>AP028436.1:9074257-9238140 GCA_036509395.1 Antheraea yamamai
TCTTATTTCTGGCAGAAAGCTATGTCGTTTTATATACCCTTAACAACGTGTATGAAAAATGTTATGAAGATCGGTTGAGTAGTTAAGACGTGAAAACTTAAGAGACAAACTCACAGTCGCATTTATAATATTAGTTAGGATGTTACACTGCTCTATAAATTATTACCATAACAAATTTCGTTGATACACGTTCAGTAGTTTTTGTATGATGCGCCTACATATAATAACAGACAGATAAAGAGACAAATTATAAAAACCATGGAAATATATTGTGTCATTGATTCTGAGGCCTCTAAATTATTTTTCTTTTTTCTTAATTATATTCAATGTATAGATTTCGTCTCTTTACTCTCTTACTATAAGTATCTATATATTATATATCCACTTTGAAAAATATGTACGTTTTATCAAAACATAAATGAACGATTGATGTATGATTAGGTTGCCTATCGTATGTCGATGTTGTACACGAGATTATCGTTAAAGGGTATTTAGACTGTGTATTTATGACGTTGATGGAATAAAAAAAATAAAAAATAAAGAGATTGAATTTTCATTAGGCGACGCGTTGGGGCGGCACGGTGTGTCCGTTCTCGCAGCAGGTATTTACAGGCGAGGGTGGCTGTAGTCGGGAGTGGGTTTAAAAGGGGTGAGTCGCGGCCGGCTGGACTCAAAAGGTTTACAGTTGGTTGCGCGAGAGTGACCCGCCTCACAAACACAACCCGTGCTCACCGCTGATCAACACTATGGAACTGTATCTACTTATATTTTACAACAAACAGCTTTTTATATCGTGGAAGTTAATAATAATCTCGAACGCTTATTTACGTTTTTATTTCTCAATGTTTTTAAATATAATAATCGATTAGAGTATGCTGTATAGTATCTATACTAATATTACAAAGCTGAAGCTAATATCAGGAACTACTGGTCCGATTTGTCACACAAAAAGATTGCAGATCAAAACTTCAAAGACCTTCCATAAGAAGTTTCATTAAAAATAAAACAATTGACGTAAGACCATGACTTGAGAACAAAATTGGCCAAATAATTACCTTATGCGTAATATAATTCATAATTATGCAGACAATACGATTTTTTTAAAGTAAAACTATAAATGAATTGCATTTTGTTTAATCATGAAATTTTATTGAGTTTTGATACTGAAGTTAATCTACTTTAATCCCTATGAAAATCGAATGTTCATTATAGCTTGATCCTTCTGATTAATATAGCCACGTTTATATAATTTTACATCATTGTAACACGTGTTTACAATAAATATGAATAGTTATGCCAAATCAACAATGAACTGTATTATTAAGGCTTATCCATACAGTTCTAATGGCAAAAAATTATTACAGGCCACTGCGTCCATATACAGGAATTCGTTGTTTAAACTATGGATGAGGTTGAATATAGATTTACGTCGAAAATAAGGTAAAACAGGTTCATCGACTATTAAACATTTCCGGTGATATTATCTATGTACGTGCGAATAGAGAATGAAAATATTATAGGAAAAATCTATTCTGTTATAATCGGATCATTATGATAACTTATCATAATTAATTAATATTGTCTTTGACATTTGCGTTGATTTACTTACATTAACTTTGTTTTTATCTTGAGTTTGCACCTAAACTAGTATTAATAAGTAATTAGTGGACATACTTATCTTTTTATAAATAATTATTCATTTTATTATGTAACTACCGGTCCCGGCGGACGTTGTCCCGCCCTGACAATAGAAAAAACCTTAACAAATTATATACTAAAACCTTCCTCGTGAATCACTTTATCTACAGGTGAAAATCCGTTCAGCAATTTTTGAGTTTATAGCGAACAAACAAACAGACAGACAGACAGACGCGGTAGGGGACTTTGTTTTATACTATATAATGATAATCTACATATACTATGAAGAAAACATAATAACATTCTAGAACAAATCATATTTCTAAAACAACATCCACGGCATATCATTATTATAAAATTACTTAGAGAGATATGTAATCATTGAAACTTACATTTATATTGATCTACTTCAAATATATATAAATGGATTTAAAAATAGAAAAAGATTGGCCAATGAATAAACAATAACAACAGTAAACCTTTATCTGGATATTATCAATTTATTTATAGGTATTTAAGGTTACCTTAAAATAATAAAATATTATCAGGACAAATTTAAAACGCGCGCACCGCCTCGTGTCGCGCCACCTACAATCTAGGTTAATTCTAGTACATTGGCATTGTTACCTTTTTAAATATATATATATATCTTGTTATAAAGATGAAAATAATAAGATTGTTTTCATTGCATTTTTAGTTTTTTTAATAGCCTCAAAAAATATTACAATACATATAGTAGCTGACCCGTGCCCACTTTGTTGGGCGGTAAACATTTATAAAAAACAACTTCTTGTGACTTAAATATAAAAGTTAGATACATGCTGTCGCATACTTTTTTATAGGCATTATTAAGATCTAAGAAATTTCTCTAGAATTCAATCATATATTTCTCATCGTTAAGGCAGCTTTCGTAAGAAACGTTTTCGTTGGACCGATTTTTCTCTGACTTACGTTCCAAATTCGACTACCACAAAAAAGTATTTTCATTTATCGGGTTAATATATAGCCTATGCCAATCACAAATAACGTGGCTTTCTATTGGTAAAACAATTTTCAAAATCGGTTTAGTAATTCCTGAGATTACTCCCTACAACGTCACAAACTCACAAATTTACCTCTTTATAATATTAGTATAGAAGTATAGATTACGAACAGTAATAAAACATTAAAAAGAATGAGTAAGCCTGGTTGTTGACAAAAAATATCACAGCAAGTACTGTTGGATCGTTTGATAGCCTCTTAATGGGGAAATATTTTAAAATTCGAGAATAAAATAAGTAAAAACTAAAATAAATGATTAAAAAAGAATAAAATGACAGAAACGTGTCAAATTAAATTACTGCCAATTATAGGACACATGGCTTAGTTTACAGACTCTTGAATCACTTTAAAACATTCAATAATAATATATATGTTACTGATAACACGCAAATTATAATACTTTATTAAGTATTAGCGATCGCCCCGACTTCGCATGGGTGCAATGTACTAAAGCGGTACTAAGTTTCTAAGATACATGTGATATTCGGTAAATCATTATAGTTAAAGAAGTTTCGTAAATCTAGTAACAAAGGTTTATTTTGCATATAATTTAAAATATGTGATATCTCCTAAGATATTCAATGAAGTCATAAGTTGTAAAGTATGCAATCTTGATCTAGATTACATCCTCAAGGTAAATTACACATCTAATTTGATAAAGATTGGTGTGTAAAAGATAAAAACGAATACTGTGGGTTATCCCCAGAAGATAAACATATACCGTCGCGGATTTTATTTCAGATATTTTTGAAACATGCCGTTCCATAATAGTTATTTCTTAAGATTCGGCCAAAGTATGGATCTGAAATATATTTTTATGATATACTAGCTGACCCGTGCAACTTCGTCTGCACCGAATTACCGGTAGTACCGGTTTCAATTGTATTTTAAACGATTTTTTTTAATACTTAAAACCCGATTGTAGCGACACCTACCGTTTCCAGTTGTGAATCCAAACTATCCAGGGACTCAGTCAAATATATACCCAGTTGGTATGTGAGAAATCTTTTTAAAATAATCCTAGAACCCGTTACATATTAGTGACAGTTTCGTTTACACATATTTTCAACTTCCTCGACATGGTATTATTAAAGCGAACATTCTTTACACTCATTATGATTTGAAAATCAATGAAAATAAAATGATTCATGATAAAGAGACAAACACATACATGAATAAAATTTAGCCTGTCTAATAGATTTTATATTTCTAATTTGACTGATTGATAATTACGCATAGAAACCTCATGTTGCAGTAGCGCAATTATTACGTACTGTACATGTGCATTATACGTACCGACGATAATATAACTAACTGATACCCGCGACTTCACCTGCGTTACCCTGCACATGCGCACCATACCGCTTGCACCACTTCTCCACACCCAGAAAATACACATAGCTGATCGCGTATTACTTATAAAAACCGTTATTCCTTAAATCTTTAATAAGTATTCTCAATGAAAGAAATGCATTAATTTTTGTTTTAAATAATGACCAAGAACTTAGAGGTAAATTAAAAAAAAACAGCGTGTATCAGTGCGTAAACGAGGCGGAAGTGAATCATCTTTGGCTTATATTTATTAAATGATATATATGTATATGTGATAAAGCTCATAGACTATACGAAATCCCGTAGTATAAATACTTAACTATACATTTACTCATTTTGGTATACTACTATAGCCAGTCAAGCACTTATACATACTTACATATACACACAAATACGTACTTACCTAACGTTAAACGTGTAAAGAAAATTTTCCCTACCGTGCCATTAGAAATTTCACTTCAAAAATTGATTGAAATCTATCCAGTAATTTACGTGATGCGTGCAGAATGACAAACCTTCATCCTTTTACGTTTCTATACCTTTGGGGAAAAAATATCTAAAGTATAGTGAAAACAAGATCAAAATCTGTTGCAGTTATGTGTAATTTAACTAACCAATTTATTAAATTATTATTATACCGTTATAGTTATGTCCTACTTATGTACCCGTTTTTACTTATTGATAATTATATAAAAACGATTTGTTTTTTAGTTTCACGGTTATCGTTGAGATACATAATTAAAATACGTCGTTTCTAATCAGTATTGCATACCTGTATTTAAATTTTAAGTCCGATATGTAATCCGGAATCTAAAAATCATGTGATTGATAGGACGCGATTAATTACTTAGGTTTTGATTAATCAATTATTATTAATATAGTTTTGAAGCGACAGCTTCATCAGTCGCCTTGAGCGATTTATAAAAACAATTATTTGGAAGGGAAGAAACCTATGGGTTCGCGTCACCAATGATCTCAACATGCTCGTGACATATTGCACTTGCGCCAGAAATTGTATATGCTCGACTATATATCATATGGGTGTTTGAAATTTTGCATGGGTAAAATCTTGTGTTTTCGCGTCACCGGACGTCACCGATGACATCGATATGCTCGTGACGTATTGTGCTTGCGTCAGACTAGTGGCACGTAATATAGTGACCTGTGTACATGTGATATTGATATTTTGTATTGAGCTTGTACACCCCGTCAATTTTAAATTAATTAATAGACTATATAAAAATGCATATAATAGTTGTGGACTCCAGACTAATGTTAATAATTTCAATGTACAAAATATGAAACTCAAATAGTTCAGACTGCAATTGATTTAAAAAAAAAAAAAGTCTGTGTGTACTTATGTACACGCGTTAGAAGTTATACTTCTTTGGCGTAACAAGATAAATATCTTTTCAAAAATTTTATGTTTCGCCTTATTCTAAGTTTGTAGAAAAACGACACTAACAATAGAAAAAAATTTATCTTTCGCCTTATTCTACGTTTGTAGAAAAAACGACACTAACAATAGAAAAAAGGTGTTTAATACATTGAAAGTTTTAATACAAAGAAACAAAATGTTGACTATAGCTAACTTCAGAGTGCCGGTTTGCAGACAGCTTCATACTGTTAATTTTGTGTCACAGATGCGCGCGCATCTTAAAATTTCACTCTCATCATTTTTTCATAACGCGCCTAAAGAAGTATAACTTCAATAAAAAAAAATACACAGTTATTCCATTGCTTTGAGTTTTCACTTCTTTCGGCGAACCCTATGATTCCAACCATTTCATTTTTTTTTTAGAATTTGGAAACTATTTCTTATAAGTTTTTCTGCTTCATATTTCTATACATATAATAAGAATGTAGATCCACGTATCACTGCTAAAGTACTGGGTTCACAATAAACTCTCGACAAAATCATAACACATATTCTCGGGAGTAACTTAGTCGTTGATTCACTAAAATCGGCCCACTCTATCAAAAGTTATTGTAGTTTTAATGACGACGCGACGTAAGTACGAAAGAAAAGTAGTTAAGTAAATGCACTTAATACGTTCAGATGACTTTATTAGTCGTTGTTTTGTACATCACATTCCACATGGCCGAAGTCGCGGGTACAGCTAGTCCTTAATATGAATGTTAAATTATTATAAATAATCAATTCTTCAGCAAGCCGCAAGACGACCCTCCCACGCATAAGATTCCTGAAAAGTCGAAGACCTCGTGCACATAGGATAGGAAGAAACCTCAAGTGAAGACATGGTGGCACTTCACTCAAGAAACACTCGCACAGCTTGCGTCACTATATGATTCCTGACGTCCACCGCAAGGAGACGCCACCACATCACCAACATCGCACATAGTGCAACCCAAGAATCTGTCCGTAATCACGAACAGCGATGGACAGGCTACTGAAGGAGGCAATATGCCTCGAACAGTTTCCTCGTCTGCCCGCGCAAGGACTGAGACAAGGACAGTCAGACTGAGAGCCTCAAGACTAGCACTTGAAAATCATTCATTTTAAGATTCGTGAGTTTATGTAATGCCATCTTTGCTTTCCCGACATCCGAGGAAGCAAGAATGCTTTACAGGCTGGTTATGGCTGGAATTAAAAACCGGTAACAATTGTTATTATTGATTACGTACATATTCTATTTTGTTTGTAATCACTGGGGTGATATGGTCAATTTGTGATCAAATCCCAATTCCAAATAAGGAAAAAAATATCTTCAGCAAGTGATACGTAGTAAATCTTTCTAATCACAACGCGAGACTATTTTGCAGATGGTTTTAAAGAAGAAAATTTGTGTACTGCAAACATTGTTTTGAAGTGAAAACTTGTTTAGGCACGTTGAGCGGTATTTTTGGCAGGAGATAAAGTTATGATTTCGCGTCATGACATGACATTTTCTAGTAAAGCGTGACCGAGCGTATTGCGTTTGCGCGGCTTGCGGCAGACTAGCGACGTTAGTATAGCGGCCTATGTAGTCTATTGATGGTTTGTACTGAGATTGTGCAGCCCGAGTATTTGATTAATTAATAAACTGTATAAACATTTATTTATTTCAAAGAAATCTACAGCTATACATTTAGGAGTAAAAAAGTAAAAATAAAATGTTAGTTTCGCCAACAATGATTTCTGTATATAAATACTTATTTTGTATAAATGTATTTAATTATTGTTCGGAGAGGCAATTAATGTGAAAACCAGACTAATGTTAATAATTTCAGTA
This sequence comes from Antheraea yamamai, assembly GCA_036509395.1. Classification (NCBI taxonomy): domain Eukaryota; kingdom Metazoa; phylum Arthropoda; class Insecta; order Lepidoptera; family Saturniidae; genus Antheraea; species Antheraea yamamai. The sequence continues at coordinate 9,081,502 of AP028436.1, forward strand.
TACAAATTATAATATTTAAATAATTAATTTAAAACTTGAAAAGAGAACACAGTTATTTTGATTGTTTTGAGTTTTCATTTCACTAAGGAGTCCATATGAATGCCTCGACTTTTTTTTTCTATTGGAACCAAAAAAATTGTACAATATGAAAATGGACCGATATCAGCTGCATTGGATGTCCTGTGTCGCAGCCAATGTCGCCCAGTAACATATTTAGTTCCTCAATTTTTTTGTTTTGAAGCTTTATGATAGTAATCTATACAAATATTATAAAGAGGTAAAGTTTGTGAGTTTGTGACTTTGTAGGGGGTAATCTCAGGAACTACTGGTCCGATTTGAAAAATTATTTCAGTGTTATATAGCTCATTTATCGAGAAAGGTTATATGTTATATATCATCACGCTAGGATCAATAGGAGCGGAGCACCAATGAATAATGTTTCAAAGTCGGGTATTTTTTTCCTCTTGAGAGCTTCCGCTGCGTGTTAGCATTAGCCCAAAGTATCTATTCCACGCGAACGAAGTCGCGGGCAGAGGCTAGTATTCTATATTCGAAAATCGTGTTAATCGAATTAAGTTTGATAAACCAAAGTTTTCCGTGAATAAAATCATCCGAATGAAACTATAGCATTGTGGAAGGGATTTTTAGAATGTTTGTATGTTTAGCTATAAGCTTCAAATTGAAAATATGTTACCAAGCACCTATAGGAATCCTTCAATAGCTCTAAAAAAAAGTTTGCTACTATTTTGGGCCACAACGTTGTTTAATATCAAGTAAAGTTGAAGGGCAAGCATAGAAACGTTAAGTAAAAAAATGTATTAATTAAAGGTGACCTAAAATATATTCCTCAGCTCTTATTATTTCCCACACATGACTCTACTCGTCTCTTTATTAAATAAACTGATGTCTCTTTAATAAACTAATATTAATAAAATATCCTAATCAATACTATACATGCGAAAGTAAGTCTACTTAACTATTCAACTATGTCATGAGTACAGAAAAGGATATAAGATTTTCACCCAGAAAAAATGTATTGTTTTCGAGGGATATATCAAATCTAGATTAACGCAAACGAAGTGGCGAGCAGAGTTAGTATTGCATATCTTTGTACATTTCAACCACACATAAATAATATTGCATATATCTTGTAGAACCAAATTCATGGAGATGTTAAGGAATAGTTCATTCACATATTTAGGTCGTGATTATAAATTTTCCATGGATATAATATAAAGAAGAACTTCAACTCGTATCCATTTTCCCTCAATAAATAAAACCTGATAAATTCATCGATACATTGTATTAATTTGAGATTACCATGTGAAATCTCAAATATGATGACATTTTTTTAATGAATTACTGATAATTTTGTTGTTATTTGTCAAAGTTACATCTTGATCTGGTGTCAGCTAATTTGACGTCTTTGTTGTAATTCACACAATATATTGAATTTAATCTATATCTTTATCGGCTTGAGGTAAAGAAATATATCCTTACTAAAAGAGTGGCGACTTGAAAGTTGATGAGGTATATTTTGATCAATTTTGCAATTAGGTAGAAAATCACGAACGAGAGTTCCCATAACCCATCAAGTCGTGTATCCTAAGAACTTCTCTGTTCACAAAAAATTATATCTATATACATACTTGTCGTTAGTAAACTGGGACATTTAAATTAACTTTGAAGCGTGAAGTATGAAAATGAAGTAGAAAAATGAAATGAATACAAATAAATACTACACAATGTCAATTTCTTAAACTAGTATTGTTAATTTATAATTCTTTAGATAGTAAGCAGTATCATATAACAAAACGTGTATTTTTAATGATCGTATCGAAAACATGGCGCCGCTAGTGATAGAAAGTGATAAATACTGTGACCATTTGTATTAATACTTTATTATAAAGGTATATTATATTATAAAGGTATATACGTATTTTCTGGGAAACAAATTAAGCAGATTAGTTAACTGATATACGTTCGTCTATTTATATTCTTCGCCATGATTAATAGCAGATAGATTATTAAATGCAAAATTATCGATTAATAAAAGATATTACGAATACAATTACGTAACAATTTTAACCAGTTAACGAGTTCTCTAATATAAAATATAGCGCTTAATTTTTATATTATATGAATATCATATGTGGATTACATAGAACAAATGACAACAGAAGGATTGATTAATTACGTAACATCTGTAGAAGGTACATATTTGCTACCCAGAAATATAGTTTAACTTAAGGCGTTTTTTATAAATAACCACGAGTATTAAGTTTTATTTAGGACAAGGATTGTAAAACAGTATCTAATTATAATAGTTAATTGAGTTTTCATAGACAAAAGTTAAAAAATTGTAAATCCACAATGCTTTTACCAACTCTTCTGTTTTTGTTAAGTATATTTTTATTAATAATTCTGCTACTCAAAGAAACTTAACACAAGGATCGGAGACCCGAAGAAGCATATTGCCTACTTTTTACTTTGAATATACCGAAAAATAGATACATTAGAATCTATAAATCAGAATATTGTATGATTGTACTGTTCTACTTTTATTGTGAACATAACATTTGTTGCAAAACAAGACGTACACTTGAAATATCTTCGGCTTACTTGTCCTAGGATAACACAATAAAAATTACTTACACTTCTTTCCAGCTCCGGTGCGTACATTACATTTTTTTGGGGTCGCCGTCGTGCTGTTCTTGCTGCCGACGCAGTCAGTAAACTTCCTGAGATAGGTCCCGGCTGCGACATCGTTCGCTTTCGCCCTGATTGATCATCTGTACTCGGTAGGCTGTTCACAGATTTATTAAGTACCTGAACAGAAAAGCAAGCAAAAAGTGACCACCATGGTATCGATAATTATCACACTTAAAATAGCATAGTACATAGTGGAACCAAGTATGTATAAAAAAATATTACGTATAAGGAAGAATTTAGTTTCGTTTGCAAAAATGTTCTAGATTGCCTTTTTGATTCACATTACTTTCGAAATTGTAAAAACTAGTGAATTTTATGAAAGAAAAGAAAAAAATAATTTTGCGAATTAAAGTATATTTTGAATTTAATTCCAAATGATATATAAATAACTACAATTAATGCTCACCCCTGGATCTTGATTCGGGTCCATGTTAAACACTTCATCGTCTTCAGCGAAATTTTGAAGAGACGACTCTGAGTGAAATTTTTTATCACCCATTTTTTTTCTATTCACTATTTCCTCCATCAGTTCTTTTCTTGTAGGATTCTGCGTATTTGTGTCAGTCATGTTTATTAATTTATTTGTTTATTGAAACTAAATAAATACTAGGTTTTTATAATTTTTAGTATTTCATTTTCTTGAGAGCACTATCCGCACTAATTAATGTTTGTATGTACACTCGAATTGTGCGATTTCGATTGCAAATGAATTAATAAAAAAATAGTATGATCGTTATCTGTTATTGATAAAGACAGAAACGTATCATATAATTATCGCGTTCGGTTTATGACCACTTTATGTTTCCTCTTTGTTTTAATTTACCAGAAATATGGTTTCAATAATGTTTATATTGACTTAGCACAATTCTCGAGTAATAGATACCCATATTTTCGCTGCTATTTTTATGATTGTGATAGTCTTTTGTTTTTGTTCACTCAACTATAAATAATATTTTACATTAAGTTCACAGCAAGACATCTGTATTTCTGTCCGTACATATAATTTTTCAAAATTTCTGTGCTAGATATTTGTTACATAAACCACTAATTACTAATTTGAGATTGTATGTACGTGTAGAGTTTGTATGTCTGGATTTAACTCAAAACCGACTTGATCAATTTTTGTGCAATTTTATACAAAGAAGATATATATTATTCCTCAATGATATTTATTCATAAATAATTCTTATAGATATCTTATAATAATAACTTTGAAAACCTAATATCTCAGTTATTTTCAACCAGAAGAATTTGTATGCAGCTTTGTGTGTTTAACATTTAAAATACTAAGAATATATTTAGAAATCATAATAAATGATTAAAAATATAATTACAATATGAAAACAATTACTGAGTAACAAATGCGTGTGCAGCCGCAGGCATATGTAGTTTATAATAAATTCAAAACATTATTAGGTTGATAAAACTATTTTGTTGTTTTTATTTTAAGGACGTTATTCGAACTTGACTGTTAAGCTAAAAGGTCAATAGATTGATTATTAAATGTATTTCCTTATAAATTATATTAGTTTTTATGTTTGTATTTGAGTAATGCATTTATAGGCATATTATGTACCCATAAAAATTATTCGTAAAATAGCCAAGTTTTATTCTCTTCACGTATTTAAGGCTATTATAGAGTGGATATGTGATCGATGATGACGTCTGGAATTGCCTTCTCTCTCTGTGCATCCAGGACAAACGATTGTAACGTGTAATGTACTTTAAATATATGCATGTCAAAAAGATAAACCCGATCGAGTTTCTTGTCGGTTCTTCTCGACGACAGGATTGTTTTCCGAACTGGTGGCAGTTTTGACGTTCATGAGCGCATTCTTAGGGCCTAAATTGAATAAAATAGTTTCTTCTAGAATCTCGTAATAGAATTGCGTTTACACATCTTACAATATATATTATTAACTCTATAACATTCATATGAAAGGAAAAACTAATTTATTGTTATTGAAGTTACCTTTGAGAATAGACCTTACTAAGAATAGACAAACACACTATTATGATACTCTACATTGTAAGTACATTGGAAATAATGGAAATAAAAATAGAGTTAACGCACACTCATATTTATTTTATAGACATCTGATATCGCTTTATCGGCTTCTATTGTGATACCGATTAAATAGAATACAAATTCGGTTTAAACATTTTATGAAATCATTCACAAAAATGTGTCAGTGTAGGTACATTCTTCGGAAACAAAAACAATATAACGTAGTAATATGATATTATAAATGACTAAAAACCAATAAAATCAAGTTATCTATTCATAATTATTGATTCATGAGTTGACTAAGCACTTCTTTTAATTCCAGTGAGAACTGAGATACTGGCAGGGCTAGGTCTTGGGACACTGTTGACCCACTTCTATCTTGGTGGAGCACATAATCAGATGGAACTACGAATAACTGCTTTTTATCATCACCAGTGCCAAGAGATTTTAGACATGGTGGCATGGGCAGGTGCGGCCGCTGTTCCAGCCATTGGTGGAACGCCTTAGTCGATCTGTAATAGACACCTATTTGTAGTTCTAACAAAATATGAATTGTAGTTGTAGGTTATCTAACATCGACTTGCAACACTCAGGAGCAGAGTACGAGAAGAACTGAAGAGTGAATGCCTAAGTCTGCTAGTTATGTAACAACCGTTCTTTATACGTAATTGCGTATTAAGATTAACTACGTTATTCAAATTTTGAAAAAGGAAATATGAATAATTGCAGATGTTTGCGTGATATATAACTTTTTGGACAATTTAAACTATAGCAATTGATGTGTATACGTCATTTATTCATAAAACTAAATTTGGTTCATATATATTTATTGCATTACCCAACAGACGAATTATTCGGTCACTGGGGACCATCCATAAATTACGTCACACGTTCAGGGGGAGGGAGGGGATCGACGAAGTGTGACATTGTGTGACAAGGGGGTGGGAGGGGTCCTAAATTTCGTGACGTCACATTTCCAAATATACGAGTTAAAATACGAATTTTGCACTATTAATGAAATACTTGAAAAACATTTTCAACCCTATTTGTATAAACCTAAGATTCAAATTGTTTTGGCGGACACTCGCTCTAATAGCGTCATGCGGCACGCGCCGGCGAACTAACGCCTTTTTATAAATGCCGTCAAACACACCGCGCCTGCGCGTAGCGATGATTTCTTTGTTTCTATTTCATTAGACAATTGATTTTCGCGGATTAAACGACGTAATTTTTTTAGTTCTGGTATTTTATGTTTTTAACTTACGAAACAAATTTAAAATTAACAAAAATACTGATTTAGGTAATTTTTATCATAAATTAAGAGTTTATGGTATTCCCGAGAATCTTTGTTTGTGGGTAACGAATTTTTTGTCCGGGCGGAGCATAAGAGTTGTTGTCGATGGCTACATCTCTGACGCCATAGCAATAAATACCGGTATCCCACAAGCCTCTGTGCTATCGCCAACGCTGTTCGTTCTGCAAATCAATGACCTTTTGAATATTTTTAATATTTGTTATGCGAACGATAGCACAAATGATGCCGTATAATCGGGGTGTACAAATATCTCCCAGGTACTTGTGGAGCAAAACCGAACTAAACTTATGTCTGATGTTGAGAGGAGGTTGGACAGAGCCTCTGGATAGGGAGAGGTAAACCTGGTCCAATTTAATCCTTCAAAGACACAAGTCCGTACGTTTTCTATGAAAAAAAGTCCATTCGTTATACCACTTAAGTTTAAGGGCACTTCTATTCAAATTTCCAGCAATATTGGGATTCTTAGTATCAATATATCCAGCGATGTGCAAGTCCGGTTTCATTTGGAAAGCAAAGCTAAATTGGCAACCAAAAAGTTAGGTATCCTCAATCGGTCAAAACAGTACTTCACCCCAGAGTAACGATTTGTGCTCTATAAAGTACACGTACGTCCTCACATGGAGTACTATTCACCCGTTTGGGCTTGTGCTCCTGCCTATCAGCTATCCCGTTTTGATTCCGTGCAAAGGCGAGCTATCCGAATTGTTGACGATCCCAAACTAACATGTGGACTAGAGTCATTACAACTGCGCAGAGACATTGGATCTCTGTGTGTACTATACCGCAAGCACAAAAGAACTTTTTGTCATGGTGTCCTCATCGACGTTCCAAACTCGTAGTTCCCGACGGTGGCTGATAGCTTATCCACACACTCTAAAACTTAATAAAGCAGCAACAACTGTAAGGTACTCCACAACCTTCATTATGCGTACGCTGACATTGTGGAATGGATTACCCGGTACAGTATTCCCTCAGAATTATGATATGGCTCTCTTCAAAAAGGGATTGAAACACATTCTTCAAGCAACAGCGATACCCTTGGTATTGTAGGTGACCATCGGCGACGGTACCTATTTACCATCAGATGGGTCCTCTACCTGTGGGCTGCCCTTTACCATAAAAAAGCAAAATGTTCAAGAAGAAGTTATTAGCTTATGGAAATGTTTGAAAATTGGTGACAATATTGAACATAAAGTGGAATCTAAGATCAAAGAATTGCAAATAAAAATTATGAAATATGATTTTTTTTTCAAAAATTCCTTCGACGCCCCACACAACACAACGAATCTTCCCGACATCAACAACACAAACGAGAACGAAGTGATTGCTATGCCAGCTATAAATAATTCAATGGAGTAGATTCAAAGCCCGTGAACTCAAGATGAATAAGTTTACTTTAATTAATAAAGTTATCGTTTTTTGTTTTGTTAATTTCTTAAAATGTTTGACTTGATATTAATTTTTATTAAAAAATAACTTAAATGGATATAAAACTACTTTAGGACCTGATGTTTGAATGAATGAATTTCTAAATGTAAAATTGCAAAATATGTGACGTCACACTAGGGAGGGGGGAGTCTCACAAATGTGACCAGCTGTGACAAGGACGGGGGAGGGGTCAAAAAATCATGAAATTCGCGTGACGTAATTTATGGATAGCCCCTTGATAGAGACATGTTGTTAACAATTCGAAATTGAAAATCAAATCAAACTATACAATAAATAAATTCTTATTTCGTACAAAAGAATTGGAAACCAATGAATTGGAAGATAGTATATAATAACGTAAATTAATACGATATCAAAAGTGCAGTTCGGATGTTCACTTCACGATTGATATAATTAAGTTGTCAGTTGGAATTTATTGATGAAATTTTATTCTTTACCGTCTAACAATCACCAGTAATAATAACAAATCATGGCATGGAATTTACTTAAAAATAATATGTTACAATTATTATTTTTAAAATACCTTTTGTAATTTTAAAACGTGTTAAATTCACAATAAGAATTACGACAGTTTTATTAAATCCTCATTTTATTTTATATCAATTAGATATCTAGAACTCTATGTGAAACCAGTCTCAGAAAATCTCAGTAAATACTTACGTAAGATGGTGCACATCATCCCAGACACAGGCCATCGTGCGTAGATCCTCTGGAATTTGAACGCCGTGCCACATCGTCTCCGTATTGTTCTTCGGTGGTAAATGTTTCATATCTTGCGATAGGCATGTTCCGAAAGCGACAGTATGTGCTGGACTAGTCTCCGCGTGAATGTCATAGGCAATCTGCCGCTTGAGAATACTTGGGCATGCCGCCTGAAATTCAAATATCGAATAATAAAATCTTTGACACAAAAATAATGCAAAAATAACACTTTGACTGCCACATCGTAATCACACGTTTCTTTTAGGGTGCCACGGGAAATGTTTTACAATTGTAAAAAGGTCTCTAACGCTCCGGTCACCAATGAACACCGTTATATTAAAATATTTGAAAAGCCTTTTTTAATACGACTTACCAACTAGATCTAAATATAATTTTGAAATATCAGCATGTTGAAGCAAATAATAAACTCATATAGAGTTTATTTTAAGTTTAATAGTAAGTTATATGGGTAAACATTCTGTGTTTATTCTACACAGAAAAAAATCTTTTAATATCAAATGCCTTTGAAACATAACTTGGTATAAAAAAAAAACATTGCATATTTAATGGCAGTCTTTGTCTTTCATTACATATATTAACATTGAAAAAAAGTAAAATCATGAATTTCAGAATGTAAAGTCGAGAAAAAAATTAGAAATATAGGGAATTGTGCTTTACATTATAGATTAACTACATTTTTTATGTTTACGTTATATGTATACATTGATTAAATGATCCCAAATAATGTGCGATTTTGTTATGTTCATTCCTACAAAGATAGTCCTAATTAACTGCAGGTTAGGTACATTAAAAACAAACTAGCGGGTCTCGGTAGATGTTGTCCTGCCCTGATAATAAAGAAATCTTAGACTCAGACCGCAGCGCCACCTACCAGGTGAATTTAAACCATTTCTTAATACACCTGAATACACAAAAAATTTCATCAAAACATGTCCAGAAGTTAGGAGTTCAGGGACTTACACGTACAGAAGAATGATATATATAAAGATTAGCTGATATTAGCCTGCTTCGCTGAACGCGTCTTTTGTTTTTATTGGCAGTAAAACACGTATACAAAAGTAAATGGGAAAGGGTCAATTAAATACAAAAGAAAAGTATTCCAGAATCATCTACAAAAAAATCGGTTTCGGATGGTTATGGTTAGCCGGTACTTACAGCAGTTGTGACGTGATTGAACCTCAAAGGACTGTATTTTTATTATATATATGTATAAATTATAAAACCATACCTTAGGTACACAAACGTAGTCAGCAATTGTTTTAAGAACGCATGGAAGTATCTTCGGATGTAACACAAGTCCACGCGAAGCATGCTCGTCGAACCAAACCTGAAAACTTCAAACCTCGTTAATATTTTATCAATAAATATATGTAGCGGATAATAGTGTTAATTAATATTTTAACTTACCTGGAATAAGTCTTCTATGTCCTCTGGCCTTTTAATTTCGCTTTTAAATTCCACGTTACCCAGACTTACCCACCAATCATAAAACTCGAGAGCAATCTGTAGGATATGTATAATTTATAATTTTATATAAATGTTCTGTATTATAGCTTCAAATAAATACTTTCATTTCTGAAATAATATGTAACAAAACTATGCTAATTTCTAAAAAAGCTAAGCAATGGTGTGAGTGGTTGCGTGTCCAGATATCAGGCCAATCGATGTAGGTTCGTACTCTTCACTGAATCGGAGATTTGATGAAAGAAATTATCGTGGGTAATAAAAATATAACGTTATGGCAGGGCCTGCTTTGACGCTCGTACGGCTACGCTTTCAAATTAAAAATCTTTCGACGAGCAGCTATAGGTGGATTCCGGTAAATGTACTAGATAGTTACTCCTTTTGTAGATTTCGCATCACTGAATATAAGACAAAATTATGATCCCACAACCTCTTTATTTTTGCTTTACTGTTGCTGTCCTTGAAATCCACAAATATAACTTCAATAAAAGATACCCACCCGCTTCGCTGTACATAAAAAAATGGCATATTATCATCCAAACATGAATAAATCGAATCAAAAAAATAGTAAAATAAAAAATAAGTCTAGAATAAAAACAATAAAAATTTATTTTGACCTTATGGACATATATAATCAAATTTTTGACGCCCATATCAACATTTCTTCATCCCAGAGGATCGTAGTAGATGCAGATTAATAATATTTGGTAAGTTATTCAATAAAACAAACAAAATAAAAAAAAATTTCCAAAAAGTGAAAAAGCGCCATTTTAAATAAACGGTAAAAGTATCATCATTTAGGTACAGATAAATGGCATCGTACCTTTTATTTCTTAAATGCTTTTAAGCAATAAACGATTTGAACGATACTTAAGTAAAAAAGGAAACTCTGTAAATAATGGTCGCTCTAGTAGGTATAGATGAACATAACTTGCCTTTTTGGTCATAATCTCGGCTTTTTTGCTGAACTCATCGGATGCGGAAACTTCAAGCACCTTTTGTTTGTATTTTGAGTTCCATTTAATCATGTCCGTTTCAGATTTATTGCAGTAAAGCATTTCAAAATGTGGATTTTTTGTTTTCTTCGCGTATGGAGATGCCTTGCTGTATTAGATCGTAAAGTATGAATTAATATTGTATAATACTGTGTAATAAATAATCTGTTTATAATAAGTTAAAGTGCTACCGTGTTATTACAAAAAAAAAGTTAAATTCGTATTGAATACTTGCTTTAAAAAAGTTTGGGTACTTACGTATTAAATTCACCGCGCTCTAATACCGCTACGCGGCAAGGTCGTGTTATCCTTTTTCGCAAGTCTAAATTAACCTAACCAAACAGAGATAAAAGAGCAAGATGTCGAACGTTCGGTGTATTTAATACGTAAGTACCCAAACTTTTATAAAGCAAGTATTCAATACGTATTTAACTTTTTTGTAATAACACCGCTAATCTTTACTATAATTATGTCTGCAAAGTGGCACCGCAGTAACATTGCTCTAATATGAATTAGTTTTGTTATAGACTCTAAAGTCACGATTACTAAAACAGTTGAGCATTCTCTCTAGTCATTGATGTTTAAATTCCTTTTGTAACTATTCGTTTGTCTTTATTTCAAAACTTTTACATGTTACTATCAATGTCTTGTAAAGACTTTAAATAAAGGTTTCGACTCATCGGTGGTAAGGAAAAAAACTTTTTTACTGACAACACAAAAACTCGTCAATGGCATTTAAGAAAAAAAAGAAGGAAATCGATTGACAAACAGGAAAAAGCGGTACTGAGTTCTTTTATCTTTCCTTATTCATACATTGATTAGTTAGAATAACGTGTTCATCACTTACTGTAGCATGCTGAGATGGACTTCTAAATCGTCCCCAGAATGAGTAGTTTCATCGCTAAATATAGTTTCAGAACCTTTGCGTTTTGATTTACTCGACGCTGACTTTATAAGGGTTTTAGAATAATACTTCGAAAACGATTTGGACTTTGAGAAAAATTTCGTCAACGTCACCGATTTTGATCCCACTACCGATATAGATTTGATGCGTGATGATTTTTTCTCTTCGATAGTATGCGCAACTGATGAAACACTCCATTTTTCTGATTGTTCCTCTTCCATTTCTTGTTGTTCTTCTGCCAATGACGCCTCATAGTCACTCATAGAAAATGTATGACGGGGTAATGTCTAAAATTGTGTAAGAGATAAAAATCAAACTGCTCGTATATCATTATCATTACATAGTATAAAATAAAGTCCTCTACTGCGTCTGTCTGTCTGTCTGTTCTCAAACTACTGAACGGATTTTCATGCAGTTTTTACCAGTAGGTAAAGTGATTCATAAGGAACGTTTTAGTATATAATTTATCAAGGATTTTTCCATAATCAGGGGAGACAACGTCTGCCGGGTCCGCTAGTTTGAATTATAAAAAGAAATGTGTTAATAATATATGCGGTTTCAGAGTACACTTATATTACTTTCATGTTTACGTCCTTGGTAATAATATATAATCGTAAACATTCCAATATACATAAATAAAAACTAATGGTCGTATGTATGCAAGCGCATCACTTCAGAACGACTGCACTTATTGGTATTTTTTTTTGTTATATTTATTGTCGTCAGGTTTGATTAAAAGAAATTGTTTGTAAACAAAGAGAAAACAAATTTGGGTTAAACAATCTATGTATATAAAGTAACTAGCGGGCCCGGTAGACGTTGTCCCGCCCTGATTATAAAAATAATCCTTGACAAATTATATACTAAGACTTTCCTCATGAATCCCTTTATCCACTAGTGAAAACCGCATGGAGATCCGTTCAGTCGTTTTTGAGTTTATCGCGAACAGACAGACAGACAGACGCGGCAGGGGACTTTGTTTTATACTATGTAATGACTAAGTGAGTAAGAAGGCAGTAGGAAGATCTTCAAACATATTGATAGAATTGTCAGATTGACGTTTGTTGCACAGTCGCCATTTTCTTTAATTACATGCTCGTACTGTATAGATAATATTTGGGATCATTTTCTTCGTTAGTACACCCGTTCTTAACCGGGTCAAGTAGCTAGTATAATATATATTAAAAGTTAAGAGTATCAAGTCTAAAATATTAAGCAATAAGTTGTACATATCGGTGTGATTATTAAAGCCATACTTTTTGTCAGGCGATGACATCAACAACCTAATGTGTTACGGACAGATGAGCTAGAAAATAAATGTTGTAAATAAATGTTTAATAAATGTTTCTCTAGTTTCGCTATTTACTACGAACAGCTGAGTTCTTATGTATATCTATATATTTCTCTATACTTGTGCTCATTATGCGTAATGGGATGTCATATTATATTAAGAAACACGATATATGTGCAGGTTTAATGTGTCTGGTATAGTCAGACAAACTATGTCTATGTGTATAAATTTGTTTACATAATACGTACAGATAAACTGTCGTATTTCTTATTTACTTGGTTTCTGTGTTCAATACGTCTTATGTAATGTTTAGAAATATAATTTATGTAACAATTCAAATATAACCGCCAATACGATTATTATTATTATTTGTCTAATGTTATACGGATCCCTCAATAAAAATATAATGTAAATTTATGTGAATTATGTAAATGTATGGATGAACGTGCGGCAGTAAGGCACGTATAATGTACTAATTGTAAGACTATAATTGTAGTGTTAAACCGCAAAAAATATGTATTGTCACCGGCTCGTTACATACGATTATATACATTGTGAAAAGTTAAAATATACAGTCCACTGAAGTTATTAAAGTCAACCAATGTTTCATTGTTCCTGAATCCTCATCAGCTGACCCCAACAAGTTTTGGTCCATCGAAGCCGGATTCAAGCCAGCCTTATTGAAGAGGATTCAAGGCAGCCTTATTGAAGAGGATTCAAGCCAGCCTTATTGAAGAGGACTCCAGCAGCATTCTGAACAAGAGAAGCTGTGGAAAAAAGAAGCAAATCGTTGTACGAGACTGGGCACTTCCGTACGACCAGCGGTGCAGAACGAGACATCGGCTGGAAGATCGTACCTGCAGGATCGTCGTGGGAAAAACACCGAACGGTGCGACGAGCCTGCGCTGCATATCGCCGAGAGAAGAACACCGAACGGTGCGACGAGCCTGGGTATCTCGTCGAGATCGAGTCACCGTGCGGTGCGGCGAGTCTGCAGTTTCAACCCACACTTGGGCCACCTGACGGTGACAAACGGCCTGAGTATTGGGCAACGAACGAATGTCAATCGTATCACTACGCCAATAAGAGTGTTATCGGTGCGGGGGCCGGACTGTAGGCACTGCCGACGGAGTCGGACATTCCAACCGACTCCTGAGCGCCCCGTAGTGGTCTCACTCCTCTGTTGGGTAGTCCCCACCCTTACCTATTCTGCTGTCCATCCCTGAGGGAGCATATCCCACGTGTGGGCCCTCCCGAAGGACTGTTAGGGACTGTTAGGGCTGTTAGGGATTGATAGGGCTGTTAGGGCTTGTAGGAGCTAGCAAGTGCTGAAGATGCCGACTACAAGAAGCCAAGCAGTCGAAGAGAAGACACGGGTGTTCGAGGAATCGCCCGCGTCGCCGTCCGCACACACACACGCGCACACGAAGACACGTACCGTCGCGAACGATACCGTCACGACCGAAACGTTGACGTCGCGCGCCGCCATGATCCACGCCGCGGCCACCGAGGCCAGGGGATCGCGAGCACCGTCGGTACGCTCGCATCGGTCCACCGCCAGCGCCGTAGCTAGGATTAGGCAGGCCGAGTTGGAGGCCGAAGAGCAACTCGTCGAAATAAAACGACAGGAGCTACAACTACAGTCGCTGCTCATCAAGAAGAGGCTAGCGGCAGACGTCGCTACAATCCGCGAGGAATCCGATCGGGAGAGCTTGTGTGCAGAAGAACCTACCGACGCGAACCGTCGGGTGAACGATTGGTTACAGAAGACACAGGTCCCGATACGGGGGGAGTGTGACCGTGAACCAAGGCGCATTTCACCACCACCAGCGGAAGCCGAGATCAGGATGACGCGACCATATGTGACACCGAACGTCACAAACGAAGAGACGGTGCAGCGTCGGCCGAGGTCGCTTACACCGGACCGATCCCGAGATAGAGGAATCGACAGGTTGGCAGATGCTCTGGAGCGGATGGCTGGGTCGAGGTCATCGCCTAGACATATACAGGACTTGCCGACGTTCATGGGATCAATCACGGACTGGTTACCTTTTAAAGCCGCGTACAGGGAATCTACGAATATATACAGATATTCGGCGACAGAAAACATGATTCGCCTGCGGACGTGTCTGAAAGGTGAAGCCAGATAGTCTGTATCAGCGCTGCTGTATACAGCAAACAACCCGGATGTCATTATAAACACTTTGGAGCAGTGTTACGGACGACCGGAAGTTATTATCGACCACGCGATGGAAGATATCAAGAAATTACCACGTATGGGTACTACAGCGAGTGAATTGAACGGTTTCGCTGTAAAAGTGCAAAACATCGTCGCGGTTATATCAGCTGTCGACGAAAAAGGGTACCTACAGAACCCTATGTTGGTGCGGCAGATAACCGAGAGATTAACTCCGCATTTAAAATCGAAGTGGTGTGATTATGCGGAAGAGTTCGGGAATCGGGACGAACCAGAGATTATCACGTTATCTCGGTTCTTAATGAGAGAAGCCGATCGAGCCGTTCGACACGCATATTCAACTTCGGATTCGACGATAGTACGGAACCCTATCGTCAAACATACGGTGCCACCGAATAGAGCGAGTGAGCGATACCGTCAAGCGAATAAGGTATATAAAGTAGACGACGTCACAAAAAAGAGTTCAACGCGTTTAATGTGCTGCTTCCTTTGTGGAAATGAACATCGAACTTCACAATGTTTCAAGTTGAACGATATGTCTGTCGCAGAGAGGTGGAATTGGGCGAAAGAGACGCGTATCTGCTTTCTCTGTCTAGACAGTAAACATAGGCGGACTGAATGTAAAGCAAGGAAATGCGGTAAGAACGAGTGTAGACAGCCGCACCACGCCTTATTACATCTGCCGCCTAAAGAGGACAACGTAATCGCAGCATCGGCGCACCGACCGGGTAATGACGAACAAGTTTTACTGAAGGTGTGTCCCGTATACATTACCAAGAATGACGGAGGAACGTTGAAGACGTATGCGTTATTGGATGAAGGATCCACAATCACTCTGATCGACGAAGAGATCGCCCGAATGGTCGGCGCAGAGGGCCCGGCACGAACGTTAAACATTCAGGGGGTCACATCGGTTCAGAGGGAAATCGACAGTCAAGAAGTTGATCTCAGGATACAAGGCGAAGGTCAATCGGATTGTCACAGGATCAAAGCGCGTACGGTCCGAAATCTCATTCTCGGTAAACAAACCGTAAAACCGGAATTATGTAAACGATCGTACCTCAAAGGAATGTGTGAAAAGAGTATGTGTTACTCGGATGTTAGACCACGCATTCTCATTGGAGCAGACAATTGGCATCTCATTGTAACACGACGTTTGTTATCGCGTAAGAATAACGAACCGGCCGCGTCACTCACACGACTCGGATGGGTGTTACATGGAAAAACGCCGAGAAGCTCTATAATACAGCAGAACGAGTCTGTATTACATGTACGAACGTGTCAAGAGAATGTGTGCGAAAGAGACGACGAATTGAGTGCTCTCGTCAAATCGCACTTCGATATAGACTCTTTAGGTATATCGAAAATACAAAAGCCTAACGCTCGAGAAGAACGAGCGAAGGATGTCTTCGAACGCACCGTATGCAGGATCGACGGTCGCTTCGAAGTAGGCTTACCATGGACGACAGATGAGGTTGTCATGCCACCGAGTTATGATATGGCATTCCGTAGGTTACGTACGATAGAAAAGAAGATGGATTCGTCACCGGAGTTCAAGGTCGCGTACACAGCGCAAGTCGAACAGCTGATCAAAAAAGGTTACGCAACAAAGTGTGACTCAAGCCATACAGAAGGCCCACGCACGTGGTACCTACCTCATTTCGCGGTAGTGAATCCGAATAAGCCGGGGAAACTCCGAATGGTGTTTGACGCAGCTGCGAAACCTAACGGAACGTCGCTCAATGATTGGTTGTTGGACGGACCGGACATGTTGCGATCACTTCAAGGTGTTTTGTTTCGATTCCGAGAAAAACCTATCGCCGTGACCGCGGATATAAGAGAGATGTTTCTTCAAGTGAAGATACGTGAGGAAAATCGCGCTGCACAACACTTCTTATGGCGAGGAGATAACAGGACTACACCGCCCGAAAAATATGTGATGACGTCGATGATATTCGGAGCACGAAGTTCACCGTTTCTCGCACACAGCGTAAGAAATCGGAACGCGGAAGAACATAGGGAGACTCACCCGCTCGCTTATCACGCCATAACACGAAATCACTATATGGACGATTGGGTGGAAAGCTTTGACTCTATGGAGGACGCCTCTCGCGCTATAAACGAAATCCGTAGTGTGCACAGTAAAGCAGGATTCGAACTCGCAGGATGGAGCTCGAATCGATCGAGTCTGCTGCGCGATATACCTACCGAATGTAGGACACAAACGCCGAAGGAGCTGGGAGCTACTAGCAATCAGTTCGGGAAGACATTGGGGGTGTTGTGGCTACCACAATCGGACGAATTAGCATTCAACACCGCCAGGCATCGTGTCCCAGACGATGTGAAAAATAACGAGAGATCGCCTACTAAACGAGAAGCTCTGAGTGCGGTAATGTCAATCTTCGATCCTCTAGGATTGATCAGCCCGTACACGATCACTGCTAAGATAATGCTGCAGGGTCTCTGGAGGGAGAACATAGGCTGGGATGAACCGCTGCCTCCGGCAGAAGCAACCGTGTTTAGTGAATGGCAGTCTGACATAAGTTATGTGAGCGAGTTACGTCTACCTCGCGTATATAACAACATGTGTAGCCAGGATACAAAGAAGCAGCTACACGTGTTTTGTGACGCCAGTGAAGAAGCGTACGCGGCGGCCGCGTATTGGCGTTTTGAAAACACAACTCACGTGACCGTGACATTAGTCGCGGCAAAAGCAAGGGTAGTACCGATGAAGGCGCAGAGCATTCCCAGGATGGAGCTGCAGGCTGCTCTCATAGGCGCGCGGTTAGCTACAGAAATATTAAAGGAACATGAAGGAAATCACGAAGTTATCTTTTGGAGTGACTCGAAAACTGTATTGCATTGGATACGAAACGACTCAGTGCGATATACTCCTTACGTTGCGCATCGATTAGGTGAGATCGCTGAACTCACTGAAATCGAACAGTGGCGATGGGTGCCGACAGCGCAGAACGTGGCGGACGACTCCACTCGGTCAGGGTACACTCGCCTGAAGAGTAGCGACCGATGGTTCGTTGGGCCCGCGTTCCTGTACGAGACAGAGGATCGATGGCCCGTCGAGACCACTAATTCACGATACGATGACGTGGTAGTGGCACACACGGTGACGTGTGACACTCCAGTGATGAAAATAGAACGATTTTCATCATACGAGCGTGCTAAGCGGACAGTCGCGTACGTGTTCGCGTTCATTGACAAGTGTCGTAAGCGAGCCGACACAATGAACATCACGCATATTGAAAAAGCAGAACAATTTTTGATAAAGCTGTCACAAAAGGATAGCTTTCCCGAAGAGATCGCTAGGTTAGCGGCGGGAAAAAATGTCGACAGAACGAGTCGACTATATAAGTTAGATCCGATGTACGGAACCGACGGAATCATTAGGTTGAACGGTAGGATAAACGCGAGTTCCGTACATATAAAAATGAAAGAGCCACCAATATTGGACGGTGCGCATCATTTATCGTTATTGATTATTCGTAATAGTCATAAAAATAATCATCATTCCGGACGTGAACACATCGTGAACGAGATACGGCAACAATACTGGATTTTACGTCTGAGGCCGTCGGTAAAGAAAGCGCTACGCGAGTGTGGGCTGTGTAGATTACGAAAATCAGCTCCCGTAGTACCGGTAAAAGGTAACTTACCGAACGCGCGGTTAGACGCATATACGAGGCCGTTTTCTCGATGTGGTGTTGACTGTTTCGGACCTATGACAGTGACCATCGGTAGGCGACGCGAAAAACGATGGGGCATGCTGTTTACATGTTTGGTAACTCGCGCGATTCACATCGAAACGGTAGCTAGTTTGAGTACGGATTCCGCGATTATGTCATTACGACGTATGGCAGCCCGACGGGGGTGGCCAGAAATTATGTGGTCCGATAACGGAACAAACTTTCGCGGAGCGTCGGTCGAGTTAAATATCGCGTATCGAGAGTGGATACCGGAGTTACAAAATTACGTGTTATCAAAACACACCGAGTGGAAGTTTACTGATCCGGGCGCGCCAAACCAGGGGGGAGCGTGGGAACGTTTAATTCGCAGTGTGAAAACTGCCCTCGCTGTTACGCTCAACGAGAGAGCCCCTCGCGAAGAGGTGTTAGCGACCGTGCTTACCGAGATAGAGCACACGGTAAACTCACGACCACTCACGTATGTAGCGTCAGAGTACGACGACGCGGAGGCTTTAACGCCTAATCATTTTTTGATCGGTTCAGCCACCGGGGTACCTCACGTCGGGGAGTGTCAACCGGCCGATAGGAAGTCATGGAGGGCGGCGCAAGCGCTCGCGAACATGTTTTGGTCACGATGGTTGCGTGAATATTTGCCGACGTTAACACCCCGTGGTGACGTCAGAACACGAAATAATGATCAAATAAAGGTAGGAAATTTAGTAGTTATCGCGGACGGGTTATTACCGCGAAATGTCTGGCCCAAAGGGCAAGTAGAGAAAATATATGTAGGTCCGGACGGAGTCGTACGAAGTGCGGACGTGCGGACGCGTGGTGGTACCTTCCGAAGACCTGTGAGAAGGCTCATTGTCCTACCTGGTGAAGATGGGCTCGAAGATCTACGCCGGGGGGAGGCTGTTACGGACAGATGAGCTAGAAAATAAATGTTGTAAATAAATGTTTAATAAATGTTTCTCTAGTTTCGTTATTTACTACGAACAGCTGAGTTCTTATGTATATCTATATATTTCTCTATACTTGTGCTCATTATGCGTAATGGGATGTCATATTATATTAAGAAACACGATATATGTGCAGGTTTAATGTGTCTGGTATAGTCAGACAAACTATGTCTATGTGTATAAATTTGTTTACATAATACGTACAGATAAACTGTCGTATTTCTTATTTACTTGGTTTCTGTGTTCAATACGTCTTATGTAATGTTTAGAAATATAATTTATGTAACAATTCAAATATAACCGCCAATACGATTATTATTATTATTTGTCTAATGTTATACGGAACCCTCAAAAATATAAAAATATAATGTAAATTTATGTGAATTATGTAAATGTATGGATGAACGTGCGGCAGTAAGGCACGTATAATGTACTAATTGTAAGACTATAATTGTAGTGTTAAACCGCAAAAAATATGTATTGTCACCGGCTCGTTACATACGATTATATACATTGTGAAAAGTTAAAATATACAGTCCACTGAAGTTATTAAAGTCAACCAATGTTTCATTGTTCCTGAATCCTCATCAGCTGACCCCAACATAATGTTTGTACTTATTATTAACCGATACTAAATGACTATACTGAGTAGATAGCCAATACGAACAATATTTAGTTATTATTTGCTACCGTATTCCCTGAATGGTTGAATGGAATGTTAAAAAGTAGCCGACAACTAAGTAAGGATGAAGTACCAAGCCGTGGTCTGGCCACTGTAATATCATTGAGTTCGATTTTATTATTATTAATCACCACAATTACATATAATGTATTTCGGTCATCATATAAAAAATGTCTTATGTGAATACTTCTAGGATTAAATAAGTATTACCTCTCTCTCGATTCCAGTTGTATAATAATTCTCAGATGGAACTAAGGAACTTATTTCAGACTTTACTTCATAGGACGATTTTTGCAACGGCAAGTCGAAAATCTTTGCTATTCTATGAAAGATCACAGGACCGACCAGCTCACGTACAGCGTCTCCTTGGGACTCCCAAAACTGAACAGACAATTTTCAGTTTATTCAGATAACAGAACAGATAAGTTTAAGTGATTTTCGCGTCGTGGTAGGGTTTTTTCTAAGTCTACCTGACTAGCTAGCTACAAATTGAAAATTGCACACCAGGCGGTGTGTTTGGGCGGCAGCATTTGAGAGCCAATCCCTTCTAGGGTAGGCGTGTTTACCCTCTTAGCCCGTGTTATCATTTCAAATCTGGTGAGATTGTGGTCAACCACTAATAATACCTATAAAGTATTTTAAAAACAGTTTTTTTAAAATATTGTTTTCATAATATTTACAAATGTAGACAATGAATATATAAAGTCACATTATTAAGTAAATGGTATTGAATAAATTGAAGCGACGTTAGCACCGTTAAATCGAATAAACTTCGTTGATGTAATGTAATATGTATGAATATAAAATTTTATATATGTATTTATTCATTTCATTGATAGTCTGATCCGATGCTAGGATAAAGTATGAGGGTTTTAATCCTAGCTGTTTCTGATCTTTCAATGAAAAAGATCGTGAGGAAATTATAATATCATAAGGCATTGTGTACTGTTCGTTTAGGAAGCAGCATTATATACCGGATACCAGAGTATAACCAATAAAAAAAAAGTCCGTAGCGGATTTCGGTCTATTGAAATGAAGAAAAGCTTGCTATTATCGATTTAGCTCAAAAGAGTAAGTCTTTTTAATATAATTCATTTGCGGTATAGTGATGCTGGGCTGATAGCTTATGACGGTACAAAATGGTTTAATAAGGAATCCACTGATTCACTTTTCTGTTTACTAAAGCATTGAACTTTTTATATACGATTCCTTAGTATTGGAATATAATTTCTTCTTAGTAATTTATCTATTCTAATCCTGATTTTTTTCTCCAATTGAGAAGAGTTAAGATCAGATCATAATCGTATTAGTCACTGTTCTACCTAGTTCGTGTAAGAAGAAAACTCATTTAAGTCATGTAACCTAAATGTAATTTTACAATCTTCTTCTGAATTAAACTAGCGACCTCTGTGAATTTTATTCAGAACATATTCATATGAGAAATATTGAAAAAGTGTAAGGGAAACTCGACTAGTGAAATAATAATTATATTCCATAATTTTTGCAGGCCTCTAACTATGTCGAAAATAGATGTCTCAACATCACTGTACAAGGCCCAAGGTCTCGCGTCAGGCCCAAAAAACGCTGGCTGGACGTGGTGAAGGCGGACATAAAGGCGAATAACCTCACACAAAAGGATGCCGAAGACCGGGCAAAGTGGAGAAAGCTAAATAGGAAAGCGGACCCTGGCACCAGGCCGGGAAAACGCTAGAAAGAAGAAGAAGAAGAAGATTTTATTTAAAATTCTGATCATAAAGGAGTAATGTTTTTGTGTTAACGTACTACGGTACTGCATTCAAGAACATTGGTTAGAAACACACACTTTTAGTAATGGACAATATCTTGTTACATCTATATCATTTGGTAATAATGAAACATAGTAGTAGACTAGCTGTGCCTGCGACTTCGTCTACGTGGAACCTTATCTAAAAAAACAGTGAATAATAAAGTCATCTGAATGAACTAAGTCCATTTACCTATCTACTTTTCTCTCGTACTTAAGTCGCGTCGTCGTTAAAAGTATAATACCTTTTGATAGACCGTACCAATTTTAATGAAACAAAGACTAAATGTTACTCGAAGATATGCTTTATGATTTTCTTCTTGTGGTTTTATCGTTAACGCAGTACTTTAAGTACGCAGTGATGCGTGCCCAAACAAACCGACAAACAGATAGACAGACAGACATTCCTAAAATTGATTGAAATGTATTTTACTACTTATTCCTAGACACTACAACATTTTTTTTTATAAAAAACTATAAACTACAGACACGTTAGATTTACATTCTCATTATATGTGTATAGACACTAATGCTAAACTCCATCCTTAGTAATACGTGTAACATTGAGAATACCTGATCATCTTTATAAGACAATTCCAACGATCTGATAACGTTTCTCCAATGTTGTTTTACAGAAGCCTCGTTCTGTTCATAACGTGATGGAGTTATAACCTTCATTTTTCTAGGTTTATCCCAATTTTTAATAAGCGGCCGTTTACCGCAAGGCATAATGAAACAAGAGGCTCGTCTCTAAATATATTTTTTTACGTTTTCAACAACAGTTGTACTTATCTGTCTGTCACATGCAGTTATTATTTGGCAGTTAAAATTGTCTTCTGTTTTGTAACAAAATATCAACCTCTCTGAATAAAGGTATTGGTCGAATATCAAATGTTACAAAACCTTCTTTACTTAAATTGTCAGTATTTACTGTGTATAAAATTGCCTAAACGATAACTTTTTTAAAAACCATCTTTAAAATATTCAACAACGATTTACTATACTTTTTACCGACATCAAACTCTTCTAGGTAGGAAAGTTACGTTTAGTAGAAAATTTAAGTTTAACCTAACATGTATATGGAAACACGCCGTTAGTTTAAACAAAATGCAGGAAAAGTATAAAGATTACGAAATTCTAATTTTTTTTCTCGAATTGACTACGCTATTGGCCTGGCAAGGTGAAATTCAGATACAAAACTCTTCGTTCTATCAAAGCGATACATCTTTTATTGTATTGTATTTTTCTATAATTTATTTTTTAATGTATGAGCATCTTCTATAATGTTAATGTTCAGAAATAGAAGACGATTAGGAAGGCACCTTTCAGTTATTACCAATTATTATTAGGCACAAGTGAAACGAAAAATCTAGTAAAGCCTGGCGTGGTTTACGTGCAGTAGTAGCATTGCCGCGCTTATTACTGCCCTAAAATATAAATAATATCGTTTTCTGACTTCAATAGTACGTTTCACAATATGCACAATCGTAGCTACATATGGCGTTTCGACTCTGCTCTCACGAGTATCAATTCAATTCAAGATACAGTGACTAGGTGAAACTAATTTGAAGTTTTGAACTTAATGCTTGTTTACTACTTTCTTATCACAACGAAATGAATGAAGTCTTTATAAATACAAAATTATAGGATTTTAAAACGTATCTTATCAAAAGGAATTTGATATCAAGCAATTCGTTCAGTTGTTTACGTATCTAATTTATAATTCTTATCTTGCTGCTTCAATATATACAAAAACGCCATCTGTTACATAATTTAATACAAACACGAAATTTTATAACTTTTACAAAACAAATGTGAAACGAGACATCAGTTCGGCAAAGACATAAGAGGTGACATAACACAACATTTTTACTATCTATTTTATATTAAATTAGCGATTTTATAGTATAAAATTAAATAAAAAAATTAATCAATGAGAAGGTGGCTTTCGATTAATTACACATTTTTTAGAATCGATTTAGATTTTTTAAATATTTACATACTTTACGTCTATATAATGTTATGGATATATTCATTTATAATACAATTACGAATACTTAACATATTTAATATTACAGTTATAACTACATAAAACAATTACATTCTACTTATAGCTATTTATAATAAGAATATTGAATTTGAATATTGATGAATACACAACGATAAACAATTTTACAAACTGTTGAGTATTTCCAATAAACTGTTTTTTTTTTGTTGTAAGTTTGGAACAAACATTAGTTCTGCGACATCTAGGAGATAAAAAATAAACTATGTGCGAATGTACACCAAATACGCTATTCAATTAGTGTTACTAAAAATCACTAGAAAGCCCTTTAGTATTATTGTTGTCAATGTTAGACTTGTTTAGGATATTATGTTCTTTTTTTACCAATTTGTTCTGCGTCTTCAAATGTGTCAGGTACTTTGAGACCTCTTGTTTCCGGTTGTGTAAGAACCAAGAATGCAGATATAAAAGACATTATTGCAAACATCATAGACGGTATGCCATTCCAATATGCCATTAGTGGAGGAGTTAATGGTGCTATAACTGATCCTACTCGCCCAATCATAGATGAGAAACCCAAAAACGAGTGACGGTGTCGAGTAGGATACAACTCAGCAGTATAAAGATATAGCGATGATATAACTAAACCAATACAATATTTCCCAGTTAAAAATAATCCTAAAGATAGTCCATACATATCGTCGGGAGTAAAAGCAAAAGCTGTGTTACATATAGCGCATACCAAATAACCTAAAAATAATGTCTTTTTTCTGCCAATTATGTCTAACACAAACACAGCAGTCCAGACTCCAGGAATCTCAATGACCGCTGTCGCTATATAATTAAGGTACATATTCCCTGACAAATTCACGGAATTTATCGACAAACCATAATAAATAAATATTGACGTGATCCACATAACAGGTGTGGTGCAGCATCTACGCAATAAAACAGGGGATTTCAAAACACGAAGGATAAGATTTTCCTTGTACAAGTGCTTATTCGCTTCTATTTGTAGCGGTATCTCTGTTAGTAAAAAATTCATAGACTTCTCTGATATTTCAGGCTTACCATTAAGCCGAGCTGCTCGCGTAAGAAGTACTTTAGCTTTCTCCTGTTTATTTTTACTAAGCAACCAGCGATGACTCTCTGATAATATCCAGTAGTACGAGATTATTACAAATGCCGGTATGTATACAGCCAATGTAAGTTTGCGCCAATCGGGGATAGCCCAAGCTAGCAATCCAAGAATTATTTGACCAGTAGCAAACATGGTTGATATCGTGGCGCCAGCGTGGACTCGATATTTTCCACCGACTATTTCAGCTGCCAATATATAAGAAGCACTAAATGTTCCCCCTCCTAAAGCTGTCTGTAAAAATTGTAGGGCGACATACATGGGATAATTAACTGAAAACGATCGCACCACTCCCACCAGCGCGATGTTAAATGAAAACAAAACGATAGACATTCTTCTTCCAAAGCGGTCCGATACGAATCCGGCTAACACTAGCGCTACCATGGCACCAAGACTATTCAATGTACCAGGTAAAGTTCTCAACCATTCTTGACATTCTATATTGAAATCATAAACGACTGTATTGGTTCTATCGTACACGTAACTGTCACACGGCACTGTGATGTTTCTATCAAACAAACCAGAGGGGCAAACGTCTTCGATGTTGTAAAGCGTCTCGTTGTTAGTAGTGTTGGCGTAGCGATTACAGTTATCAAAACCTGATGTAGTTTCCGGTATAGCGTTTAGAATCCATTCTGGTGCGTATTCTGGTTGTATTCCGTCACACTCTGGTACGGCACATCGGTGCGGTAAACTGCCTGCTGTAAACACGTAATCTCCGGCCATAAGAGCACTAAAAATAACTGGGAGTCCAAGTAACGCCAAGTTTAAGATCTGATATTTTCCAAAATGCCCTATTTCATTATTCAGTACAGTGTCGAACTCCATCTCCTTTTTTGTACTGGGTGTCCTTCTAAATTTATTTCAAACTGTCAGGTGCCAATGGTAGTAGCAGTTGAATGCTAATATTTTTTATTTATTTGGATAATCGAACAGTCTTCTTCTTTTATATAATCTTAGATACACGTTATCGTTTTATACCCATATATAAAGTGTCTGAAATCTTATCTTTTATCTAAACTAAGGACTCACTGGCTTTTGTTTTTTTTTTTACAATTTGCCCTTGATGTATAAGTAGATTTCAATGTTATAATCATTATCTATACATATAATAAAAATGAAGTGTGTACAAAGGACTTCCACTGCCATATAACTGAGATTATAAAAACGAACTAATAGGCTCTTTTATTTTAAACAAACTGTTACTCGTGACTTCGCCTGTGTGAAATTTAACAAAAATATATTGTTCACTGTAAGCATGTGCGTGAGGCGTGCGCTGTACTGGACTCCAAAAAAAAATTATAATTGAAATTCATATATTTGTATGTAATTTGAAATATATTTTCTTTTTTGTCAGTTTGCCGGCTATTTTGGTTTTATTTACCACGCCTTATACGCTTACATAGCTCAATGGAATACGACGCAATATTTTTATACATTGCTATGGTTACTGAGCTATGTAGACGTAGCATTATTTTAATTGTGAAATATTAAAAAACTGCTCGCAGAAAGCGTTAATGTTTTGTGTATTGATTTATATTCATACAAAATTTGCAGATGTCAACTCACTCCGTATTTCTAATTTAAAAAAAATCAACTTACTGTTTAAATTTAACATTATAATTAATATTAATTTAAGTCATTTTGAAGATAGAAGAGCTCATTTTAATAAAATACTAGATTAAAAACGTAACGGTAATTAATACCCTAAGAGTTCAGTAATACAATTTCTTGCGGAACTGACAACAGTTTGTGGGTTGGTTACTCAAAAGTTACTTTTGAAAAATGCATATGGTGGTTAAAACTGTCACAAATAGTCACCGTTATCACCTCCTAATGTGAATACGTTGAATTACCAATAACCATATATAATGGGCTAAAATTCCAAACATGTTGCTGATGATAAATCCCTTTCGGTACGCTCTTAGTATTTACATATCCAATGTACACATTACATGTTACACTAGGTGGTGCGCGTGTCGTACTTACAAAAGTTTTTGAAATAGTATTTTGTAATTGTACATCTCACAATTTTACATTAATTTAATACAATTTAAATAACGCAGGCGTAGGCAGGATACTTAATAATATGTTTACGTTTGTTCGATAATCTCTTATCGATAATGCTCTAGCGGTTTTTGCAAGTTTTTCACATGAATATCATCGTTCTAGATGTGACACTTCGTATACGCGGGTTAATCTACCTTATAACCTCCGAGTAAGCTTATAAACAAAATTTTATGTATGCTGCAAAAGATCTATAGAGGTCGTTCTTTTGTGTAGCGTGCCTCTAAAAGGTAACACTAGAAAAATGTAAGTTTGCTTTGCTGAGTTTTATTATATTAATGCGATTGTTATGTACAAATAAATATATACATTTTATATTTATGAATATTTTTACAATGACATTATTTTTTTGTTTCACAGAAACACGCCACATACCTTATTTGTATTAAAAGTGGACTGCTGTTTGTTTTTTTGTTACAATTATATTATCGCCGTTTAATCGAGGTTAATTAACGCTTAGTGGAAATATACCAGATAGTAGGTAGCAGAGCCACGCTGAAGCCATTACTGGTTTCAGCATGAATGGTTCGGCTCGCCCGGGGTAGTACCACCCAAACGTCGACGTAACAGTGCTTGCGTTGTTGCGTTTCGTTCGACCAGTGAGAGCGCCGGAGACCCACCTCCCCTTCCCCCTTCCCCTCACTTCCCTCTCCTCTCCTCGTAAACACAGGCCGGCAACGCACTTGCAACTCTCCTGGTGTTGCTAGTGTCTACGGACGACTGTGATCACTTACCATCAGGTGACCGGCCTGTTCGTTTGCCTCCTATAATATAAAAAAAAATACGTTACATAAATTTTATTTCTAATTTAGATCTAGATTAATGTAATTACTTTCGTGTTGTTGCATAATCCTATAATGATTCCTCATTAGTGATCCTTATCTCATTTTTTCTTCAAATACGGGTACGGCCAGTACAAAGACACGAACTGTTTTCCGGTAGTTGATAACTATAGCAATGAAAAAATATGATATCATCGAGGATGTTTCAATCATTATCATCAATAGACTGGCTGATTATGAAGTATCTGTAGGAACGTGAATGATCTAAAAGCCAAGTTCTCCTATGTAACAAATCTGCACTATGTCTCTCAGCGATGATGCCGACTGCCTTTTCTTCCAACTGACCAACGCTATTGGCTTAAAGGCATTAAAAGCTCCACAGAGCTAGATGACAAGCGCCAAATATACTTAGTAGAAATGGCAACTAGTTTAAGGTTACCAAAAAGGTCGAATCTGGGTTAGGGTTGCCTCGCATGCAATGCCGTGTATTGAACTGAGTTAACTAATCTGTCTGTCAATCCTATTTAATTTAATTTTTGAGAGAAAGAAAAAAGAGAAGTAGAATTTATACAAATAATGCAAAATCATCTACCACGGGTAATGTTC
Source organism: Antheraea yamamai (assembly GCA_036509395.1). Classification (NCBI taxonomy): domain Eukaryota; kingdom Metazoa; phylum Arthropoda; class Insecta; order Lepidoptera; family Saturniidae; genus Antheraea; species Antheraea yamamai. Next base: position 9,110,283 of record AP028436.1, read on the forward strand.
TGAATAGCTGTTTGAGTTGATATTTACTGTTTAGTTCCATTAGCGAACGACTCGCCACAAATTAAAGTTCCATCCGTGTCATCTTCATAGTTGGAAATCGTCCACTGTGCGGATTTCGCGTACGTTTCTTCCAGGTAGGTACCTACATCGATTCTTTAGAATCATCTCACAGCGGCAGCGTTCCGGACCAATATAACCCACAAACCTTCAAGAGACGAGCCTACTCCTTTCTCAGAGGTCGGCTATGCGTCTGTGATTGTTTTCGTTTCACAGGTGTCCATGGGCTCGGAAGGTGATGAACAGTTATTGTCAGGTGTCTCGCACTTTCGCTAGCAATCAGTTGCATAAAAAAAACTGTAATAAACTCAATTGCCAGTAGTTGCGTTATTTTTTCCGTTATAATCGTTATAATCTTTCCTCATATGCGATATGTTAAATAGAAAAGAAGGAAAGAAATATATATAGAAATATCGCAATCTAGATGTTGTCTTGTTGTCATAAATTTTATTTTACAAAATAATAGTATATCTTTTTATAAGAAAATTACATAATTGTTCACGTTCACGGTCACGTTATTATATGTAATAGATATGTGATAATAGATATGATAATATATATAGATAATAGATATGTCATAACAAACTAATTAAATTTATCATGTACTTACCCGAGTAATAAAAATCTATCATAATAAATTATTATCAAGAATTTGCTTATATATACAATACAAAGAAATATGAATAAGGTAAATGTATATTTGTTGATACTTATGAGATAAGACTTTAAAAGTAGTAAGTCATTTATCTAAAAACAGCTAGCTGTACTCTCTACTCCGTTCGCGTGAAAAACAATGTATAAGAACTAGTCATACCTATATAGAATCTATACTAATACTATAAAGTTGAAGGGTTTGTTTGTTTGGTTGAACGCGCTAATCTCAGGAATTACCGGTCCGATTTATTTCAGTGTTAAATAAGTCATTTATCGAGGAAGGCTATATATCATCACGCTAAAACCAATAGGAGCGGAGCACTAATGAATTATGTTTCAAAATCTAGGTGTTTCTTCCTTTTGAGAGCTTCCGCTGCGTGTTAACGTTAGCCCAAAAGTAACGTCGAGGGCAGAAGCTTATCATAGATATGGGGTGTATTTCAATTTAGCATTTAGTAGTTAACTGTGTCTCATGTTTTATGAATGTCTTTAACTTTCATATCGGTGCCAGTTTGTCCAATCGGAAAATGTCGGATTTTAGAGAGTTCAGAATCTTTTCTTCTGCTTCATGTGAACGAACGGTTCTCATTCTTTTTTGAGCAATTAAATACAAAAAAATGCTCATACATTTTTTACTCTGCATTACCAAAACCTAATTCCAACGCGATAATAGATAGCAAAATGTGAAGTTTTAAGTTTATATCGTAGTGACGCTTCCTGCGAATTCGTAAATGCACTAAGATTTATTATTCTACTTAATCATTACATAGTATAAAACAAAGTCCCCTACCGCGTCTGTCTGTCTGTCTGTCTGTTCGCGATAAACTCAAAAACTACTGAACGGATTTTCATGCAGGTTTCACCAGTGGATAGAGGGATTCACGGGAAAGGTTTTGGTATATAATTTGTCAAGGATTTTTTTATAATCAGGGCGGGACAACGTCTGCCGGTCCGGCTAGTATAAAGTATAATAAACATTTCATTATTCCTTTTATTAGCATTACACTAATTTATTTGTTAACAAAATCGAGTTTTGGACTCAATTTCTTCGTAAATAAACTTATTTGAAAAGGGTCAATGTTATGTCGCTTGCAAAACTCATTTAGCCTCTACAAAACCAAATACATAACAATTTGGTCACGTTTATACCTTTGGTTATCCTCTTAGTCCCCTGTTTTTTTTAACTCACACCAATAGTCCTAGTGATGACAGTGTAAGGTCCTTCAAATTGAGCTTCAAATTTTGGAAACTTGTTGTAAATAAACGAGAGATTTTTCTTCAAAACCGTTTATATACGCTGCTATTTAAATTATTCTCCAACATCTTTTTATTTAGATCTTCCCATTCTTTTTGCAAATGCTTCACAAAGCCGTTTTAGTTAATCAGGTACTAACCTACACCAAACGGAGTTGCATCTTCTATCCGAATACAATAATTTGAATAAATTTTTTTTGCAAAAACATCTAGCAAATTTTTTGCAAAAAGATATTGTATTGTGTAATAATTAAAGAATATTTACCTTATATAGGTAAATTTCATTATTTAATTATTAATTAATGAAATGTATAAGTGTCTATATAATTTTAATTGTTATCATAAAAATGTATGCTTGTTTTTTAATGCTTTCTACACTCGTAGTACATACCTTCCTTACCTTTATTGTATAAACCAAATATTTACTCCGTCACTAACATCTAACTTGTAAGTGACTTACTTTAATAGTGATATTATTGAAGTGACACTTCTAATGCGAGTTCCAACAAGGTTGCGTTAAACGTTTAACGCTACCATGGAGGGGGTATGACAGCACTGTTGCGTTAAACGTTCAACCATCCTGGGGAGGGGGAATAGAAAGAGGCAGAGCGAGAAAAATAATCAAACATTTCGTATCTTACTTTAGTTATCATAATCCCATTGTAAATGTTATAGATTTGGATATTTCTCCACTCGAAAATGATAATTAAAATGTTAATAAAGTTTGTCTTAAAGAAATAATATGATTTCACTAAAAATCAATTTCTACCCCTTCCTATTTTCATTTCCACATAACAAAGTTTCACTTCTTCCGCGGACTAGGGATTCCACGCACTATTTTTTTATTAGTTATATTTGTGGTATCCCAAATTATCTTTATTGTTAGAAGCTTCTTTTATTGGCTGCGGGTGTCAGTTATACCTTGATAAAGGTACTGAGTGATTTTATCATGTTTTTTCATATCGGTTCTTTATCCCTGTCATAAATTGTAATCTTTTATATCCTTTACCGACGCCCACATCATCCGATATATGTGCCTTACTTACTTCTTATATATATTTTAGAAGATTAAGTTTTGTTTTCTACCCAGTTGTTCTGCCTCTTCAATTGTGTCAGGTACTTTGAGACCTCTTGTTTCTGGTTGTGTAAGTACCAATAAGGCAGATATAAAAGCCATTGTTGCAAACATAATAGACGGTATGCCACGCCAATATGCCATGAGTGGAGGAGTTAGCGGTGATATAACCGATCCTATTCGACCAAACATAGACGAGAAACCTAAAAACGAGTGACGGTGACGAGTAGGATACAACTCTGCGGTATAGAGATATAGCGACGTCATAACTAACCCAATACAGTACTTTCCAGTTAAAAATAATCCTAAAGATAATCCATACATACTGTCCGGTGTGAAAGCAAATGCTGTGTTACATATAGCGCATAACAAAAATCCAATAAACAGTGTCACTTTTCTACCGATTTTATCCAAAATAAACACGGCGGTCCAAAACCCAGGAATTTCGATAGCGGCTGTTGCTATATAGTTAAGGTACATATTCCCAGACAAATTTACGGAATTTATCGATAAGCCGTAATAAATAAATACTGTCGTGATCCACATAACAGGTGTAGTGCAACATCTACGTAATAAAACGGGTGATTTTAGAACGCGGAAGAAAAGATTTTCCTCATACAATTGGTTGTTTGCTTCTATCTGTAACGGTATTACGGTTAGTAAAAAATTCATAGACTTCTCTGATATTTCAGGCTTACCATTGAGGCGAGCTGCTCGTTTAAGAGCAGTTTTAGCTTTCTCCCGTTTATTTTTACTCAACAACCAGCGATGACTCTCTGATAATATCCAGTAGTAAGAAATTGTTACAAAAACCGGTATGTATAGAACCAAGGTAAGTTTGCGCCAGTCAGGGACCACCCATGCGAGCAATCCAAGAATTATTTGTCCAGTCGCAAACATACTTGAAATCGTAGCGCTAGTGCGTACTCGATATTTTCCACCGACTATTTCAGCTGCCAATATATAAGCAGCACTAAATGCTCCCCCTCCTAAAGCCATCTGTAAAAACTGTAAGGCAATATACATTGGATAATTAATAGAAAACGATCGTGTTAATCCTATCAACGCCATGTTAAATGAAAACAAAACTATAGAAGTTCTTCTTCCAAAGTGGTCGGAAACGAATCCAGCAAATATAAGCGCCACCACACCTCCGAGACTGTTCAATGTACCAGGTAAAGTTCGGAACCATTCTTGACACTCTAAATTAAAGTCGTAAACAACAGTGTTGGTCCTATTATAAACGTAGCTTTCGCATGGTACTATGGTGCTCCTGTTAAATAAAAGAACGGGACAAACTTCTTCGTTGTTGTCAACCACCTCATTATCAGTAGCGTTGGCATAGCGATTACAGTTGTCGAAGCCTGACGTAGTCGTTGGTATAGCATTTAAAATCCATTCAGGCGCATATTCTGGTTGAGGTTCATCACATTCTGGCACGGCACATCTGTATGGCAAACTGCCTGCCGTAAACACATAATCCCCAGCCATAAGAGCGCTAAAGACAACTGGCAGTCCAAGCAAGGCCAGGGTTAAGGTCTGAAATTTTCCAAATTGTCCTATTTCACGATTTAATACCACATCGAGTTCCATTTTATCACTTTCACTAGGTTTTGGTTCCATGTCTATTGCTAATTATTTGATACGGATACTAATTGAACGTTAGGATTTTTTATTTATATAGCCATATAAAAACGTTATCACCTTAACGGTACTCATAAACATAATCTTTATTGCTATGTTTATGAAAAATATTATGAAAACCAGAGAGTCGCTGGATTATTTTTTTAAGTTTATTATTATAGTATAGTAGTTACAAAAAATATCCACAACGTCTGCATGATGTTCTATGTATAAAAGATTGTAATTAAAAAACATCGCAATATATAAATTACTAGCGGCCCGCTCCGGCTTCGCACGGGTATAAAATATATAGCATATGTCATTCACTGAAAAAATGATTAAAATCGATCCAGTAGTTTTGATTTATTCATTACTGCCCGTGGCCCGCCTGCGTTTGTTGCAATGTAAGCGGAAAAAATGTAATTATTTACAACATCACATTAGACACCTCAAAAATAACAGTATTTCTCCACTATTTAATGGATGTTATTATAGATATAAACCTTCCTCTTCAATCACTCTATCTATTAAAAAAAATCGCATCAGAATCCGTTGCATAGTTTTATCTTACATAGGGATATAGGGACAGAGAAAGCGACTTTGTTTTATACTATATAGTGATGTAATGACGATTTATGAGACATGGTACTACGCTTAATATGTCGTACCTCACGCTCTGGGAATAAACATATCTTGACGTCGGAGCTATATATCTCATGTCTTCTCTGGATTAAAGTCGAATATTCCTTAATGTTTTGTAAAGATAGGAGTAGCATTTCCATTCCCTAAGTATCCATAACAAATCAAAAGTCACCTTCTAATTGATGAGTATAGTATAAGTGTTATTTTTTATTAATATGTTGTAACAACGATGAAGAAAAATATGCTCTGCCTATAGGCGTGAATGAGCCAAACAATTTGAAACAGAGGAAAATAACTTATTCCACAATTGTCATTGATTACAGATCTATAAAAAAGTTAGCATGGTGCTGGTACTGGTGAATTTATAGAAATACTAGCGAGCCCGGCAGACGTTGTCCCGCACTGGTTATAAAAAAATCCTTGACAAATTATATACCAAAACGTTCCTCATGAATCACTTTATCCACTGGTGAAAACTGCTTGAAAATCCGTTCAGTAGTTTTTGAGTTTATCGCGAACAGACAGACAGACAGACGCGGTAGGGGACTTTGTTTTATACTATGTAATGACTAATGAAACGATTATTACAAAGGTTTGGCAAATAGTAAGACCATTGCACGATTCGTTGGTATTACTGCCAACATATTTCTGCCACAAAGCAGCTGGGCTCGAGGTGCTGTGTTGTGTCGCTCAATAAGCGATTAAATATCGGTTTTTCGGGGATAATATATATTATTGACCGGCCTCAGTTAACAATATCGTTCTTTTAATGGTTTAAATAGTGTACGTTTTTTTTTCTTGAATTGACTACGCTATTGTCCTAGCAAGGCCTTCACAGCTTCACCGGACTACAGTAGTGTATCTATTTATGTATATGTCTATTGTAAGCTGGAGTTACCTATTAACATTACTTGGACCACGTGTCTGTGTGGCATACGGAAATTTATAACAAATGGTACTTCTATATGCTTCATAAAATAATACTGTGAAGCAACCTCTTTGCACCGATTTTAATCAGGCACGGAGATTAAAACTAGCGCAGTTCGACTGTACCAGCGATACTATCACACCTATTACTGCTGTAAAATAGCATTCTTATTTAAAATATTGCTGAGTATTATTAGCCAGCAAGCATTACTTACAAGAGGCGTTCTAAATAAATTTATAGATTAAAAAGAATACATTTTCAGGTGGACTGTATGTTTGTTTGCTACTTTCTTCATATGAAGAAGTAAACGACACTTCAAGCGTACCTGTATCTAATACTTTATTAAAATATTTAGTGATTTGCGTATGTAATTAATTTTTACCTATCATCATATTTCTTAGGGAGAACGCCATCTGCTATATACCGTACATACTACGTACTACATTATGTAGAACAAAACTAATATGACAAATGATTAAACAGTTCACATAAAATACAAGAGGTGGCAGGCCCCTACTATTTCTGCGGCTAAATTTGTTATGGAAAGGACGCCATCTATTTATTATATGCTATAATACTACGTACTACATTATGCAGAACAAAACTGATATGTCAAATGATAAAACAGTTCACAAAATATACAACAGGTGGCAGGCCTTTATTATTCATTTCAAATTCAGTATAATTTTTATTTGTGTCTGTTCAATAACTTCAATAGCACACTTGTTGGAAATGATTTAATATTATATATAAGACTAAATACAAAATTTTATATAACTAACTTATATCATACTTAGTTAGTTTTAACAAACATAATACTTTTGGGTTTATAAAATTAAATACTTGTTGCTTGACTTTAAATCATTTTACAGAGCCTTAAGTACAACACAATATTCAACTTACTATGTCCAATATTATTTAAAAAAGTGATATGATTTCAACGACATCTAGTAGACGAGTTTAAAAACAGATGGGCTAGTTTTACTGAAGAAGCTGTTTACATGTTGAGTTCATTACAAAATTTGATTATTGGGAAATTTTACTAGAACGCGCTTTAACACGAGTTCTATTGTTTTTAATAATATTTTTGCTCAAGATACTAAATTTTTTTTCTACCAATTTGTTCTGCATCCTCAATAGTATCAGGTACTTTGAGACCTTTTGTTTCCGGTTGTGTAAGGACCAAAACAGCAGATATATAAGCCATTATTGCGAACATCATAGACGGTATGCCGCTCCAATATGCCATTAATGGAGGCGTTAGCGGTGATACAACTGATCCTATTCGTCCAACCATAGAGGAGAAACCTAAAAACGAATGACGATATCGAGTGGGATATAATTCAGCCGTATAAAGATATAAAGACGTCATAACTAAACCAATACAATATTTTCCAGTTAAGTATAACCCCAAGGATAATCCATACATATCATCCGGTGTGAAAGCAAAAGCCGTGTTACATAAAGCGCATATCAAGAATCCTAAAAATAATGTTACCTTCCTGCCAATTCTGTCTAACACAAGTACAGCAGTCCAAAATCCAGGAATCTCGATAGCTGCCGTCGCTATGTAGTTTAAGTACATATTTCCTGTTAAATTAACAGAATTTATTGATAAGCCATAATAAATAAATACTGTTGTAATCCATAAAATTGGCGTGGTGCAACATCTACGCAATAAAACAGGCGATTTCAAAACACGAAGGAAAAGATTTTCCTTGTTCAAATGTTTATTCGCTTCTATCTGTAGCGGTATTACTGTGAGTAAAAAATTCATAGACTTCTCTGAGATTTCAGGTTTACCGTTAAGCCGAGCTGCTCGTATTAAAACAGCTTTTGCTTTTTCCTGTTTATCTTTACTCAGTAACCAACGATGACTCTCGGATAGTATCCAATAGTAAGAAACTATTATAAAGACTGGTACGTATAGAACTAAACTAAGTTGGCGCCAATCGGGAACAGCCCATGCGAGCAATCCAAGAATGACTTGGCCTGTCGCGAACATGCTTGAAATCGTAGCGCTTGTGCGTACCCGATACTTCCCACCAACTATTTCAGCGGCCAGTATATACGCAGCACTAAATGCTCCACCTCCAATAGCTGTCTGTAAAAATTGTAAAGCGACATACATTGGATAATTGACTGAAAGCGATCGCACCACTCCCACCAGCGCGATGTTGAACGAAAACAAAACAATAGACATCCTTCTTCCAAAGCGATCGGATACGAATCCAGCTAACACGAGTGCCACCATTCCTCCAAGACTGTTCAATGTACCAGGTAAAGTTCTCAACCATTCTTGACATTCTAAATGAAAGTCATAAACGACTGTGTTGGTCCTTTCGTACACATAACCGTCACACGGCACTGTGATGTTTCTATCAAATAAAACAACGGGACAAACGTCTTCAATGTTGTAAACCGTCTCATTATCAGTAGTAGTAGCGTTGGCATAGCGATTACAGTTATCGAAGCCTGACGTAGTAGTCGGTATAGCGTTAAGAATCCACTCTGGCGCGTACTCTGGCTGAGGTCCATCACATTCAGGCACCGCGCATCGATACGGCAAGCTGCCTGCTGTAAACACGTAATCACCGGCCATAAGAGCGCTAAACAATGCCGGGAGAGCAAGCAAAGCCAAATTTAAGATCTGATATTTTCCAAATTGTCCAATTTCACGATTTAATACTGCGTCGAACTCCATTTCATTACTTTCACCGGGTAGTGCTTCCATATTTAGTCTAAACTGTGTATGTAGTAGAGGAACGTTAATACTTTCTTAAGTATTAAGTTATTTATACAGTCTTCTTGTTTTATATAAGCCTAGATACACGTTATCACATTGTACGTACAAATAAAACATACGAAATCTTATCTTTTATCTACTCAGGTTAAGAACGAGAAGTCATTTGGCTGGCGTAAATCTATTGCAGTTTATTGTTGTATACATGTAATAAATGTTACAATTAGCTTTAATAGCCGAGATGGTTCAATATTGTTATTCATAAAATAATGAGTTTATGAAAGAATTGTAATATTTTCTTTTCTAAGCAACGTACTTAACAGCACACGTGTATAATTTTAGATTAAAAGAGATAAGATGCAATAAAATATTTACATTTATTATGTAGTTACTACGGGTATAATAAAAATATATTACAGAAAGCGATTAGAAACAATTTGCCTCAAATGATAAATCCAAATATGTACAACGTTAAAATATTTTTGGTAGTTTTAAGACGACCTTGAAAAGTAGTAATATATATAAAATAGTACGTACAAATTAATTCCTTTATAATTTATTTATTTACGTGAATTTATTTAATTCAATCTATGTTTTGGGAATAACTCCTTAATTTATTCCAATTAAGAACATCATTTTTGAACTTCGCGACAGAAATAAACGAAGATATAACATCATATCAGACACTATTTTTGAGGTTGTATATTTTGAGTGATCCCATAAGTTCATATGTTAGAACATTACAGAGAGGTCATTTAGAATAATATTCCGTTCGGTTTCTAAAGTTAGTCTCGTTTTCAGAACTGCTGGGTCGAACATACCGAGGCTGTTCAAGTATGGAGGCCGTCTGTACTCCGGGTGCTCGATCATCCAGCGGCAGTACTCTTTGACACTTCTGTAAAAATAATGTTAAACGTACGAATTTATATTATAAAAACGTTGATATTCCGGTAACGTTTAACTTATTACCGCTAAAATAGTTATACTGAGGTTTGCGCCACGAAGTGTTCTTATATTATCTATTTTTACCTTCCTAAAATCATCATTATCTTATCTAGAGTGCTACTATGTGTTCCTTCATTTTATGACGAAGTAAAATTTACTGTTTTCTTTACCTACTCTTGATGTCTGGTCAAACTATATTCATCCTTTGGTGCTAATTTGTCTGAGTCATATCCCTGTTCTCTAGCATTAAGTGTCGTCGTATCACATATGTATTCCATAACACGGGATTTAAGTTTAGATTAAAATTTAATTTTTATTTTACACATATATTATTATGACTTACTCTTAATACATCTACACTTAATATACTCACGTATATTCATGTATATTCACATTTAGATTACCTGATTGAAGTGTGGGGATGTACTGCTAAATCCACATTAAAAGAATTACAAATTGCACAATATAAAGTTAATAAATACTTTTTAATTTCAACAGAAAAAATATACAGCTACATATATACAGCTATATAAATATATACAATAATAAACGAATATTATGACTTTAAGACAAATGTGTATGTATCAAAACTTGCATAATAGTAAAAAATATTACGCATAAAGATTTGCATTCACATTTTTGTTTCTTTTTCTAACACTGGATGATTAGCTTAACGATTACGAATTATTAATGTTTTTTTAAGTATCAATAAGTGAACTATGTTCTTTTAGAAATAAATTCCTTTATTTCCTTCGATATTTTAAATCTATGTGTAGGATACAAATAGCCCCGAACATTCCCTCAGCTTACTTGATTAGTAACAAACTTTTGATTCCATAGCACGGGATTTAAGCCTATAAGGCAGTATATTTTAACTCTATATATAGGATGCAAATAGCCCTGAAAATTCCCTCAGCTTACTTGATTAGAAACAAAATTTTCATAGATTCACATCGGTTTTGGGTGCCTCTTATAAATCCACTTATTAACAAGCGTAGTTGTACAGTGAATTTTTCATGTACATTACAAGTTTTAGCGTTTCACTATAATGTCATCTAAAATTAATTGACGACATGATCTAAGTTGGTAAATACGCTAAACCTAGAGGGGGGTTGGTTCTCAAATGCAGTTGACGAAATACATCTTTATAGGAGGCAAACGAACAGGTGGGCCACCTGATGTTAAGTGATCACCACAGTCCATGGACACTAGCAACATTAGGGGAGTCACAAGTGCGTTGCCAGCCTGTATTTGGGGGAGGAGGAGAGGGGAGTAGGGCCTCCAGCGCTCTCACTGACCGAACGAAATGCAACAATGCAAGCACTGTTACTTCACGTCGGTGTTTCTGTGGATCTGGTGGTACTACCCCGGACGAACCGATCCATTCATAATGAAAACAGTAAAAGCTTCAGCGTGGCTCTACCACGTAGATACCACATCTATAGGTGCTTGGTGACAGATTTTTAATTTGAAACTCGTAGCTAATCAAACTAATTTAGAAAAAGTTCTATCATCATGCTATGATTTCATCACGATATTTGTTTTCACCGAATGTTCCGGCTTATTTGCATGGATTCGAACCAACGTTTATAGCAACGCGATATCCAAACATGCTAATCACTGAGTCATCATTACTTACTTACAGTCTCGTCATTCATTTTAGCCACTCCGAATATAGTCATAATTTCAAGCTTGTAATTAGTATAGTCAAGAGGTTAATATAAAACAAAGTCACAATATTATTGAGCAGGTCTATAATTGAGGTTAATGATCCTCAACTTCTCTTGAATTTTTGTTCTATTTAGAGCGGTTAAAGGGTTTGGCGAGGACTGTATTAAATACTTACCACATTATTATGTAATTTAATGAATAAATAATAGTAGAAGTACTACCTTAAATTAGTGATCCCTTCCCAAACAGTCTTCTGCGTTACAAGATCATTGGGCACGTGACGAGTAGACCTCCACAATTTTTTGGTATCGTTGTTCGGTGGTAAAGATTGTTCACGTAAAGGAAGACTTTGCCCAAAAGACGTTAGCCCTTTCGGACGACTTTCCGCTTTAATATCCTTTGATATCTCACGTTCGAGTGCCGCGTAATGTGACTTCTAGAAAATGAATTACATTTTATTAATATGTTATATATTCATACAATTTGTGACAATAAACAGATTAAATTCATACACACCTCTGGATTATTTGTGACCTTGGCAATTTTCTCTTCAATAGTTGGTAATTCTTTTGTTATTATCCTTAGACTTCGAGATACGTGGGTGTCAAATTCTATCTGCAAATAAAATAGGTAAATAGTTTACAGGAAATTGATTAAGAGATTTCTAATATTATGAGTATATCATTTGAAAATAGTTTTATAGTGTAAAATTATATTTATTTTCGTAACCAAATGTTTAGACATTCTACAGAAGTAGCATAAATAATAGTTGCTAATATATTTATAATATACTAGTTTCTGCTCGCGACTTCGTTCGCGTGGAATAATGAATTTGGGCTAACTAACACGCAGCAGAAGCTCTGAAAAGGAAAAAAAACCCGGTTTTGAAACATTCTTCTTTGGTGCTCCGCTTTTATTGGACTTAGCGTAATGATATATAGCCTTCCTCGATAAATGAGCTATATAACACTGATTTTCAAATCAGAGCAGAACCTTCATATTTCCATACAAACTTTCATCCCCTATTTTCTTTTGTTATTTTACACCCTTGAGGATAAAACTTTTACAAACTTTGAATGTCATATTTATTTCTATCGAATCAACAGCCTAAAAAATAAGTTCCAAGCTTTTAGCTCTAAAAATGATGATACTTCCGTACAAATTTTCATTCCCCCTTTCAACCCCTTACAATCCTTTTACGCATTAAAAAGTAGCCTATGTCCTCTCTCAGGCTCTTGATTGTCTATGTACCAAATTTCATTTAAATTGGTTTGTGTGATTTTGGCGTGAAAGCGCGACAGACAGACAGAGTTACTTTCGCATTTATAATCTTCTATTCTATCTTCTATACATATAATAAAAATGAAGTGTCTGTATGTAATATCAAAATAACACTTTTTCACTGACTGGGTGTGATAGTATACACGCAACTGATAACAAAAATGCAATTTTTAAAATTTTTGTCGGTCTGTCTGTATGTCTGTTTGTTCCGGCTAATCTCCGAAACCGCTAGACCGATTTTGACGGAAAGTTCACTGGCAGATAGCTAAAATTACAGCGGGTTACCTAGGCTACTTTAAATTAGACTAGCTGTTAACCGCTGTTAAACGGTTGGACAGATTTTCACGAAACTTTCACCAGCAGATAGCGAACATCATAACAAGTAATTTAGTTTATTTTAATTTAAACTAACTGTTAACCTTGGCTTCGCCTCCAGTACTATCTTTAAAACGGTTAGACCGATCTTCACGAAACTTTCATCGACAGATTGCTGACATTGTAAAAAGTAATTCAAGCAATTTTAGTTTATACTAGCTGTTAACCGTGGCTTTACTCGCAGTGTTATCTCCAAAACGGTTCGACCGATCTTCACGAGACTTTCACTGGCAGATAGCGGACCTTATAAAAAGTAATTCAAGCAATTTTAGTTTATACTAGCTGTTAACCGTGGCTTTGCCCGCAGTGCTATCTCCGAAACTGTTCAACCGATTTTTACGGGACTTTCACCAGCAGATAGCGAACCTTATAAAAAGTAATTAAGGTTATTCTATTTTCGACTAGCTGTTACCCGCGACTTTGCCTGCATGAAATTTAGCAAGATTCCAACGCATTCTTTATTTTTAATTAAAGAAATAATTATCAGCTTATTGTTTACAATTCGACATTATAATTATTAATAACTTTAATTATATAGAGGCCTTCCTAATAATATTTTAGATTATAAACGTATTACGTAAAGAGTTCCATAATATAATTTCTTGCGGAACAGACACGCGTTTATTTTTGGTATAGTCACAAAATCTAATTATAATGGCAATGTATATTAAATGTAATGTAAATGTAAATCTTTAACTTAAAATAATATTTTAAGTTATTGTTTCATTAGTGCCTTATACAGTGTAAGTGAGCACTGAGGTAGTTATATGGTGGGTTAAGGTTCCAAATATGTTGCTGATGACAAACCTCATTTGACACACTGTTAGTATTTATATATCTAATGTACACGTTAAATTTTACTGTTAGTGGCGTGCGTATCGTACTTATAATTGTTTTTAAAGAGCATTTCTATAATTGTACATAATCTCACAATTTAATAATTCTTTAATACGATTTAAAAAAACGCGTGCGAAACTGCGGGTACAGCTAGTATTAAATAAGGATTGCTAAGCTTTTTAAATTAACTAAAATAAATAGTGTTAATAATTTCATATTCAAACTTCAAGACGATTACATTGTTTGTTTGTACAACTATTAATTTTAAGCTTCAGTCTCTAACATTTCCCGAATTAAGCAATGCTATTACAAAAAAGACGATAATTTAGTACTTCACATTATATTTCTAAGTGTCGTTTTGATAGATTTAGGATATTGTAAGCACTGTCATTATTTTTATAAGCAACGCTTTCAATAATTGTTTGAAACACCGAATTTATTCATTGAAACACCGACATGATCGTTCATTCAAGTTATTTTAAGCATTAACACCGAGGATCAATTTGTACAAGGAAAAAGGTTATAAATATAAATTTAAATCGTATTGCAAACACAGAACGCATTGTAACCTTCGGCAGAAATTATATCAGTATAACAGGAAAATAAATTAATTACCCGTGTAATATTGCGTGACACTGGCGAAAATAACGTAGCAAGATTTAAAAAATAACACGCCCGATCACTACATTGCTCACCAGATACTGATGGCACAATGTACATATAAATATGGTCGAACCTCTTAATACGAATATTTTACGTATGACTAATAACTAATTTATACAACTTTGTATAGCATCATTTGTAATATATAAATAAAGAAGTGCATAAAACAGGTATTTGAGTTTCAATGCCGTTTTATCTCTTCATTTGTATAACTTTGTAATTTATTTATGTGCATATGAACAATACGACAACTGTTCTTGAATTTACAATATGTAATAAAATATTATTATCATATCGTATGATAGCATCGTTAGATAAAGGAAAGTAAATGATAATCTAGGTAGATTATTTTAGATAAGGTTATCTTTTTATGTTTAAACCTATGATGATATTTTAACTTTTTGTTCTACTTACGATGCGTAATAAATTCTAAAATGTACAGATTCACTTTTATGAACTTGTATATAAAGTAATACCATCAATAATAGTAAATAAGTAAGTAAGTTGGAATATTTCCGGGATTAAATAGGTTTAGAAATTATGCTCTTTGCTAGAACAATGCCAATCCTAAAAAGAGTGGTAAATTTAAAGAAGGTTGCACATTTTCACCTACAATTAACGGCTACATGGATATCATGTACTATCTATTACAGAGTAAGTATTGCAATAAATAATTTGAAAAACAAATTTACCAATATTCGTAAAATACAAAGTTAATTAGATATATACAAGCCAAGAAGAAATAAAGCGTTCTTTTAAATACATTTAATTTTGTATGAATTTAATTGCACTTAATTTAAGGTACGTAAACATTTAAACACTTTTGTAGATAGCCCTAAGCATGAAAAATGTAAAGGTTAATTAATTGAGGATTTTGGATAAACTAAAAGCATTATATTAAAATTACTTACTTCACTGAAGTGAAGGTTGTGGCATTCCGCCCTTTCTTAATTTAAATATCATTAATATAATAAATCTTAGCATATAAGACCGGCGACATTGCAAATAAGGCACCCAAAAGACTTGTAATAAACAGTGTAAAACCCGGTTTTTCAGAACCTGACCAGTGAAAACGCCCTGCAACCGAAGACGCAGCTGACATACCGTTTTCAAATCCACCCCAGGAGCCTTCACCTGCAGATATCATCTGCCCTAACTGACGACCTATGGCAACACGATCCGGCTGTCGTGTAAACTTCCAGAAAACCGAGGATTACCTTTATTTTTGGATACTTATCCTTCTCCGTAGGGGAGGGGGGGGGGGGGGGGAGGGCATGGCGTTCCGTCCTTTCTTAATTTAATAAATCTTAGCATATAAGACCGGCAACAATGCCAATAAGGCACCCAAAAGACTCGTAACCAGGGGATTAAAAATGTAAGCCCACGCGCTACCCAGACAACTGTCAACTTTCACCCGGGACGCGTAGGGACACTAGTGTAAGACGCTATATTTATTAAACCAATATTTGTAACTCAGTATGTATTATAACGTGTATTAAATCTACATTAAAAGAGCAGTCCATGTTGCACTTTCAACATTTTATTTCATTCCACCGGTAACAACCATCACGAACCCTCGAGGCTACAAATGCCAAATACTGTATGAAATTAAGGAACTGTGAGGACCTATTTGAATTACGCATGAACAGCTATCTAGGTACGAGTCAGGGGATCCATATAGTTTCGCCAACGTAATTGCTTCAAAAATGGATTTTTTTGTGTTGTAACAATCCCAAAACATAACTTTGCTTGACCAATAATGGAAAAATAAGGTCACTGAGAATAAGTTTACTTGCCTGAAAAAGTTCTTTAATGGTTTTTGGTGTAAATAACTGAGATTGTTGATCTCCGCCGAGTTGCTTCATATATTCGCAAAAATCATTTGCAATCTGTGGACAATTTTAAAATGAGTGGTATTATTTGAACAGGTCAATCATGAGAAAATTGTACAAAATACTGCTAGTTAAAATAAATTAAAGCACATTAATTATTTAGAGAAACGATATCACAATAAAGTAGTTAAGAATACTAACCCCTTTACTACTAGTTGTCTAATTGTCACAAAACTAGATTTCTTTTTGGCGTTCTCTAGTCGATGTCAATGACCTATTAATTTTATATGACTATCTGATTTATAAAACTATATAGTTGCATTATTAGGTACTACTACGATTTTGTAAAATTAATAGAAAAATTGATAATTTGGACATAAACGTGTTTTAACATTTAATACGCGATAGGTTACGACTTACGACACGATCTGACTGAAGATGATACACGTGAAAATGATAAAAGTTGTTGACCTTCAAAAGCAGTTTCCGAATCACACCGATACAAACTAACCCGGCGAGCGCTTGATGACGTCTCGCCAATGTACTATACTTATTGACATCTCCATATTTTTTTTCACCGAATTCTTAGACTCAGTATTGTATGATCGTGACCGTTCTTACATTTGTAATTTATTTACTATCAGATGAGAAGGTAATGTCGATTATTATAAGAGAAAACTTTGTGGATGACTTACACAAAAGGCGAACGGTTTCTTTTTTACATAACGTCAGCTCGAGACACTTTTTGGAAAAATTGAATGGCGAGTGTAATTGTACTATTTCTTGATATAGGAGTATTGTTTGTTGGCTCTATATAAGAGGTAGTTCGACATGTCTAGGAATGTGTAGAGCGTATTTATTAATGCCTGCGTTGTATATTTCTGATATAGGTTATGTGTGTATGTATAACTCTTTTTTAATTCCCTTTTTTTCTTTTGTCTTCGTTATACTTATTGTCTATTTCATTGCAATTATATTAGGAGTTTTCGGTGAAAGAAAACTTCATGATGACACCATAGTCTAAACCATAGCGTAGTGGTAGGGTTTTTTCTAATTCCGCCTTGCAACCCTCAAGTTGAAAATCTGTGGCCAAAAACCTACGGGTGTGTTTCGGCAGGTTCCTCGTCAATTTTGTTTTTTTTTAGCATAAATAAATTCAGAATTAACAGTATATTAAGAGAGCGGTGATCGCAACTTGCTACGAGTCACTTTCATTTCTCTTCCTCTTCCCTTCCTTTTGACGCGTTGTATGAGCATGTTATTATAAGGTCACAGAGGTTAATCATGTCTGTTCTGGCAGCTGCACTTGAAAGTCAGTGGCTTTAGGTTTAGAAGTGATTACTATCTTGAACTACATTCTCATTTGATATCAGGCGTGATAGCGGTCAAACGTCAAAATTTGTGAAGAAAAAAAAAAGATAATAATATAACTTACCTTACATAATAATAACACATAGTTCCGTACCTACTTTTATATACTGACTTTTATTTTATATTTTATTTGTTTATTTTTTTTATTTATTAAAATCGTCTCGCGATTTATTCGAGAACGCCTACAACTTTTCCGTTGCTAAATATTGTATGCAGGTTGTCTAGGCAAATGATAAATATACCCTGTCAGTAATGTCGTCGGCTTTTTTTACTAAAGTCTTCTCATCTTCTCTTTCAGGTTCGAGGTAATGTGTGGCCCACGTTATTTGTTCACGTTCTGGTTTCTTCAACAGTGTAAGGTGAACGTTTGATGCACCATTATCATCATCACTGAAATTGTAGTTAAATGTAATATTTAAAAGAACCTATACACTAATGTAGTACCATAATGACCGTGTAAAGCGAATCTTCTCCGTGAGAATTTTTTTAGACAAGTACCATGACAATAAATGTATGCATGATATTATGTTTTTAGTCGTTAAGCTTTACCTGGAACAAACTTCAACGTCGGTGTCCGAATCAATCTCTCTGTCAATAGTGATATGCTTTCTATATGATAGCATAGGTTCTTTAATAGATCGACGAGGAAACTTGCCTGAAAATAAATCAATTAAATTTTTAATGATCAACAATGAAAGTCGCACAATACTTTATTAAATTATAGCTACTAATTTGATCCCGATATTTTTATAGTCTTCAATTTCATCACGATACTATTATGAATAATCACAACTAAGAATATATAAAATGAGAGATATCAATCTTATTTTCAATCAATGAAATCAATATCATACTATTTAATTACTTTTTGTTATTTTGAATTAATTTAAACTGTATAATGTAACGAATGTTTTCATTCTGAATAAAACTAATTTAAGTATTTAACAGCGGACATGATATTTGGTTTGCAATACAAAGTATAAAAACTAAAAAGAGAGCAACTAATATTATAAATGCGAAAGAAAGTTTGTTTGTTACGCTTTACCGCATATTTACCGCTTTACCGCAACTAATCGACCGATCATCATGAAATCTTGCAGACACGCTGTCAGGTGTATAGCAAAGTGCCATTCACCATACAGAAAAAAGGGATGTTCCTCAGGTATATAAGTCGTTGGATTTCAAAATGAGCTAAAACCAATTTTAACCGTTATTAATATTTTACGTTATTTTTCAAGATCTTTAAATTTTGTTCGTGTAAATATGAAGATCATATAAAAGAACTATGGACGGCAAAATTGGAACTTCGTTCTCGGTGTATAAAAACTGGAAATCTTAGAAAAATTAAACAATTTATATGATGAATTAAATTTGGATTTTGGCTCATTTTGAAATATAACGACAATGTTAAATCTACACTGTGGCGAGCGAAGCCACGGGTAAAAGCTAATTGGCAATGAAACACACAAATAAATAGTTGGCTTATAATAACTATTGTGTTTTATGTTTGTCAGAATATCTAAAAAGCTAGCTGAAGATTCATTGCTTAGTTTCATTGAATAAAAGTAGTGGCATATATACTATGTTAATTATTTACCCTAATTATTAATCAGGTTTAAACATATAAATATTTAATACATTGTTTGAGTGCTACCTCTCATTTCTTCAATGTTATGTTTAGTACAGCTTGTGAGAGGAAGGTGTAATATACTGCAAACATCTTTGTAAACTTTGGATGGAAGTATATCTGCTAGCTGCGTGCTTTCATCTGTCTGAAAAATCAACAAATTTACACCTAATACTTATAATCTACTAGCGGGCCAGGCAGACGTTGTCCCGCCCTGATTATTAAAAAATCCTGGACAAATTATATACCAAAACGTTCCTCGTGAATCACTTTATCCACTGGTGAAAACCGCATAAAGATCCGTTCAGTAGTTTTTGAGTTTGTGTCTTCAGACAGAGAGACACGCGGTAGGGGACTTTGTTTTACACTATGTAATGAAGTATTTGTTAAGCTCATTTATCGGAACTCGGAAGCAATGCGTATTTCTTTAATATTAACAATCTATATTTCGATTTTGATACATTATACAATAATTAATTACAATATAAAAATGTTATTCAGGCAAAAAGTAACTAACTATCAGTGAATGAATTGTTAAAATTGTAATAATACACACATCAAAAAACTCTAAGCAACATGTGTTTTTTTTACCATTTATACCATTTATATTAATTAATTTCTAAGAATTTACTCAAACAAAGTGCGTAGGTAAGTAAACTTTTTTGTTATTGATGACATACTGGCTGGTTGTAAAAAAAAAAATTTGATTATGTTTTGTTTTTTCATAAAATTCAAATGACTGCGAATTTGTTTGAATTTAAGTGCGTTTTAATTGCTACGTTTAGTCTTGATTTTATAATTTTACCAACCATTTAAATAAAGTTAGCGACAAAATTGAATTGTTAGATATTCTTTACGTCATGAAGCGACGTCATTTGATGGCAGATGAAATGCCAAGAGCTGTAGGGATGTTGCAAGCGGGAAGTAATCAATCTCAGGTATCTCGACATTTTGGCATGCATAGAAGTGTTATTTGTCGTCTTTGGCAGCGCTACAATAATACAGGAGAACCCGCTGAACAGCATCCAGGCCGTAAAAGGAGTACAACCACTCGGCAAGACCGGTACATGCAACTGACTGCAAGACGCTAGCCGATGTTAACCGCTCGAGAGATAAGTTTGAGGCTACAAATTTCAAGTGGTGTTGATGTAAGTCCTCAAACTGTGCGAAATCGACTGCATGAGTACGGCCTACGAGCTCCACGCCCAATCAGGTGCCCACCGATACGTCACGGGAATCGCGCTCGTCGATATGAATGGTGTAGAGAACGCATAACATGGACCCAGGAACAATGGGATAAAATTATGTTTTCCGATGAGTCGCGATTCGGGTTTAAGCCTGATACAAGAAGGGTGCGAGTGTATCGTCGGCCCGGAAATACTGAAAGGCTCAGGTGCGTTCAGGAAGTTCATCCATACAGCAGCTCAACAGTTATGTTATGGGCGGGTATTATGAAGAACAGGCGAACTGAGCTCGTTTTTGTAAATGGAAACATGAATGCTGAAAATTACATTGAGGATATTTTCAGACCTTATGTCTACCCATTTGCACAAACCTTTGGCTCCGATTTTAGGTTAATGCATGACAATGCGCGTTCACATACAGCTCGGCGAACCAGTGAATACTTTGCAACGGAGAACATCCGGTTATTACCCTGGCCTGCACAATCGCCAGATCTCAACCCCATCGAGCACGCATGGGACATGCTCCAGAGACGTGTTTTGAAGGACTTGGACGGAGCGACAACAACCCAACAGCTGAAGGATTTGCTACAATTCCATTGGGAGCGAATACCGCAAGATGACATAAACAGTCTCATTAATTCAATGAATAATCGTTGCCGACAAATTCTGAATAGCAGAGGAGCCCATACTTTGTATTAAATTGTTCTATTCTTTCACAATAAATACATTTTCTTTAGAAATTTCATTTTGTAAGAAAAAAGTTTAGTTTCTTATGTATCTTAGTTTCTACAGTATATTCTAATATTGTTCATTTCTGTTATTAAAAGAACTTATAAAGACAACAGCTGTTATTTTTACATCAATGAACCCTAAAGATATTATTTTAAAAATAAAATACAACGTTATAATGTGAAGAACCATCCTAAAATTTAATTTAGTACATGTTGCTTAGACTTTTTTGATGAGTGTAGTTGCGGAGTTTACCTTCTACAACAAACAAACTTTACTTCTTTGCAAGAATAGTATAGATGATACCTATAATCTGTCAATTAATAAATGAAATATGCTTCTCTTGTACAAAAACTAATTAAAATCGGATAAGCCATCTTTAAGTTAAATCCAACGTAGAGACAAAAAATGTAATGTCCATTTTAATAGACTAGTGTTTGTCCAGCGATCGGAATTCGATCAAAAATCATTAATTTTTCAAGTTTTAATATGAGTGTACAGCCCTCATCAATCGTTATGGCCGCTCTGAATATAGCTGTAAGTTCGGGCTTCCGCGTCATATAGTTTAATACAAAACAAAAATAAAATATAATTATCACTACATCTATATCTATATTAATATATAAAGCTGAAGAGTTTGTTTGTTTGGTTGAACGCGCTAATCTTAGGAACTACCAGTCCGATTTGAGAAAATCTTTCGGTTTTAGATAGCTCATTTATCGAGGAAGGCTTTAGGCTATATATCATCATATCATCACCTAAGACCAATAGGAGCGGAACACCAATGAAGAATGTTTCAAAATTGGGCACTTTTTTCGTTTTGAGAGACTTCGTTAGCGTTAGTTATTATATACGTTGCCATGGTAACGTGGTAAGTTTCTATCGCAAACATTTTCAAAGTTTATTTTGTTTTCCTATTCAAAAAGTTTATTCTACTTTAGTTTTATTTCCAATTTTTTATTTGTTCTCTATTACGTATTATAAAAATAAAGTTTGTGTATGTACAATTCAAATAACAACTTTTTGATGAATGGCTACAAATGACCAAAAAATTTTTTTTTTATATTTTGTCTATATTATTATATTTTGTCTGTTTGTTTATTTGTTCCGGGTAATCTCCAAAACGGCTGGACCTATTTTAATGGGAATTTTACTGGCAGATAGACGAAATAATAGCGGTTGACCTATTCTATTTTATCTGTGCGCGGTTTTATCCGCATTGCTATTTCCAAAATGGTTAGACCGATTTTCACGGGGTGTTCACTGGTAGATTGCAGACCTCATAAAAAGTAATTTAGGATTTTTATTCGCCTTCGGCCGCAGTAGAATATCCGTAATGCTTGAACTGATTTTCACGGTACTTTTACCGGCGGATGACTCACCTTATAAGAAGTAACTTAGACTATTTTATTTTTTACTCAACACTTCGTCCGCGATATCCTACTATCATTAGACCGAGTTTCACGGGACTTTTACGGGCAGATAACTAGCGAGCTCGGAAGACGTTGTCCCGCCCCGAATATTTTTTTTTGACTTTATAACGAATAGATAAACAGACAGACTAGATGACTTTGTTTTTAACCGACTTCGAAAAAGGAGGTGGTTACTATGTTCGGTTGTATGTTTTTTTTTTATGTATGTTAATCGATATTTTCGTCAATTGTGAACCGATTTTAATGATTCTTTTTTTATTTGTATCGGTACACTATGTAGTGATGAACTGCTACCTGAGCATTCGTCCGTGTGAAATTGATTAAAAATATGTTACAACCGCGTGAGACGTGTGCTTTATTGGACTCCAAGAATAAATTTACGTAATTGAAAATTATATATTTATATGTAATATGAATTATATCATCTTTTTGGTCAATTTGGCGGCCATATTTATTTATTTACCGCGTTTGCGTCTACATAACACAGTGATTATAGCGACGTATAAGAATAACTTAAGTATGTCGATAATATGGGCATATTATATCTATATAATAAAAGATTTACGACATATTGTTCGATAATGTATAGCTTAAAATTTTCATTACTTTCTTATAAAGTGTTAGAGAGCACTGACTGTGGTATATAGTAGGTTCAAGTTCCAGGTATGTTGCTGATGATAAATCCAATCCCATTCGATATACTATTAATATTCATATATCTATTGTACATGTTACTTTTAGTGGCGTGCGCGTCGTACTTACAATTATCTTTAAAGAGCATTTCTATAATTGTACATAGTCTCACAATTTTACATTTCTTTAATATATTTTAAAAAAGCGCGTGCGGAGCTGCGGGTAACAGCTAGTATTATAATAAAAGTCCTCGGCCATGTCTGTCTGTCTGTCCGCAATAAACTCAAAAACTACTGAACGAATTTTCATGCGGTTTTCACCAGTTGATAAACTGATTCACGAGGAAGGTTAAATATATAATTTGCCTAGGTTTTTTTTATTATCAAGGAGGGGCAACGTCCGCCGGGCCCGCTAGTAGAAATATAAAATTAGTATTTATTTATCGTTAAGTTACCTTGATGTTATATTTACACATAATACATATCATAATACGTATTTATACTCAAATTTTTATTCTCTGCATAGTCGCATTGTGCATTCGGAACTGTCAAAAGTTTGGCGCTGAATGTAATAAATATTTTAGATTATTAAACATAAGCATTTTGAAGTGCAACGCTTAACGCTTCTATTTGACGATGGTATAGAAGAAAATCTAGTCTAATCTAATCAGTTTTTTTATTAATAACATTAAAGTTCTTCAATAGTCACCCAAAAGAAAAAAGATAAAGAACATCGATTGTCAAACGGGGGTCAAAAAGGGACTGAACTGTTTTATCTTCGCTTAATATTTAGGTATTATATATAACAAAGTTTGGAAGAAGTAAACATGCACAGACAGAACTACATGTTTATTATCATAAATACATAAACATACAAGTTAGTTATTAAATTTCCGTAAATTGCTATAATAATGACAAACTATTTTTTTAATTTTAACAAATTTAACTTACAATTTTTTTGATTGGGCTGTCCATTTCACGAAAAATACCTTTCCAATATCTTTTGTTTCTGCGAAGTATTTCTGTGCCTTCATATGTAGTGGGATTCACTCTCAAAATTTTGCGTGGCTTCTTTAAAGATGCATTTTTAAATGAATCCATTTTGAGTTTACTAAAGTGTGCAAATTTTTTGACATATATGTTAAGCCGTATAGATTTCAATATGTAACGTTTTAACTATAAATTATATAATAGAACGGTACTACGTTTTATGACCCCTTAAACTATACTAATGAATTGTTTATGGAATGATACTGAAACGTGGAGATAATATGTATTGTTTAATCAATACAGTTCAAGCCCATGGATACGCTTGTAAATTCTTGTTTACGACTTGGTTAAAACTTCCTGTGTAGGTTTTTCACGATGATTTTTAATTATTTCGAATAGGAAACACGTAGAACGGGGGCACAGGAATAGAAAATTGATTTTCCTTTCCTATTTAGGATTTTAAACAGCCATATTGACAGTTCATTTTTATTAGGCTATGTATCTCAGTACCTCGTAACAACAGTCGTTTCCAAAATTACAAAACATTCTTCCTGCTAAAGTAGTTGATAAACTCCGGACAACAATCCACCTTCTACCGAAGGCACCACAAATAGGCACCACAAACACTATCAAATCTGAATTTGATATTTTTCTAATCATCACATATTATAAAACAAAGTCCTCTGCCACGCGTGTCTCTCTGTATGTCTGTTCGCGATGAACTCAAAAACCACTAAATGGATTTTCTTGCGGTTTTCACCGTTAGATAAAGTGATTTACGAGGAAGGTTTAGGTATATAATTTATCAAGCTTTTTTTATATCGTCAGGGCGAGACAACGTCCGCCGGGCCCGCTAGTCACACATATAATCTATACTAATATTATATAGCTGAAGAATTTGTTTGCTTGAACGCGCTAATCTCAGGAACTACTAGTCCGATTCGAAAAATTCTTCCAGAGTTAGATAGTACATCATCACGCTGAGACCAGTCGGAGCGGAGCATCAATGAAGAATGTTTCGAAATGGGGTATGTATATATTAAGGTATGTAATATTTAAACATATTTTCACCTTTTACGTAAACGAAGCCGCGAGTTAATGTTAACGTTAGCCCAAAGTAATTATTCCACGCGCACGAAGTCACGGGCAGAAGCTAGTTGTAATAATATAAAGGAAATGTAAGAGAAGAGAAGATAAAAATAGTTTGCTTATTAATAAAATCAGCATTCGTTATCCATATGCCTTTAGAAATGAATTGAGTATCTGTGCAAGATGCGCCAGAAATAGCCATATCCCGACTCGTAGATTTTCCATTCATGCGTCACCAAAAATTACAAAACAAGAAATATTTGATATCTCATTACAGCCAATGGAAATGAATCGCAGATAAGAATGAACCAAAGGTATATTCACTTAATTAAACATAATCTTGTTCAAGATGTAGCTTGGTATAAATGAATTATCATCGACTTCGGAACACGAATGACGTTAAAACAATTTAAATTAGGGAAGCAGTCAAGCATGAATTTATTTACTGATAAATAATTCATTTTTACTAAATAAAATGGAAACTGAACGAATCAGAAATGACTGATATCATTACATAGTATAAAACAAAGTCCCCTACCGCGTCTGTCTGTCTGTCTGTTCGCGATAAACTCAAAAACTACTGAACGGATTTTCATGCGGTTTTTGCCAGTGGATAATGTGATTCATGAGGAAGGTTTAGCATATAATTTGTCAAGGATTTTTTTTATATTCAGGGCGGGACAGCGTCTGCCGGGTCCGCTAGTTATATCTATAATTTTCTGGTTCTAGTTGAACAATAATTTAATCCTTCCTTATAGATGTTATATGAAAGGCAACGTTTATCTCTGTTAATTTATATGTGTGTGTTCACTTCCGAGGTTTTAGTGTCTATGCTTTGTTATTACAATTACATGTATCATCTTCTATACATATAATAAGAATGTAAATCTAAGGTGTCGGTACTTTTTAATTTTTGTGAAAAAAATTGTTTCAGGTGTCTAGGAATAAGTAATGGAATACATTTCAATCATTTTTGAAAATCTCTGTCTGTCTGTTTGTATGAATACGCATCACTTCTAAATTACAAATCATAAAGCATTTCTTCGGGAGCAACTTAGTCTTTGTTTTATTAAAATCGGTCCATTCTATCAAAAGTTATTGTAATTTGAATGACGGCTCCAGGTAAGTACGAGAGAAGAGTAGTAATCTATACTAATATTGTAAAGCTTATTTGTTTGGTTGAACGCGCTAATCTTAGGAACTACTGATCCGATTTGAAAAATTCCTTCAGTGTTAGATAGATCATTTATAGAGAAAGGCTATAGGCTATATTTGATTACGCTAAGACCAATAGGAGCGGAGCACCAATGAACAATGTTTCAAAATCGGGGTATTTTTCCTTTTGAGAGCTTTCGCTTCGTGTTAGCGTTCCACGCGCAAAGTAACTATTCCATGTGGACGAAGTCGCGGGCAGAAGCTAGTTAGTAAATATAATTTAAGTAAACAATTTGACGGATAAATAAAGATTTCATAAGCAATAAATAGTTGAGCCTATTCTGACGAATCTTTTAAAAACAGTAACTTTGAATTACTTTTGGGTAATTACATTTACATTGGGCAATAAATAAAATATGCTTTTTATACTCTTCAACAACCTTTTCTGGTATTGGAAATTGTTGAACGGATAAATAATTCTTGAATTTAGAAAATATTTGTTAAATGATACAACGGCAATTTTCACGACTTAAATCCATGGTAACGTAGACACGCACTGTTTAAAATGGCGCCAAAATGTAAAAACAAGTGACAAATAGTTGAAACAAACTGCATTCTAGAGACAGAGTTTACAAAACATTGACACTGGCAAATGCTTCGGCGGAGCCAAAAAAGAAAAAGAAGAAGAAGACTGAGTTCCATTTTCAAATGTGATAATTAATTTTTAAATGTTCTTAATGTAAGTGGCCAGTTTCGAAAATATTTAATGCTAGCTATGCGCACCGACTGAATTCTCTTCGAATTCGTGTAATAAATGCCTTATGTGTGATGGTCGCAATTAGTATGACACGATTGTCGCTTCCTACCATTCGGCGTTATTTATAAATATTCAGAAGAGTAGTTTCATTTCAAGGAAACATAAATTAGTTGAAATATAACCATTATATGTATTTCTTAATTTAAGTGACACTAAAGCTTCTTTACCAATGAGTGTAATTTATAGATATACGTGCTCGTCCAGTGCTCGAACTTCGACTATAAAGGAAAAAAAAAAGAACTTTTCTAAATTTTTTTATTGATAACAACACTAAAGCTCGTCAATAGTTCGATAATATAAAAAAATTACGAAAATCGGCTGAGAAACGAAGGAGGAAGATGTTTTTAACCGTTTCCCCACTGTCTATCATCATTACATAGTATAAAACAAAGTCCCCTACCGCGTCTGTCCGTCTGTCTGTCTGTTCACGATAAACTGAAAAACTATTGAACGGATTTTCAAGCGGTTTTCACCAGTGGATAAAGTGGTTCATGAGGAACGTTTTGGTATATAATTTGTCAAGGATTTTTTTATAATCAGGGCGGGATAACGTCTGCCAGGTCCGCTAGTTTATATATAGATTATAGAATAGTAGAAGTAATGATCGTGAAATATAATGTATAGAGACTTATAATTTAAGGCTTGAATTTGTCGATGGTATGGAGAAAACGAACTACTAAACAAAAAAAACGGAGGGGAAAACGTTACCGACTAGATAATAAACCGTTTTGTTATCGCCTGTTTATATATAGAGAGATTATACTGTAGTATTTCAACGTGTTTAGTTAAAGTTACAAAGCGTACAATGTAAGTAAGTAGATTTAATTAATGAAGCTTCGTCATCGTTGTTCGTACTAAACGATATGTTCTCCGTTCATTATATGAACATATCTTAGACCGAAACATTACGTTCTCGCTTGCGACGAGACTGTGACGACTTAATAAGTTAAGTTGTTACGGGTCTTGTGTAAATTTACCTGAACGTCCAATAAACCCGCTCGCACCCGCCCCATTATTCTTAGCTAACGGTGTAATTTATATTATTGTGATGTAAACATTGAAGTTTGTGATGAATTGATGACATTTCGTAGGGTTCTGCTATATTACAATACTAGTTAGTGTCAATGGTTTCACTCAAATTATCTATGAAAATTTTAAAACATAATTTGTAATATTGACGAAAACATATTTCCAAACGTTTGTAAAACCTGTACGAATTCATACTTTGACAATGAATTAGATTAATAATCTCATGGAGACAACACGAGTCGTTACATTTAAAAATGAGCTAAATCTAATTTTAATCGTTCATATTAAGTCGTTTTTTTTTTTAAAGTTCCAGTTTCTATACACCGATAACGATGTTCAAATTTTGCTGTTCATAAGGGTTTTTTGAAGTTATACTTCTTTTGGCGCGTTAGGGAAAAACGACGAGAGTAAATTTTTACGATGCGCGCGCACACCGTCACGAAAATCCGACACCCTGAAGTTATTAGGATGCGCGCGCACACCGTCATGAAAAACCGACACCCTGAAGTTAGCTATAGTCAACATTTTGTTTCTTTGTATTTGTTGTTTGTATTTTTTTGTATTAAAACTTTCAATGTATTAAATACCTTTTTTATATTGTTAGTGTCGTTTTTTCTACAAACGTAGAATAAGGCGAAAGATAAAAATTTTGAAAAGATTTTTATTTTGTTACGCCAAAGAAGTATAACTTCTAACGCATGCACATAAGTACACACACACACTTTTTTTTATGATCTTTTTTTATATGTACACAATTTGAAGATCTTGAAAAATAACGTAAAAGATTAGAAACGGCTAAAATTCGATTGAGCTTATTTTTAAATGTAACGACTCATATACAGGTGAGCGACATTAAAATCTCACATCTCTATATAACATGGCTAAACCAGATCGAGTTTCTTGCCGGTTCTTCTCGATGACTGGGTTGTTTTCCGAACCGGTGATAGCTTTGCCGTTCATAGGCGACTTCTCAGGGTCTAGATTGAGTAAAGGATATTTTGATTTTGAGCTAGTTTTTGCTCGCAGCTTCTCTCGCGTTAATGTACATTTGACGTATTCCTCGGAAACAGCATTTCTTTTTGGCATGAACGGTACTCTTTACCTTTTCTGTATACATGAAATTGCATAAGTGTATTCATAATTTCAACATGATCAGTTTGGTAGTTTAGGCGTAATAAAGAAATTGAAATTTATGATATTATTTAGGATTGTAGCAATATCATTATCATTACATAGTATAAAACAAAGTCCCCTACCGCGTCTGTCTGTCTGTCTGTTCGCGATAAACTCAAAAACTACTGAACGGATTTTCTTGCGGTTTTCACCAGTAGATAAAGTGAGTCATGAGGAAGGTTTTAGTATATAATTTGTCAAGGATTTTTTATAGTCAGGGCGGGACAACGTCTGCCGGGCCCGCTAGTTAATAATAATGTTAAGGCAGGTTTGTCTATTACTTACGTACGACTGAATCTGGATTTCTAATTGTGATTTATTATTGAGTGCACGTATTAATTTGTAGTAACGTAGTAATTTGTTAATTACATATAAATTGTTAAAGCAATTACTCTTAGTATCAATTTTTTAAAGCCTTTTAGTATAGTTTCTCTACTGTCTTTTAATGTTAATATTCATTATTTATTATCAACAGGTGAATAATGTACTACATACATTTTAAAAATTTAATCCATTTAAAGCATATCAGTTACGCTATATCTTTTAATAATTATAGATGTATTTATTATATGTAACGATATTAAACAATCATTCATATTCAAAAGACTCATCATGAAACATTCTGAGCAAATTTTCATTTTCTTGCAAAATGCGCTTTATAGAATTTTGACGTTTCATAATTATCTTACCAATCGTTTTTGCAGAATTTGAGTCTCGCGAAGGCTTATTTGATACCTTACTTGTAAATTCTTCTGCCTGGTAACAAATATTAATTTTCGGTCTATTAGGATCAACACAGCCGCATTTAATATCCATTTCATTTAACTCCTCTTGACTCGAGTATTGTGTTTCCACAGTATGATGTGGTTCATCGGTTGGACCAAAAACTAAGTCCGAATACACTATTGTTTTTGGATTAATTAATTCTGGTGTAATTTCTTCCTTAAGTGGTTGATCTAGTATAGTTTTTACCCTCTCAAAATTTTCTTCAGTGAAATCTAAGTAGTCTTCCAAGAATGGAAAGGATTGGCGTTTGATCCAATTCTTACAACGTCTAAGGGGACATTCATGAAGTCGATGTATATCTTCAACCAGCAAAAGTTCATTAGGAGACTCACATTCAATACATACACATTCTTGTGTCTGTTCTGGAGTTTCGTTAGATAAAGGTGTATGTATTGAGACTTCAGCGTTTATATCAGCACATTTACATCGCTCTTTCTCTAGTAAGTCTTTTATTTCTTCAAAGTTATGACATTTAGCGTAAACAAACTGTCTTTGTAGTCTAATTGTAGGAAGATCTACATCAGAAGGTAAGGTTTCCCTACTACCATATTGAGGTGGAGGAATTTCTGATGTATCACCAACAACCACAAAAGGCTCGTTATCACAAACTGACTTCTCTAGGCGAGGGTTTTCAAATTTAAATTCATTTTCTAACTTCTCTTCAGGAATAAGAATAGGAGAATATGTACTCGGCATTTTATGCATTTCATTTAGTTGTAAAACAACCATCTTTTGAAAGTCAAGCAAAAATGTTGTCTGTTCGGGGAGGAGTTTTAAGCTAAAACTAATAAACTTAAGAAATAATTGAAGAATTTTTTTCATTTTTTCTTCCCATTCCCTGTTTATTTCGTGTAAAGTAATTTCTTTACTTGCAAATGTGTTTAAAACATCTTGCCTCTCTTTGATTTTTTTAATTTTCTCAGTAACTTCCATATCTTGATAATTTTCCAATATCAGTTGTTTTATTATACATTTTTTCCTTTCAGTGCACATAACATACATGGTGCTAGTAGTATTATCAGCTTCCACTTGCCTACAGAAAGCTTTCAGTGAATCATTTCTTTCAGTTATAGCTTGATTAATAGATTTATTTTTTCTATATATTTCATTCTGTAAAAGAAGACTATAGTATTGTTCTGTTTTCTGAATTTCATGTTCGTATTTTTGTTGTAAAACTTGCTCCAGAATATTTCTCTCTTTGTCTAATTTTTGTTTTATCTCCATATTCATATCACTAATTATACTGGCACGAGTGCTAAGTAATACTCGCTGTAGATCTGATCTTAAATGATTTTCTAATTCTTGAAGTGTTTCTTCATAAAATTTCGTTATCTCTGCTGTCATTATTTTACTTTTATTTATAAAAATATTGTGATATCTAACATTTACTCTTTTTTCTACTGCAGCTCGCTCCTGTTGCAGTATTTGTTTCCAGATAGCATCGTTTTCATTAATTAAGATATTTAAATATTTTAAAAATTTCGAGCGTTCCTTCTCTAAAATATCATTTCCTATGGCCAATATACCTTCATGTGTTTTCCCTCTAGTAATTTTTGATGTAAATGGTGGTTTTAAATCTATTATATCGATGAGTAAATCGCTTGGTGAAATCCACTCCGATACATTATTCTTTATTTCTTTGTTAATTCCTTCTGTCAGTGGAAGTTTTGTTTTGGTTTTCTTTGTTCGTTGTTTTAATCGGGAAGATTCATCATCTAAATAAATTTCTGCATATGAGCTAGTTACTCGTTCACCATAGTTTAATGTATGAGCAATAGTCTTTTCCATCTATAAAGATTATTAAAAACCCATTAATTAAATATATATATTTTGAAGAAAATCTATGACATAAAAAAACTGTCACAAGTTTTGACGTTTCGAAATGTTTTTATCGAACTCATTATTAACATAAATAATAACTGTGACGCACATGGCTTCTTTTAAAGGTTGTAGTAAAAAAAATAGTTATTGGCATTATACTTTTCTAGTAACTAAGTTAGTTTTATTCTGAATAAGTAATGTAAAGCTTACTCTGACTCATGTTTATAGTGTTTGACGAAAGTTCGGGTAAACTGCCGTAATTATAGGTAGTGAAAATTATTTTCTAAGAAAGTATAAAATGAAATAGTTGTAGCGTGCTGGCCATTAATATTGTCTCTGGCTCTTTTGAAAAATGAACGACATATTCGATGACAGACGGATATATATATTTCCTCGACAAGTCAAGTTCATATTAAATGTCTCGATTGCAAAGTCAGTGTTTGATTTTCACATATTTATTAAATCGAACACGTCCCAAATAGTTAATAACTAATCTGAAATTCAGGTTATGTAAAAGTCTACAGTTAATCTATATCTGTAAATATATTACTTACAAGCTACGATATAATCGTCGTCTTATACATACTACTATTTCCAGGAGCTATGTACGTGTTTGTTATTATCGTCTATCATAATAAATAGTTGAGTTATAAGAAAATGAATATTATTTGAATATTTTCTGATTCAAAATATACACATATATAATTTTTCATGATAGTCGGTTGATCAGTAATTAAGTTGATTTGTTGCAGCATATATAATTGTAGCATATCAATACAATGTGTATTTTTAAAATTCTCACATTGTTATAAGAATAATCACTAAGCAAACATCTAATGAGTTCTCTGGCACTTACAAAATAACAGTTTGGTATTCAAATAGGAAACGTGTCGACGGCCTACCTGTGATTAGTGGCGGTGATGTAAAGCGGCCTGAAGCCCCTGCCGCTGGATTTAATTAAATACTTCCTTCTACCACCCACCTACCTACTATTTCACTTTACGTACTCAGTTTATTACTCCCCGGGTACCTAAATTGCAAATATTTAAAATTTTCGATCTTGATATTAGTCATTCAAATTAATGAGAATAGGAAGCAATGAAAATTATCGGTGTATGAAGAAATTATTGATGTACTAACAAGATTTTTTTGTCTTTATACATGTACTAGTTAGTGGTCGAAACTCATATCACCATTATTTTTAAATTAAAAACTAACGAAAGCTCGAAAGTAGCTGCAAAAAAAAAGGTCCATAAATAAAGGAGAAAAAGACACTGAACTATTTTATCTTTGCCTATTTATATATACATTATATTATTTAGTTTTGTATGTCTGTTTCGTTTAACGGACGTATAGTTATATTTATAGTTATCCCACATTACTTTCACAGCGTTATTGGAAGAAACATAGTTACTAAACCTCGACTCTACACTACTTCGTTAATGAAGAATAAATATCATTTATGATCGTTGCGCAATAAAAGATTTTGGAGAAGGACAATCTGAAATATAATTTCAACAGTAAGCGCAAATTCTATAAGCAGATACACCCATAAAGTAAACGAATTACAAAAATCGTACGCCAGGTAGTGGCGCATGTGAAAATAAATCACCGACATATCTCGACTCCATTCTCATTACGGATGCGGCAATGTCCGAAGGAGTTTTGTCATAATTCAGTCTCGGATGAAATTATTTCCGTTGGGTCTGATGAGAAAACTAGAGGTGGAGAACTCGAAATGTAAGTATTCGCGCAACAAGCCGTGGAATAACGACGGGACATATTTCATTCTTAACGAAGTTAAATTTCCGGGACGGCCCAGTAAGAGCGTGCGTAACTCTGATAAAAGGCTACACAGGCCACAATACCGATTTTGTGTTTATGTTACGTTTTGTCGTAATGATTTATAAACAATATAGGCCATTAAATATTTTATTTCATTATTACTATCCTAAGATAACCGAAATCTTCTTATTAGCGAAGTGTTATAAAGTTTAGAATTGACCTGAAATAATTGGTATAACTATGGTCAATAAAGATTTTTAAAATTACTTGTAACAGAATCAAATTGCTGGGTCGTAGGACTATATCCAGTAACGGCTCAGTTACGATCACCGTATACACAATAATAAGCCCGGCACAATAACTCTTTTTTGGTTGTCGCCTTTCGGGATCAGCCAATGTATATTTAGTTGCCGAGTTCTTTGCAGGACAACATGACAGTGCCGACTGTCTATGGATTGTAGTTTTTTTTTTATATGATTAGCATTTGACTAAGATCTCAGCTGATGTTTAACTGTAATATAGTGCAAGATGGTAAACACGTTAAACGTACAGAGGGAGTGGATTGCAAGTGTAGCTACCGATATACGCTTATAGGTGTTTGACGGCAGATTATCAACTTGAGGATGGTTGCTAGCCAGGCAGGCTTAGAAAAAGCCGATCTTTTCTTCTTCTCAATGATTGGGATATTTTCCGAACCGTTAGTAGTTTTGAGGTTCATATGCGCCTTTTCAGGACCTAAATTGGACTATGTATTTTTGAGTTTAATGCCTTTTTATCACGATATTTACTTTCACCGAAAGTTTCGACTCATTTGCAAGGATTCAAACAAACGTCGATCGATGAACAGCCTGAAAACGTATGCCAATGAGCCCTGAACAGTTCTCTTAGTGGTGACTATTATTTTTGGATTGCGAAATGTTTACCATTAGATACATGTAGTCGCTTTATAGTGCTCGGATAAAAAAACAACTGTGTGTGAAGAAAAAGTTCGTCCGAAACTTTACTTAGCGAACGTTTGACGTGCTCACAATAAAACAACACCCATAATTCAGGAACTGGAAACAAGTTGGATTGTTTTCTACACATCATATCGGGCAATAAATCTTTCGGACGCTTATCTGCCGTCAAACTTAATTCTCATGCATAATTCATCGCGTCGATTCCGAGTGAAGAGGGAAAGTTCCTCAACTCGCTACAACAAAACGAATGACAGACGTTGTATCAGATGCAATTTATACGTTTTAAATATTGTTAAAGTAATTAATATTCACTTACTCACTATAATATATACGAGACAAAATATTTGTGCACATTTATACATCGTTTTAGAAGAGTAGAGAGCATGTAAAAGATCCGATTGCAAATGGACTATTGTCAAACCTATTACTCCCGCAAGACATAAGTATTGCTCTGATGTATTCCATTCCCTGATTATATTACACATGAGCAAAATTATAGTAGAAATAGATAAATACTATTGATTACAAAGTAATGACAGGCATATCTCTACTATATGCGTAATATACAAATATTTCTTTGAACACCTTAATAGAGATAAATGTGATTTTTTTTGTACTAGCTATAAGTAGTACAGAAACTGTTTTTTGGATGAATGGTACGTTTTTCTTTTTCTGTACGCTTGACAACATGTATGCAACATTTCATAATTATTGGTTAAGTAGTTAAGGCATGAAAACGTAACAAATAAAGACACTCATTCTCGCATTTATAGCATCAGTTAAGATTGTGTATATATTACGTAAAATTTCTAATTTCAGTTGATATTTGGTCTCTTTTACTATAGTTTCGCTTTTGTGATACACGGAATTAGCGAAATGTTCGGAGCGGTATGTTTAGCAGCACGTATTGGCATTTCTAGTCCGGTGAAGCTGTTAAGGCCTTGCTAGGCCAATAGCGATGTTAGTTCGAAAAAAAAAACGTATTGCCATATCGGACGTTTCGGCACAGTCCTGAGGGGTAGCGAACTATTAAACTTACCTCAGTCACGACTGGTTGTAAATAGTCATAAGATGCAGTGACCACTTAACACTGATTGTTCTGCATCCCTGTTTCCTGTTTCGTATCATAAAAAAATACAAACTGCTTAATCATTGACAAAGTTATTGTAGAGAAAGTTTTAGGTTAACTAGTAATTTATCAATTCTCTTGTGTTTTAGTGCGTAGCTCGGTTATACCGTTACCCGTAACGTGTTAGGGTTAATGATGTGTCCATATTATTATAATGTACCTACTTTTATTCTATCGCTACAAAACAAACTTTAATAAGAGTGTATATACAAAAGGTGCTTGTAAATTTTGTTGACTTTAAGAGAATTTTAATCTTCATATATCTACAGATTTAAATTTGATATTTATACAGTTAATAACTAAAGTAAACTAATGTATGTACATTCTATTTTAGATTTAACCCAACTGTTATAGTCTAGAACTATGTGTTTAAGTAAATAATATAATTCTACAAGAAGAGAAACGAAACAGGACGTTGACCTGTCTCGTATCCTGTCGCCGAGACGACATCTAGTGTAATATTTCATACTTACAGTAAACAAGTTAGTGCAGCAGTCTGGCTCTAGCAGATAAAGAAATGAGACCCGTATGTGTTGTTATATCAAAGTCTAGATTTTAAGTGACTAGTTTTATAAAACTGCAATGCCTAAGTTGTTATTCTGGATTATAATAAACATCATTTTCGTTATAATAATAATAAGAATATGTACATTTAACTTTATGTTAACATTAAATGAACAGTTTATGGGTATACCTCATAATCTAGACGCTAGATGAGCTGTTAGCGGACGTCAAAGCGAATATTAAATTTAATATTATATTATTAACTAGCTGTACCCGCAGCTCCGCACGCATTTTTTTTAAATCGTATTTAAGAATTATAAAATTGTGAGATTATGTACAATTATAGAAATGCTCTTTAAAAGCAATTGTAAGTACGACACGCACGCCACTTACAGTAACATGTAACGTGTACATTAGATATATAAATACTAACAGCGTGTCAAATGATGTTTGTCATCAGCAACATATTTGGAACCTTAACCCACAATATAACTACCTCAGTGCTCACTTACACTGTATAAGGAACTAATGAAACAATAACTTAAAGTATTATTATAAAGATTTACATTTACATTACATTTAATATACATTGCCATTATTATAATTGAGATTTTGTGACTATAAAACGATACACGAACGAAACAAAAAATAAACGCTTGTCAGTTCCGTAAGAAATTATATTATAGAACACTTTACGTAATACGTTTATAATCTAAGATCTTATTAGGAAGACCTCTATATCATTAATGTTATTAATAATTATAATGTCGAACTGTAAACAATAAGCTGATAATTACTTCTCTTATTAAAAATTTGTTAAAAATGAGTTGAAATCTTGCTAAATTTCATGCAGACAAAGTCGCGGGCAACAGTTAGTCTAAAATAGAATAACCTCAATTACTTTTTATTAGGTTCGCTATCTACCAGTGAAAGTCCCGTGAAAATCGATGTAACCGTTTTGGACATAGCACTTCGGGCGAAGTCACGGTTAGTAACTACTATAAATTAAAATTGCTTAAATTACTTTTTATAAGGTCAGCTATCTGCCAGTGAAAGTTTTGTGAAGATCAGTCCAACCGTTTTGGAGATAACGTTGCGGGCGAAGCCACGGTTAACAGCTAGTATAAATTAAAATTCCTTACATTACTTTTTATAAGATCAGCTATCTTCCAGTGAAAATTTCGTGAAAATCGGTCAAACCGCTTTTGAGATAGCGTTATGGACAAAGCCACGGTTAACAGCTAGTATAAATTAAAATTGCATAAATTACTTTTTATAAAATCAACTATCTGCCAGTGAATGTTTTGTGAGGATCAGTCAAACCGTTTTGGAGATAATGTTATGGGCAGAGCCACGGTTAACAGCTAGTATAGATTAAAATTGCTGAAATTACTTTTTATAAAGTCAGCTATCTGTCAGTGAAAGTCTCATAGAAATCGGTTTCACCGTTTTGAAGATAGTATTGTGGACAAAGCCGCGGTTAACAGCTAGTCTAATTTAAAGTAGCCTAAGAAACACGGTGTAATTTTTTCTATCTGTCAGTAAAATTACCGTCAAAATCGGTCCAGCCGTTTCGGAGATTACCCGGAACAAACAGACAGACAGACAGACAGACCGACAAAAATTTTAAAAATTGCATTTTTGTTATCAGTAGCGTGTATACTTTCGTACCCAAGTAGTAAAAGATTTTTATTTTGATATTACATACAGACACTTCATTTTTATTATATGTATAGATTACTCTAGTAGCTGATGGAAAATTATTATAAGAATATTGATTTTGATTCCTACTTCCCCGATGCTGTTGTATTACGTTTTTATTATTATCTATTATTACGACAGTAAAAAGTTAACAATAAGTACACCACATTTTTTTAAATTCTTCAATCTTGTATATATCGTACCTAATAATATAAACACGAATGTGATTTGTTTTTTACAGTTTACGCCTTAACTACGATCATCTCTAAATTCTCAAAAATGTACTCTTTATATATAAAAATCAATGTTTGTATGTTTGTCCTCTATGCACACCGAAACCACTGATCAGATTGTGATAACAATTTTGTAGGGTATTCTGGGGACGCCCGAGATGGTTCCTGTATCAAAAAATCTATATATATAATTTTTAATATATTAATGAAATTGTTTGCCTTAAAAAAAGAAAGGGTTTTCGTTCTTATTGGAACTTTTGACACTACATTTCAATATTATTTTGACATATTTCAGATACTTTAATTAAATATAATTAGCTATTTAACCCGTCAGCTTCTGAATTAACCACATTAGGTCAAAATGACTTACGCTAAGTTTTAAATTTCACGACATTCGGCAATAACATTTATGTACGCGT
The DNA here is from genome assembly GCA_036509395.1 of Antheraea yamamai. Lineage (NCBI taxonomy): Eukaryota > Metazoa > Arthropoda > Insecta > Lepidoptera > Saturniidae > Antheraea > Antheraea yamamai. Next base: position 9,149,429 of record AP028436.1, read on the forward strand.
ATGCTTGCAATAATACATTTACTTATATGACAATGTGATACGTTGTATATGTAAATCGGTTTTATCTACACTAATATTATAAAGAGGTAATAAATACTCTTCTTTACCCTTACAGATGAAGTAGTTGCTATATTAGAAGCTATCAAGTACGTACTATCACATAAATTAGATCGAACCATCATATTAACAGATAATCTCTAAGTTGCTTACAAACTATTCAGCTTAGTCCGAATTTTTCTAAAGTAAAGTCGCCAGTTATCATAATTATTAAATTCCATTTATATCAATGTTATTGTTTAGGAACCTATGTAGTTCTGGCATGGATACCAGGACATAGTGGGATCCAGGGTAATGAAGCTGTGGATCTTCTTGCTAAAGAAGTTATCCAGACTCAATATTTTGATCACTATAAAACCTATGTTAGGATTTATCCTCTCTAAACAAAGATTGATTTCTTAGCATTATGGAAGTCAACTAGAATGTATCCAACCAAATTAAAAGCAAATCATATACTTTCGGGTATATTCAGGATAACATTCCGGGTAAGCCATGGCTTTATAAGTTTCGTGACTGTTACACACTTGCTGCGTCTACTATCTGTAGACTGACGATCTATCTGTGGAGGTGTCCTCTCCAGTCTATGTTGCAGAGATCAGAGTCAGGGACAACTGAATATGTGAATGTGGGTTGGATGAAGACACTCTAGAACACATTTTTTTCAATTGCTCCAATTTCATATTGTATCGTATGATATTTTACTTAACAATATACTCCGTATATATGTCCGTCTGATTTTAACAAACGCACAAAGTTGTGTATTTTCTCCTTTTGTTAATACTCTGGATAATCTTATATGTTTTAACAAAATTAAACTTTTAACCAGGAAAAGATTTCTTGCCAATATATATAGGATAGTTTGGATTCACAATTGGACCCAGTAAGTGTCGCTACAATAGGGTTCTAGGTTTTTAAAGATTTGTCGTGTTTGGAAATAAAATTGGAACCGATAATAACCGATTTGGCGCACACGAAGTTGCGCGGGTCAGCTAGTAATTTATGAATGGAATCCATTGATTAATAAAAATATATAGGGTTTTTATATATCAATGATGGAATCACTAAAATATACCTTTAGATTTAGTATGTAGTATTATAACTTGTTGATGGAAATTTCTTTGAAATTTTGTATACTTGACGTATCTATACTTATAATGTAAGAATGAATGAATGAATACTATGTTGCACTTTTTAATTGGTATAATGGGGAGTTCAATTTAATAACAAACTGAAGTTAACATTGAAATATAACCAAAAATACATAAATAGTATATTCAATAGACAAAATTAATACATTGCATTTATACACTGAAAAAAGACATCAAATTAAAAGTTAGTATTTTATTGAAATCACATCAGAGGATTCAGAATAGGAACGATAAATTGAGCGTATTTTTTACAGTTTGGATGCCTTGTTATTTGTATAAAAGCGGAACGACCAGGAACTATAAAATAAATGAAGACTTGAAAACAGCCGATCAAACGCCTCTATATGTACTTATGTCGTGTTTGGTGTTTGTTTACGGTGTTTGGATTCAGCCCGAAAATTCGTAGTATTTGTTGTGGTGAGTTCAATTTGCTTTCGAAATTATAAAGATTTAACGATTTTTCAATTAGATCAGTTAAGACTTTCACGTGATATTATTCAACTGTTTTAGTACTTTACTATAGGAGATTTAATACCAAAAGAGATAGACCTAAGAGAACACGATGTAAACCTAATATTATCTTCTATTTGTGTTCTGCTATCGCATCAGCAAGATCTAAAATAAATCTTTCGGTTCACAATAAAATCGGAATCAAGTAAATTTTATTCTAAGTAAACTTTGTCCATTTATAATTAATACCATTAATTTATTCAAGTTTGTAATGAATAAAATATCAGCTAACAATTATTAACCTCTGCAATCATTCGTTATAAATATCATTTTTTTTTTAAGTTATACTTCTTTTGGCGCGTTAGAGAAAAATTATGAGAGTAAATTTTTACGATGCGCGCGCACACCGTCACGAAAAACCGACACCGTGAAGTTAGCTATAGTCAACATTTTGTTTCTTTGTATTTGTTGTTTGTGTTTCTTTGTATTAAAACTTTCAATGTATTAAATACCTTTTTTCTATTGTTAGTGTCGTTTTTTCTACAAACGTAGAATAAAGCGAAAGATAAAAACTTTAAAAAGATTTTTATCTTGTTACGCCAAAGAAGTATAACTTCTAACGCGTGTACATAAGTACACACATACTTTTTTCAAAATATATGTAACTGTTCGTCTGTTTAATCTTTTGCATAACGTCTCGGCGAGTCAATATTGTCAATATGTTCAAATGTAATAGGTTTATGTTTGTTCAATGTTGTCAATGTCTCGGATTTTCCGAGTTTATTTCATACTGTCTGTTTGAAGAGACCTCTTATAGTGGAATGCATTAGATTAGTATTTTTTTTTTAACTAATCAAGTAACAGTTAAAATTTTGGGGTACATTTTTTGTTAGTTCGCAAATAAATCATCTTCACGAATCCGCAATAAGCCGTAGTTATATTTTTTAATAATAAATACACTGTAATTATGTATTATGAAAGAAGAAGAATTATTTTAAAAATGAAGCAAATTGACAAATTAAAAACTTAGCTTACTGTTTACATTCCTAATTATAATGATATAAATATTAGGATGTTTAAATCAAATTACATGAAATTTTCAAAACACTATGTCCGTTCATTTATTACCGGTGCATGTTGGTGGTGTTATTGCTTCTAAACACGACATAAGAAGGTGATGCTTATAATTTTGCTGTTGTAAGATTGCGCTGTAATGTAGGGTAAGGGCTGCTTGAATTGCTGTATTTCCTTAATAGTCTGCATTTACCCTCGCCGGCAATTTGTGACAGGAGCGTGAGCCAAATTGACGCCTAGAGGAAATAAACTAATTTATTTATATATGACATTCACGAGCAAGCGTTTTGTTTTAATACAAAGTGGGGAGTCAAAATTGAATACTTAATAAGATAAAAAGGAAGCAATAAACGTAACGAATCTACAATGAAACTAATCCGTTTCTAGGATCTTATTTTGTATATACACTGTTGATGAACTGAAATGCAAATGTTCCCTACACTGTAGGAGGGGGTCGAATATAATTTTACATTTCTACGAGTAAGCACGTATTGCGTCTTAAATCTTCGCGCAAATTAACAAAAGACAGCCGTACTCTCGGAGGTGTTTTAATAATGAATTCTTTCAATGTGCACGTAGTTAATAATGGTGGCAATTTTAATGAAGAATGCTATAAAATGTGCCGTTGTACTTGCAAGTTGGAGACGTTAGACGCTGACGGGAGTTTAATGTTTCGCATAAACACTATCGTCGAGACGGTGCGGAGCGGATTAGTGGTACATTCTAGAAGCATAATATGAAGTGAATATGTATACTTAGTCTGGTCATAAAATACTATAACCAAAAATTAAACTAATACTAAATTTGAATTATTCCATTATCATATGAATAGTTATCGTGTTTCTTCATTTTGGCATCAATCGTTATTAGATAATCTAGTAATATTTTCAGGTTTAGTGTTTTCAGGTGACGATTATCGTATTACTGTTATGGCATTACACAATGTATGAGTAGGTAGCGAGGAAACCGCAAGTTTTTAAACTCTCTATCTGCTTGGTGGTTCGAATATATTTTTTTTTTGCATATCTATTGATAGGTATATAAAAGAAAGATATTTGGCAGTTAACAACATTTGTATTGATGCTTGGCTTTCAAAGCAGTAAAAGAGGATGCCATATGTCATAACTAGGAATAATATTTTCGGCAAGATTTAACCACATACAAAGCTGAAGAGAATGTTTCTGAATTCATAAAAGCTGACGACGATTGGCCGTCATTTACAATTTTAATCCTCTGAAGTGTGTTTTATGGTCTCTTTTACAAGGTATGGCAGACTATAAGCGCTATGATAATATTGAGTTCTTGAATATTCTATAGTGATAGTAGTGGCGAATTATACTACGACGGCTATGAATTACTTGTTTCCGTGAATAACTGGTCAAATTGTTTAAAATATTGTGTTTCAACAAGAAAGTTACATAACTAGCTAGTTATATGATAATAAATAAATAATTATTCGTTTTTAATATTATTAAAAAAGTAGATATTTAGTAATAAAATCTGATGAACTAATGTCATCTCTAACGGTTGACTCGAAATCTTTTAAAAAAATTAAAAGTACTCGAAATTTTCAAATTTGGGGATTAATTGTTAATAGTGACTACTGTATAAAAAATATATGAAACTAGAGTCTGGCGTTAAGTACGAAATGACGGGTCTACTTGATGTGGTCTTACCCAAAATCCTAGTATACTTATTTAAAAGGTAATTTTTTAAATAAAACCTGCGGTATTATTTCTTGTTGAACTACCACGAAATATATGGATCATTTCAGGAGTTGATCCGTGTCGTCTCAAGGACAAAGGATGAATAAACGTTTCCCATTTGTATTATTCCTTATATGTAGTCCAAGTTATGGAGTCTTTGCGAAGCGTTTTTTAAGATATGTCCGATACATAGTGATGCTGTTAAAATAAAATATTGAAAGTGATATCTTCTTAGTGTTTCTATATACATCTATTTTATTGATAGATATTATACAGACATCAGCAGGCAGAGAGTTTGGGTGCGATGCTTGCTTGGAATCCGAATCCACGCGCCGTCCCGCTAAGCTTCCGTAGCTTAGCTGCATTACATTAGATCACATTCCTATCTAAATCTATTATGCAGTTAGTTTAGCCTGTTAGAATATTAATATCAATAATTAATAATCACCTTTAGTTCCTTCATTTCTGTGGTAAAAAACTAATGATTTTGGTTTTTCTTTATACAAGTAATGGATATTAAATCGTTTCCCAAAATTTAAATCACCAATCACTAATTACCAAATTAATTTATACGCTGAATATAAATATTGTCAACTTTATTCATACCATAATTATGAATATATATATATATATTTGTGTCATCTAAGTATATACAATAATTGTAGGTGGTAGAGCCACGCTGAAGCTATTACTGGTTTCACCATAAATGGGTCGGCTCGCCTAGGGTACTACTACCTGACTCACAGAAACACCAACGTGAAGTAACAGTTCATGCATTGTTGCGCTTCGTTCGGTCAGTGAGAGTGCCGGAAGTCTTCCCGTTATTTAGGTATTTAGTACACCAGTTCGTTTTTGCGTAAACTTGATCTTGAGTGGATATCAGTTTTGCGTGTCTCAAGGTCAAATATTAAGCACTTATTTTTTTATTGACTTAGAAGGAGAAGCAAGTAGTGAGTAATCTGCGAGAATATTGCAACTCTTTAACCAGTCACGGAGTGTATACTTACCATATACGTAAGCCAAAAGTTTATTTTATGAAATAAAACAAGAACGTAATATCAAAGTTTATTTAGCAGCAACGTTTTAATGTGCGAGTTTAGTACGTGTTAATTTTATTGGAGGGCAGTTGACGTTTCTATGATGACGGTGGCTGAGGTCGGCGTGACGCAGGTCCGTTGAAGACGGTCTGCCCAACGGCTCCGGGGACAATTGAATCATAAGAGAACGCGTGACCTGTGTCCACGTCCGGCTTGCTTTTCCCTTTATTATTTCGCACACTTAAATATAACTTATATATTATGTTTTTTTTAGAAATACTTAATTTTAAACGAACCTTTTTATTCTTTTTTGTTACAAAAGATTCAAAAAGTGGAGTAATTAGTATCGGGAATCAATAGAAAAATCAACAATACAAGATTTTACCGATCAAAATGACAATTGGCATAAGTAGGTATTTTGTCATGGAAGTTTTTACGTTATCCATCGTTTATAACTAGCCAGTAGGAGGTGCTAGGCTATTTTTAATTGTCCTTCAGTTGTTTTGTAATTCAACATGAATTCACGAGCGCTTGTTAATATGATGTAAAATATGTAATGTAAAAACATTTCTATTTATCTTAATACTAAAAATAACTGCACTTGGAAATAAATAAAAATACTCGTGATTTTTTTAACAAGGTATACTATATCTTTATATATAAATTTCTTCTGTACGTGTGTATGTCACTGAACCCCCCTCCTAAACTTTTTTTAACAAGGTATACTATATCTTTATATATAAATTTCTTCTGTACGTGTGTATGTCACTGAACCCCCCTCCTAAACGGTTGGGCCGATTTTGATGAAATTTTGTGTGCGTGTTCCAGTGGATCCGAGAATGGTTTGGATTCACAATTACATCCGGGAGGTGGCGCTGCGGTTAAATTATAATTTTTTTTTTATTATCAAGGCAGGACAACGCTAGGCCCGCTAGTACAGTATAAATATTTAAATCTTACTACTTTACCATAATAAATAGATTAATAAAAATATATGTGGAATCTAATATTATTACTTTACAATATATTTTATTCGTCTACAAAAAATATTTTCAAGTATGTAATGAGAACACGCTTTCTAATTAATGGGATAATTTATGCAATAAATATACTAGATTACGATACATACAAAAATCAGATATGAAGTCGTGTGTCACTAATTCTGTCAGTATCTCGAAAGTAATTATCTGCTTAACCTGGCTTTAGAATATAACTGTATCTTATTAATAATGAGGTCATTAGGTAAATCAAAATGAGGAAAAAAACAAGTTCAAATTATTTTGCATTTATATAGTTATATCATTAAAATGCCGCAAAACAATATTTTTTTAAAGATCTTTTTGTATAACATATGAGTAGATAATTTATATATAAAAATAAAATTGAATTGCATATTGTTTGCCCGAGCTAATTTCCGAAACGGCTGAAACGATTTTGACGAACGTTTTATTAGCGTATACTAGCAGACTTCCCAGAATATTATCTTAACTATAGCAAGTGTATATAATAACAACATTCCAACCGAGCTAAATCTGTAAAATGATTGTACAAATTAACTTTAGTAGAATATAATAAATTTACAACAAAATACATAAAAGACACTTCACAACGGTATAAAATATATGTAGTTGACATGAAATAATAAAAAAAATCATGAGAACAAATTCTCGGGTATCGTTTTAGTCTCTGAATAAACACGTTATAATATGGTTTAATCTATACATATAATAAAAATGAAGTGTCTGTATGTAATATCAAAATAACACTTTTTTACTGATCGGGTGTGAAAGTATACACGCTACTGATAACAAAAATGCAATTTTTAAAATTTTTGTCGGTCTGTCTGTCTGTCTGTTTGTTCTGGGTAATCTTCTAAACGGCTGGACCGATTTTGACGAGAATTTCATTGGCAGATAGAAAAAATTACAGCGCGTTTCTTAGGCTACTTTAAATTAGACTATCTGTTAACCGTGACGTCGCCCACAATGCTATCTCCAAAACAGTTAGACCAGTTTTCACGCGACTTTCACTGGCAGATAGCTGACTTTACAAAAAGTAATTTAAGCAATTTTAGTTTATACCAGCTATTAACCGTGGCTTCGCCCGCTGTGCTATCACCAAAACGGTTACATCGATTTTCACGGGACTTTCACTGGTAGATAGCGAACCTAATAAAAAGTAATTGTGGTTATTCTATTTTAGACTAGCTGTTACCCGCGACTTTGTCTGCATGAAATTTAGCAAGATTTCAACTCATTCTTTATTTTTAATAAGAGAAATAATTATCAGCTTATTGTTTACAATTCAACATTATAATTATTAATAACATTAATGATATAGAGGTCTTCCTAACATGATCTTAGATTATAAACGTATTACGTAAAGAGTTCCATAATACAATTTCTTGCGGAACAGACAAGCGTTTATTTTTTGTATAGTCACAAAATCTTAATTATAATAATAGCAATGTATATTAAATGTAATGTAAATGTAAATCTTTATAATAATATTTTAAGTTATTGTTTCAATAGTTCCTTATACAGTGTAAGTGAGCACTGAGGTAGTTATATGGTTGGTTAAGGTTCCAAATGTGTTGCTGATGACTAACCTCATTTGGCACGCTCTTTGTATTTATATATCTAATGTACACGTTACATGTTACTTTTAGTGGCGTGCGCGTCGTACTTACAATTGTCTTTAAAGAGCATTTCTGTAATTGTACATAGTCTCACAATTCTATAATTCTTTAATACGATTTAAAAAAACGCGTGCGGAGCCGCGGGTACAGCTACTATTCATAATAATTTCAGTCACATCCGGGCATCATAATGATACAGTGTCGCGTCGGTTAGAGAGCTAATCGAGGCAGACCACGCACGACCCCCATCAAACAGAGCTAAGAACACGACCTGAGTGTCAGACTGCTCTGATATCTGCAACCGATTTGTATCCCACAGGTCCGTGCCTACCGTCCGCCGACCCGACTTATCATACATTTATTATATATTCAATTTTCGAAAACTAATAGTAATTTATATTAAATTATTCTTTACACAATGGAATAGAAGCAGAGATTTTCAATTATGAGTAATAAAGCGGTATGTAGTCTAACAACGTTAACTGTTTAAATATAGTCTTATATTGTTTTGTACTTTACAGGTTGAACATTCTAACTCTAGATATGATTAGACCCCGACTGTCTGTTAAGCTTAGCTGCCGGTATACTTATAAGTACTTAACGACACATTTTCAACTAATTTTTTGACAATTTTGTTACTTTCGCACAAATATATTCGGAATTAGCAATATAATGGGAGAGCGAGGTGCTCGCAATTTGATACGAGTCACTTCACTTTTCCTTTACGCATTGCATCAATAATATCATAATAAGGTCAAGGTCATGTAATAAGGTGACAAAAATTCATCAGTCATGATTTAGTTGCAAGTCAGAGAGTTGTGGTAATTTTAAAGTATGTTAAATGCCTTGAGATTAATCATCACATGCGTTACAATTATCAAACGATTTGATAGTAGACTCCTTCTACATCAAACCCAAAAGATCAAAGGTACATATGAGAAGATTGTATCAAACAATGCCCTAGTCTCTTAATAATAAATCTGGGGTATCCTTGAGACAGGTGCTTAAAGTTTTGCACAGATGTGTTATCGCAAGGGCAGGTGATATCTTCAATAATTTTAAAAGGATTAAGGTATTGCCTACAATACTTATGTCCAGTTAAAACATTTACATTTCCAGTACATTTACAACTTAAGGGTGATAGCTAACCAGCGTCAGGCGAACATTAAAAAAAGCTGCACCAACATACTGCAGTTATATCAATCACTTTATGATTCGAAACTATCTCAACCGACGCGATTTCCTACCAGGGTTATCGTCTTAAAAATTACTTAATTTTTTTGGAAAAAAATATTACATTATAACAAATAATACACATCTGATATTAGAATTTCTATTTTAATCCTTTTGAACCTTACAGTATAGGTATATAATAACATTCTCGATTATTCGTCGATAAAATTGTTGTTAACATGTATTAATAAGACAGCAATGTAATAATTACTCTGCCAGACATCAATTAAACCCATTGGTTATGCTTAATTACCGTTCTTTAGGATCGTTTAAGTAAGACTATTTTATTTACAATGTATCGTGCTGTTTCGGCAAGGAAAAGCATAAATTTTATACGAATGTCGTAAAAGACGACTAATTCCATCAGTCGCAATAACACTAAGTCGCAAATACCGGAGATGCCAACCTTGTTAGCATTGAACTGCATACGTCTAGAAAAAGAAGAATTCTGAATTGAATAGTCAAAAATAGTGTTCTTATTAGGTACAAAGAGTTCCAATTTAGTTGGTTAACTATTATGGCATACTTGGCGTTCCTGTGGATTCTGTAGACAAGCCAATAAATAATAAGTTGAAAACTGATAGCTTAGTAATATAAATATGCTATTAAGAAAGATAAAAGTCATACAACTAAAAGAGTGTTACATATGGAATTGAAAAAGTAGAAGACTAAAGTAGAAGTGGATAATATAAGAAATTTTTGTATGCAACTTGATAGAGTCGAGAGCAAAATGTATTGTGTTAACCCTATTTAGGTATGAGAAGAGCACGAAGTAAAACTAGTAGGTTGTGATTAAAAGACGGAATTGATAAACAAAACTGTCTAAACCGATAATACAATAGCCGATATCACAAAAATCTTATTCGAAAGTCGAACCGAAGGACTGTTATAAGAATATATAAATCGTTTAGCATTATCGATATTAAACCGCAACGATGATATCGATGTTCAAAATCTGTTTTCGATATCGTTAAGAAAATTAAATATCGATGATGTCACCGTTTGAATATAAAACCGATGATGTTTTCATTTACATATAAGTAGTCCGGTGAAGCTGTTAAGACCTTGCTAGGTCAATAGCGTAGTCAGTTCGAAAAAAAAAAAAAAAAAATTTACATATAATAACGATAGATCGTGTAACTATTAAAGTAGATATTCTCGAGATTTCATGTCTGGCTCTACAATTAAATTAGTTAAATTTTAACAACTATATTAATAAATCTGTAGTTCTGTCTGTACATTTAGGCTTAGTGTGTATATTATCTTAGACCACGCCTTCATTGAACAGCACGCGAGATTCTGGTCAAACGTTAAAATCGATAAATTAAAAAAAAATGTAATTCTATTAATATTATATTAAATTTTGTGAACGAAATAGGTTTTTGCTTTAATTTTTTTTATGTGTTTTCTTCTATACAGTATTATTTAAAGATCTTGTATTAAGTCTATGCATGATGCAGTATGAGTGCGTGTGAAGATTGCAGTCTTGTCTTTTATAATTTGCTACTACAATATTGTACAAACAAGAGTCACATATACACAGACAAGAATTAAATGATCTAGTAGACTATAAAAAATAGAAAAAGTTTTGAAAATTTTATAATCATATCCTTAAATAATGGCAGCGTTTATATCAGACATACTAGTTAAGTACTTACTTATATCGAATTGTCTTGTTTTGTTATTTATATCGTCAGTTACAAAGGCGCAGAGCGTCGAAGCTTTCCGTTTAGAACGTTAACCCTCCGAAAACATATTTCACTAAATAAATCATAACTTTATTTCCTCTCGCTCATGAGTACCGTCGAATAGTGAAGCGTCTTTGAATAACTTTAAGAGTTCCCGCACGACTGTCTCGCAACAAAAGACTGCGAAATTCAATTAGATGTGGTCGGATTATACACCGGTGTAATATTACTAATATGCAATTGGAAGTGTTTGTTACCAAGCTTTAAAATTATTCTTTCATTAAATCTGCGTTGAATTACACGAAATCAATAATTAAAACATTTGTAATTGCATTAAGGACGGAAAATTGATACTTTGAAGAAGTATCCACGATTTATTATAAAATCAGAATTAGATTGTATTTGTATAGTAAAGAATAGTGAATAGAGAATGTAGTGAGGAGTTCATATCATATGTGTCTTTAAATGTGTCTCATGTTGCGATGCGATTGATATTTCACAGCTCTGCCAAATATCTTATAGTAAAAGGTAGAGTGAAAGGTAATATACCATACGATAAAATGATCAAATTAAAAATCCATAGAACTACCGCTTTCAGAGGGTCATTTAAATATGCCGCCACTCGTTGTTGGAACAACATCCCACCGCCATATCGATCCAAAAAGAGTAAACTTTGCTTTAAACTCTCATATGAGCATTATCTATTGCAATTTCAAACTCAGTAATTAAAGTGACGTATAATGTATTCACGCAGTTCTATTGTAAGCTCTGTTTATTGGTGTGTATTTTTTTTATTATTTTTTTTTTCTTCTAAATCTATATTTGTTTTGTTTAATCCTGAATTTGTGGTTACAGTAGTTATATCTCTTTAGTATGACCATCCGTGACGTGTTACGTGTGTCTGTGTTATTTGTTTGTTCATTTCAAATGTTGTATTAACATTAACGTCCGTTTATCATCATATATAGGCTCCCATCGAAAATCAGCGCTGCAGTACTACTTACTGTATTGCAGATTTTTGCTGAATGGGTTCGCCAATTGTTGGACATCTATTTTTCATTTTTAAAATGTCTTCTTTTGCTGTCTAATTAGTTTGTGTAATTTAATTTAATTGTATGGTTGTTCCAACAATAAAGTATTTCTTTCTTTCTTTCTAAATTTTTTCCACCAATATAGAGTGACATTCGGAACAAATGTTGAAATCTCATACAGTGTCTTACCAATTCATGACGTCACAATAGCCACGATAAATCTAGTAGAAGCTTTACGATCAAGAAGAAAATGTGCCTCTATTCAGGTAATTGCAAAAGAAATGAAAACTTGATATCAAAAATTTGTGCAAAGTGTAATAATCTATATGAATATAAATCAATTGCTTAATGTACGTAAGCGCAACAATTTAGAACGGCGACATTTATTTGGAGAATTAGCATTTTGTTGTGTTCTCAATTGTTAGGACAAGAAAATGTTTGAAAAATCGTAGGAAAAAGTAAAAAATGTCTATATAAAAAATCTCTATATAATGAAGACGGCAGGGAGACCTTCAAAAATATTGCCATGCTGATGTTCACTTGTTCAAATGCCGTTTTATTTAATTTCATGGTCGTACTGTAAAGGGAATATTCTTCTCATTTCCTTTGTTATTCACTCTTGCGAAATCAAGCTGGTCAACTAGTTATGGTATAAAATCGGTATCCAAAGTAATGTAAGCCCTAGAATCACCATTTATCATTAGTAATATATTTATAATTCTTTTTTTTCGAACTGACTACGCTATTGACCTAGCAAGGTCTTAACATCTTCACCGGACTACCTTAACAGCTTCACCGGACTACTTTAGAGTTATAACCAATTTTGAATTATTTTAACAACAAAAAGCACAACAAAATTAAATATGAACGTCATTAAAATACAGAAAGTTCTCTCATTTTTCATTATGTTGCCTGTGGGTATTATAATAAAATACGTGCAAAACCTAATAATACGCTGTACGTAAAATATATTGAGTCAAGCATTATACCTTACTATTGTAAAACGAGGTAAGCAATTTGTGATCATTTTAGCGGGCCTTCCTGCCAATTAGCGACGTAGAAACACCGCGGGCCCAAACAAAAGGAGCTGAAGGCTCATGAATTTATTGTTAGGTTACTGGCTTAAGTTATTTAAGTGTACGCGGAACGAGCGTTATTCACGTGCGAGACGTGGCGCAGAATGCAGCTTCCTGTGACAATTTATCATGAATCTTTAATTAAACTTTAACGTCGAATATTCACAAAGAGATTCATTATACTTAATAATAAGTCAAGGTATCGATTGTTCTTTAATTATTGTTTTCCGCGTGATCATCACATATGTATACAGTGTTTATAACCAAACAATTATAGATGAAGTTCACGAAGTTATATTCAAAATATTGGGAAGTGAAGTAATATTGCAGTGCATATTATAAAACAAAGCCCTCTGCCGCGTCTGTCTGTCTGTTCGCGATAATCTCAAAAACTACTGAATGGATTTTCATGGGGTTTTCACTAAAAGAAAAATGATTCATGAGGAAGGTTTAAGGATATAATTTTTCAAAGTTTTTTTTTTATAATTAGGGCGGGAAAACGCCCGCCTGGCCCGCTCGTAATAAATAAATACCTTTACATTTACCATGCAAAAAAAAAATAAGAAATTATTTGAAATGATGATACATTTACGATTTATTTTATTGCTAAATCGATACTACAAAAAAAAATTGAGTTGGACATTTGTAAAGATCATTTGTTTTTAGAATTTTCACTTTTATAAAGAAAGCACATGGTCGCTAATATCATTTACCATATTGCATAATCAAAATGGAATAATTAATCTTATGAAGTTACTTCATCTCTGTTTTATAATAAAATAACTTGTGTCAGTCAGTTTGTTAGTGGGATTCAATTATCAAGTTCCTGAATATTTTATACTTGTAACAGATTTATGCTATATTCAATTATAGTTAGCAACTTTAAAGACTTTTATCCCTTTTGTCTATTATTTACTACTTTCCTCATAATGCCAAGCTTACGGTTTTGTGAGATTTAAAATATTATCCTGTTGGAAATAATACAAGGGTAACGCTACTATCGATAAGAAAAATAAAATAAATTGAGGACCTAAAATGTTTGAAAATTTGATGAAGTTAATAGATTGGTACGTTACAATGTTTATGATACATCAGAAAATTACGTGGTTGAACGCTATGATTATGAATAAAACCAACCCGTCTTTTTATGTCATGATTTTCTTATGATTATAAGCATATACTGTGCTGTCTATTCGCGTTCCAACAATAAACATATCATTACATAGTATAAAACAAAGTCCCCAACCGCGTCTTACTGTCTGTCTGTTCGCAATAAACTCAAAAACTACTGAACGAATTTTTATGCTGTTTTCACCAGTGGATAGAGTGATTGATGAGGAACGTTTTAGTATATGATTTGTCAAAGATTTTTTCATAATCAGGGCGATATAATGTCTGTCGGGCCCGCTAGTAGATCGTATAATGTTAGATAAATTTACAATAAGTTATTCTATTACTTTTAGCACAATTATTACGTTCTAAGTGCAGTAACGTAATAAACGAAAAAGAATGTCGTAATATTTAAGAATTCTTTTGCACAAGTTCCCTAGACCTCGCAGTGCGTTTCCTTGGAGTAAAAACAAATTTACGTTAAAGAACCCGGCGTCGTGTTATTTCTCTTTGTTGCGTTATTTTTAACAAAAAGCGAGGTAATTAAACGGAAGGGTAAATTATCAAAACAATTTCATTATAATAGCCATATTTATGTACTTAATATTTCTCTACAAATTATCATTACAACAATATTAACAAAGGTATACACTATTAATGATACACATATAAATATTCGCAACAGGGTGTTAGCTATACAATGCTTAATTTTTCTAAAGGATATTTCTCTATGCAAACATTAATTTTACATAATACATTTATTTTCATTATTATACTTTTAAATATACTGATCCCTAATAATATTCGACATTACCCTATTTAACACAGACACAGAATTTTTAATCTAATATATTTATTCGCACACACTATTTCAGGGCAGATGAATATCTTAGCCCGTTTACAGTGGTCATTCTTAGTATAGTTCCGTTTTGTTTCGATTACTACTTCGATACGATACGATACGATCCATTTAAAGCGATATGAATGTTTTTCATACCCGATCATGAACCACTAATATCTCGTGTAAAGCAATTTTAAAACACGCTTATAATTAGATTGTATAATCGTTTCATTTTACATTATTGGTTTGCATTGATATAAAAAAAAACCCAAGATGCACACTTAACGTCTCACTGCCGGCACACAAAAATGACTGCATAATTTTGGATTGTCATTTCAAATAGTCTCACGTTGCTTGCGTCCTTGTAAAAACAACTTTAAATCATTCATGTAAGGTTGAATTTGCAAAATCATAAGTTTATCACATAACTATAACCATGTATGTATCTTGGGGAGTTCTTGTGGCTGATTTTGAGCGCTATTTTTATTCGAGACTATGTGTCTTGGGTTTTATATGTACCACATATTTATTTCAATGTACGATTACAATTTAAAGAATAACAAATCATAAAACAGTTTTAATATGGATAATAATCGATGATATAAATGACTTTTTATAAAAATTCACACTCGTATAGTTAAAATCGATACAGTCCGTAATTTAATTGTTAAAATTAATTGCTCAACCAGAAGTTACCCTAAATGAGATTCCGAAAGGCACTAGACTTTATTATAGATTTGATACGTTGTCAATGTCGTTGTGGAATTTCAAACCAATTTTTATATTACATTTTTACTATAAACATTTAATACAAGCAATACGACACAAGTAAATAAATACTTAAGTTGGATTTTATTTTATTACTCGTTACAAAAATGTATACTAAAATTGTCAAGCATCTCTTCTAATTTGAATAGCACTATGTCTTAACTCTCCATAACAAAGTAACAAACCTACTTCGATTAAATGTGATTTTCTGTTGACAAAACTTCCTTTGTATTATCATTTCTATTTATACTAAACAGTAATAAGCACGTTTTGAATATTTATTAACAACACATCCTATGTAAATATTCTTTTTTTTTTTTCAATTTAAACTGATATCTTGAAGTTTCACTGAAATTGAAACAAAACCTCTATTAATTGTTAGCAACATATTTAAAGCTGGATCCAGCATATATCGAGACACTTTTAAATTTATCATCGACATATAAGACTTTCTTCTCTCGCAGCGCAAATACCGTGTGGAGGCGCCAAGAAAAGTTTCCCATTGGCACATGCACATAATTGGTAAATATTTTGATGATGTGGATCATGGCCGTGTGGAGCCGACGGCGGCAACGGCAAAGCGGATTTCAATTTTGGCATATATATACTTGGCGCGTCTAAACGTATCTGAAAATGGAATTAAATTTCAATACACTATTATACCTTTTTAATAAAGTTTAAGAACTTAGTAGGACTTGGCGATTGAGTCTATCTAAATCGCGATAAACATACATATATATGCAGAACCCACGGTTACAAGCGATGATAACTCAGTAATTAACGTGTTCGAACACATCGTCGATTGCCGTAGGTGTGAATCCTTGCGAATGTTTCCGAGCTTTTGGTGATGGAAAACATAGTATTTTGTCAAGGCCTTTTCTATACTCGTCTGTGTGGATTCCAATAGCTATACTTGAGAGGCAGTGAGTGCCCTCTTTAGGCATAGCGTGTTTACCGTCTCGGATCACATCCTCATTTTACATCAGTTAAAATGTCGTTAAACTCTAAAACCTCTTTAAAAAAATCCATAGCTCGCTTAGGCATGTCGTGTTTGTGTACCATCTGATTTATGTAGCAAGGTGGCAGGGTGTCTGTAAGCGACTGGTGATTCTTTTTAGTTTGTCGCGTTACGGGATCACACGTAGATATTTAGCGGCCAAAACGGTTGTAATCTAACAAGGCAACGACGACTGCTGATGAATTATCAATTTCTTTCTGGACGCCGTTATTCTGGATTGTTCTTTGTTTAGTATATACAATAGTGTCTCTTTGCCGTTCCACAGTAAAGATATATTAAAAGTATAGACATACGTAAAGGTTCATGAAATTTTTTTTATGTGCGGACTATGCGGATACCGCTTGCCCCAATCCACACATCGCTGAAGACAAGGTGCTTATAAATATCGTAGTTTTTAAGAATCTTTATTTAATGAGGATATCGTGATCAATTTTATATACAAAGACAAAGTGTCTAAGAATTAAAACTATAAAAAATTTGTTCCTAGTCTATCCAGTAACTTCATACGTGCACAACGGTAGACCTATAGATATTAAATAATCGTAACTATAAAAAAGAATATTACAGTTTTTCAGTATTATATATAAAGGAATAATCTCTTGTAACATGAATATAATTTATAGAGCGATTTGAGATAAAGTTAAAGGTGAAATGCTCACCGATCCGGCGACAGATCGAAGTCTGAAAGTGGTCAGGCAGCTAGCGCTGATGTCACCCGCACGCGATTCCAAAGCTATGTTTTGCGCCGCATGCATCTCTAGGGACCGAGTCGATGACTCCAGACTGTTTCATAAATTTACTCAACAGTTAGTAGGTACTTCTAATAACAAACAGGAATACGATAGATAGAAAAAATACTTTCTAGCCTAACAAGTGAGGTTGTATACAAAATACATTTTAATCTATCCTATATAAGATTAAGTAAAAGGTAATTATTTTCCACATGGTCATCAAATACGAGATGAAAAGTCTCAAAACAAGTTAAATGAATTATCCTAAGTATCACATTAAAACACAAATAATAAACATATAGTTTTCTTCATTAAACTTACTAAAAGGTAAACAGAATTTGGAATTAAATTATGAACGAGTTTTAGTTTTACTGCAGTTGTTCTTAACTCCCGTTTAATTGCGTACTTATTTCTTTTTAGTCCTTGGATTGAAATGTCAATAATTTAATTTACATAAGTCTGATTTGCATGAATGCTCGTATATATTATTTATTCCTTTTTAATTACAAATAAATAGATTAATTAATACCAGAACTCTTCTTCGAGTTCATTTTATTGTAAATGTGCAAATACCGCATTTATGATTTTTGTAACTCTATAGATATATAATAGGTCTTTACCTATGAAATTGCCGTTCTGCAGTACTAGCCATTTCAAATCAAAATAATTTTTGTTTGGCTAAGAATTCTAATTTCAAATTAATTTTATTTTAAAAACATGGAATTCTTTTTTCAAAAGTAGTCATTTGTTTATTGATTAGTGTTACATTTTCATCGCATTTCAATCTTTTTTGTCATCATGGATACGTTAAAAATTCGAGTAATTATGGAATATGAGTACCGTCGTGGCAGCAACGCGGCACAAGCGGCACGCAACATCAACGACGTTTACGGAGCTAACACTACAAACCAACGCACCACCTGTTATTGGTTTGCTCGCTTCCGTTCTGGGAATTTCAACCTGAAAAATGAACCTCGCGGTCGTCCGAAGACTTTGGTCGACAATGACGAATTAAAGGCGATTGTGGAAGCTGATGATACACAATCTACGGCTGAATTAGTAGCAGCTTTCGACGTTAGCGTCAAAACAATATTGGTCCATTTGCGTCAAATTGGCAAGGTAAAAAAGCTTGACAAATGGGTGCCCCACGAACTCAATGATCGCCAGCGCGAAGTAGGCGTCGAGACGTGCCTTGCACTGCTCAACAGACACACAAATGAAGGAATTTTGAACCGCATTGTTACCTGCGATGAAAAATGGATTCTGTTTGATAACCGCAAGCACTCAGCAAGTTGGTTGGATCCTGGTTCAGCACCTAAACAATGCCCTAAACGAACACTTACCCCTAGAAAAGTGATGGTCACTGTTTGGTGGTCTAGCGCCGGTGTGATTAATCACAGCTTCTTATCAAACGGGATGAGCATTACTGCAGATGTGTACTGTGAAGAACTGAACACAATGATGGAGAAGCTGGCACATCTCCAACCAGCATTGGTCAATCGCTCGTCTCTGCTGCTCCTGCACGACAACGCGCGACCTCATACTGCACAGCAGGCGGTCTCCAAGTTGCAAGAACTGGGGTTGGAGGTTCTCCGTCATCCGCCCTACTCACCAGACCTTGCGCCTACAGAGTACTACTTTTTTCAGAATTTGGATAACTCCTTAGTGGGAAAAAAATTCAATACCCGAGAGGCAGTACAAAATGCCTTTGAAGAATTTGTTGCCTCCCGTCCAGCTGATTTCTTTAAGAAGGGCATCAATAAATTGCCACTGCGTTGGCAAAGATGCATTGATTGCATGGGTGATTACTTCGATTAATACAAATAAAAAATTCATGAAAAAATTTCGTTTAAATTTTTTCATACAAAACGGCAATTTCATAGGTAAAGACCTAATATATATATATATGTGTGGATATATGGATAACTTGTAATGTGATTTTACGGATTATCAGCAGTATCTGGGTGTCCGGTTAAGAACCGCTACTTTAATATAACTGTTACATATATCACAATTACTCACCAGTTTTAATCAGAACAAGTTCAGGACATTTGGAAAACATCCAGTTCACAGTTTTGAATTTTGTTCTAAATTATTCATGTAAGTACGCGTGAAAGCAGAGGTAATCAGAACGGAAGATCAGAGGTGTACCAAAGTGACTGGTAATCGTGACTATCCAATGAAATTAGTCTATTTTGAAACATAGACATCAGCGTTTTTTATTGTTATACTTTGACTATACAATAATATTTTTAAGTAAATAATAATTAAGAAACTTACATTAACTGTTTGGAAGGAGGTGCTTTAACGAGAGATGTCTGTGCAGCAGTGTGGAGAACAACCCCAGCCGGGCTGGATACAGTCAGACTGTCAGCGCCAACTGTGACTGAATCTTGCCCTGCTCCAAACAACAGTGCTCCTCGTGAGTCTCGAACCTCCAACCGCGCTGCGTTAACTTCTAGACGGTCTTGGCCTAAATAATATCTATTAGTTGACACCGTTCTTAATATAAACGACCTAATCATTAATATCCAGACATAATTGAGACGATAGTCTGACCCAAAATATACTAAAAATAATAGTAAACATCAAAAAGTACTCAAAAAATTAAGATATGAAAGAAGCCGGATATACGGAAAAATTAAGACTAATAAGGATGTGAATGGATTTTGTGAATAATGATATTATACATCTATGTGTCCTATGAGTACTGAGATAACTGCAGATAGAGGAGAGCGGAAAGGGAAATAAGTTGTGACAGCAATGCTTAACATAGACAAGAGCAAGTAATTATTCTATATTAAGAGTAGATTCCTGCCTCGGTTTCGTAAGAATATACTATAACGAGGAAAATTAGATCAACTCTTCCCTTTACAATACAACCACGTGTTATAATAGAATAGCAACTGAACAAGTGAAAGTCGATTCTGTCAAGATCCTTGAAGATCTCCCTACTGCCTTCTGTCTGACTGACTCACTTATTTTTATATGGAGTTTTTTAACCCAAATTTTCACTTTTCCATCCGCTGTGCTAGATACCACACTGAAGTTGCAAAATTTTTGCAAGTCGCAAAGTTACAAAATCTATCACCAAGCACCTGTTCGTGTGTTTCTTATACAGCTTGGTAGTTGATTATTATATACATATATAGATAATTATATAACAATACTCCCTGTAGTAATCAATTACATAACAGTAACTCACCTAAAAATAACCTACTCTGAAGTAATCCATGAACATCTCGAGTAGAAACAGTAAAATTCCGAGAGGACTCTATGGAAATAGGTGTTCCTCGGCGTGATTTGATACCAGATGCAAATAGAGAATCAAGGACTAGTGCTTGTCCTAATAACTGTAAGCCTCCTGGGACAATACGCAACTGACCCATTCCCTCCTAAAACAAGGTAAAACATAAAACAAAAACTAAGGACCGGTCGTTTCTTTATACGCATTAATTACAATATAAAACGCATTAATATGTTGGCGTAGTTATATATGGCTTTCTATTAATTAAATCATTTTTAACAGCGAATCAGTTGTTCGATTTCCTCATATAATATTTAAAAAAAACTATGACTTTATAATAGTAGTGTTGCCTATCAACATGATGATACCTATATCTTCATCGTCATCGACCTGTACAAGACCCACTGCAAGGCCATAGGCCTTTTCCCAGAGCATGGTATGGATATGACCACCACGCCAGCCCTCGACATATTGGCGATTTCAAAGTGCGAGATATCTAAAGTTCTTTATTTTTCCACATACGGCGATAGTACAAGAACATTTCTCAGTTTAATGACTCTTCACGGTGTCTTCCGTCAGCGTAAGTTGAAATGTTATCAATTTAAATAAGTAAGTATACGCGAATTTGGAAAAATTAATCAAATTAACTGGGGTTCGAACATGCGAACTTCGAATTGATATTCCAACGATGAAACCACTCGACCACTGCGACTTTTTTTTTAGATAGTATGTATACATTTATGTTAAACTAGCTGTACACGCAGATCCGCACGCGTTTTTTAAAATCGTATTAAAGAATTATAAAATTATGCGACTATGTACAATTATAGAAATAAATTAAAATAAACTAAATTACTTTTTGTATTGTCCACTATCTGCCGGGGAAAGTCCTGTAAAAATCGGTCGGACCCTTTTGGAGATAGCACCGCAGGCGAAGCCACAGTTAACATCTAGTCTAAATTAAAACAAACTAATTATTTGTTATGACGTCCGCTATCTGTCGGTGAAAATCCCGTGAAAATCGATCCAGCCGTTTTGGAGATAGCATTGCGGGCGAAGCCGCGGTTAATAGCTAGTCTAATTTAAAGTAGCCTAAGTAATCCGCTATAATTTTTGCTATCTGCCAGTGAAATTTCCGTCAAAATCGGTCCAGCCATTTCGGAGATTACCCGGAAGAAACAGATAGACAGACAGACCGACAAAAATTTTAAAAATTACATTTTTATTATCAGTTGCGTGTATACTTTCACACCCAATCAGTAAATAAATATTATTTTGATATTACACACAGACACTTCATTTTTATTATATGTATAGATATAGATAATGTTTAACGTTACAATTCATATAGTACAAAAAAATTAATTAATTGTACGGTTTAAGTCAACGAACATAAAAACATTAATTTCAAAGGAAAGGGAACTTTAATAATATTTAATGAGACTTTATGCGAAGTATAAACTGTGCATTTTTCACCGACTTGTAACAAGAAATAAGAAAGACAGTGTTTTACTACATACTTTCATTAAACAATCAAATACATTTCACAACAATGTAAATTTTTATTGCAAGCTTTATCTTATTCGTTACATTGTTGTAAGTTTTTTAATTGGTATATTTTTTGTTGTTACATTAACAAATTTATTTTAGACTAGCTGTACCCGCAGCTCCGCATGCATTTTTTTAAATTGTATTAAAGAAATATAAAATTGTGAGACCATGTACAATTATAGAAATGCTTTCTAAAAACAATTGTAAGTACGACATGCACGCCACTTACAACATGTAACGTACACATTAAATATATAAATACTAACAGTGAGTCAAATGAGGTTTATCGTCAGCAACATATTTGGAACCTTATCCCACCATGTAACTACCTCAGTGCTCACTTACACTGGATAAGGAACTAATGAAGTAATGACTTAAATATGTTATTATGATGATATTATATGCCCATATTGTCAATAAGTAATACGTTTATGGCCTTTTTATCTTATCTTTTTAGAAAGACCCCTTTTACCTTCAAAATTACGGTTAATAATTATAATGTTGAATTGTATACAATGAATAAGCCGACGTCTTGAAATTTTGCATAAATATAAATCAAGATATAAAACTTTATATCTGTCTAAGCAGTTTTTAATATTCGAAACGGCTGGACCTATTTTAACGGGAATTTACTTTTTACTGCCAGATAGCCGAAATTATAGCGGTTGACATATTCTATTTTATTTGTCCGCGGCTTCGTCCGCATTGCTATTTCCAAAATGGTTGGACCGATTTTCACGGGATATTCACTGGTATACCTCATAAAAAGGTAGACCTCATAAAAAGTAATTTAGGTTTTTTTCAGCCGCAGTGGAATATCCGAAATGCTTGAATTAATTTTCACGGGACTTTCACTGGCAGACAACTAACTATTGAGTTATTTTATTTTAAGGTAGTGGGCTCGGCAGACGTTGTCCCGTCCTGATAATAAAAAGAAAACCTTGACAAATTATACCTACACCTTCCCCGTGAACCGTTCTACCTACTGGTGAAAACAGCATGAAGATCCGTTCTGTAGTTTTTGACTTTATCGCGAACAGATAAACAGACAGATCAGAGGACTTTGTTTTCACTATGTAGTGATGAACTGTTACCCATGCATTCGTTTGTGTGAAATTGGTCAAAAATAATTTGTTTACTGTAAACAAGCGTGTGAGACGTGCGCTGTACTGGACTAAATGTATGTAATTAGAATTATATTATCGTTTTGGTGAATTTGGCGGCCGTTTTGTTTTATTTACCGCGTTTGCACCTACATAACTCAGTTTTTTTTTCTCGAACTGACTATGCTATTAGCTTTGCGGCATTTACAGCTTCACCGAACTACCTATACATAACTCAGTGATTATAGCAACGTATAAGAATAACACAATTATATTGACAATATGGGCATGTTATATCTGTATAATAAACAATTTAACACAAATTTTCATTACTTTCTTATTGTGTTATAGTGTTATAGTTATAGTATATTATATTATAGGTATAGTGTGTTATAGTGTTAGTGAGCACCGAGGGTGGTATATAGTAGGTTAAAGTTCCAGGTATGTTGCTGATGATAAATCCCATCCCATTCGATATACTATTCGTATTCACATATCTAATGTACATGTTACATAATACAGTAGATGGCGTGCGTGTCGTAGTTACAAATGTTTTTGAAAAAGCATTTCTGTAATGTACACACCTACTTACAATTTGACATTTCTTTAATACAT
Organism: Antheraea yamamai; assembly: GCA_036509395.1. NCBI lineage: Eukaryota > Metazoa > Arthropoda > Insecta > Lepidoptera > Saturniidae > Antheraea > Antheraea yamamai. The sequence goes on from AP028436.1 coordinate 9,173,551, forward strand.
TTAAAAAAAACGCGTGCGGAGCCGCGGGGGACAGCTAGTGTATAGATATAGAAGAAGAAGATTATTCTATTCTATTTGTTGTATGTATTTTTTACTTTATATTATATCATCTAAAAGACATATAAAATATAAACTGTTATAAGTTTAAGATCCTTATTAGCTATTCCAGTCAATTGTTATTAGCGCACATATCTATAGTTAACAATGATACTGGTAAATGTTATAGTGTATATGATTAGATATCAATAAACAAATACTTACGGCTGATCATTGCAACGAAGCAAAATTATTTGACAAAAATAACTTTTAATTTAATTGTTATTCTTTCATTCATTCATACATTATTATTCTATAAAAAAGTTTATTATGACTTATATTGTGTGATTTATATCAAGTACTTACAGAATTGAAATCCAATACTTTCAAAATCCAAAGTGTCAATGCAAGGTTAATAATCATCATAAACATAAGAGCCATGACAAGAATGTAAAGACATTTCTTCCTCCAGCCGTAGATGCCAACTTTGAATTGGCTATTATAACTGTTCCTGATCGAGTCTGGCTTTGTATCCCGGCTTGCATTGTTGTGAAGGATTGGCTCCGGAGTGATCTTGTCAGCGTACGGTATTCTGAAAGAAAGATGTTTGTTTAAAACAACAAAAAACAACGTAACGTGTATCTGAGTAATCTATTTCACGTTATTTGTTTTTTCAATTTAGTTTAAGCGATTTTTTTATATCATGTGAGGCAAACGAACAGGTGGGTCCCCTGATGGTAAGTGATCACCACCGTCTATAGACACTTGCAACACCAGGGAAGTCGCAAGTGCGTTGCCAGCCTGTGTTTGGGGGAGGGAGGAAGGGTAGGGAGAAAGGGAGGTGGGCCTCCGGCGCTCTCACTAACCGAACGAAACGCAGCAACGCAAGCACTATTAATTCACGTCGGTTTTCTATGGGAGGGTGGTACTACCCCGGGCGAGCTGACCCATTCATGCTGAAACTAGTAATAACTTCAGCATGGTTCTACCACCTACAAATTGCCTCGCCACTGCTGCATTCGAATTCCATACTGGGCAATAATTATTTCAGGGAGCGAAAACGGTATTGTACTCAGTTTAAGTTTACTATATCTCCGTTAATTGTATGTAACTCTTCCGCGAAATAGGGACGGAAAGGTACAAAGAGCTATCTTTAAAAAAAAATTACAGCTATTTTTAAAGACCTGATTATGAGAGGTCAAAAACTTAATTTGTAAACAGAATCCCTTTAACGACGAACACGAAACACAATTATTATAAACATGAGGATAAAAGTGGTCTTTACCTTGATCTATACTACGATTGTAAAATGAAAAGCTTTATTTATATATACTATGTGTATAGTTTTTGTTTGTAATGGATAAAATCAAAAAAACACTTAATGATTTTATAATTTATTTCACCTATATAAAACGATATCATTAGCGAGTAATAAATATTATTTAAGAAAAACTTGGTAAATTGATATACTTAAAACCTTCCCATACGTTAATGGAAAAGCATCCCAAAAATCGGGCTTGTTAAAAAAAACATGCACATACAAATAGGTATACTAAACAAACAGAACCTTCCCTTTTTGTAACTAATTGAAATATGAATAGAGCACACAGTTTTCACAATGTGGTATCCTACAAAGGTACTCAGTAAAAGGATATCATTATTCTACATACGCTTCTAGAGTATTCAAACTCAACAAAGAGTAGTAACAAACGGAACCAGACATAAAGGATGTATAAATAAAACTAATATCTAAACAAATAAATTCCAAGAAGGTTCATGGATTCTAGTATTTCCATTCGTATTTGTAAGTAGCGTGGCGGCCGGCAGTCACCGACAGTGACCGACGCAATCCCGAGCCGAGTCCTCGACCGCGCGTATATTTGCCATTAAAAACACCCGGTTTTCGTACAACACGCATAAAATGCACTTTTATATTCACTAAATTCACTTTATTTTTTTGCCGAACAAGCCGTTTTATAACTCCGATATCGTAATAAAATTACGTTTGCACTATTAATCAAAAAGCGAGTAGAGGATAGATATAAATGAACATACGGGACATGTTTTATTGGACTGTTTTATTACTATTTTGGCAATTGTCTCGTAACAAAGTAGTTAGTAGTTTTGTAGGTGATAGAGCCAAGATGAAGCAATTACTGGTTTCAGCATGAATGGGTCGGCTCGCCCGGGGTACTACCACCCGACCCACAGAAACACCGACGTGAAGTAATAGTGCTTGCGTTGCTGCGTTTCGTTCGGTCAGTAAGAGCGCCGGATACCCACCGTACCCCCCCCCTCCCCCCTCACCAAACACAGGCTGGCAACGCACTTGGGACTCCCCTGGTGTTGCAAGTGTCTATGGACGGTGGTGATCACTTAACATCAGGTGTCCCATCTGTTCATGTGCCTCCTATGATATAAAAAAATAATAAAGACATTCACATATTATTAACAAAGATTGTATAGATAAATAATTAACTATCGTGAGTAAAATACGAGGCTAGAGAAACTTTATTTCTTAGATCTGTAAAATATATACCACTGGTCAACGATTTTTGAGATTTCATTGCACGTATAATGCAGTGAATTCACAAGACTCAGACAATTCTCTACCCGATATTCGTAAACTGGCCAAAGTCAACGGACGTGGGTCATAAATTTGCAAGGATTCAAGTGCGACACGGGCGCTGCACTCTCAACAATTTTATTCAAACGAGCGTCTCTGGAACAAGAATTGTATACAATAAAGTAGTATGAATGGTACACACACCACGAACTTATAACGAAAATTTATATAAAAGATTAAAAAGTGGTTCCATCTAAATCTCTTAATAATTGAATCTGTAGTTTGTTCCAATAAGCAAATATTTTTTTCGATGAGCATTTCTATAACAATACCTATGGGCAGACAAAAATGGTACAAAAGGTACATACGCTACGAATGTATATTGGAAATTGGCCTAACATATTAACAAGGATTTTAATAAATAAGATTATTATTTTGGTCTTTGGATATGCCATAGCAGTTGTGAAGTTACAAAGAACATAAAAAATATCATCTAAATTATGTAAGGTAAAACATATCTAATTCGGATTTCGTAAAAGAAATAATAGCCAAAATCTAAAATGTTATTTCATTTTCAATCCATTTAACAAAATATTGTACACGAGGTCTACACATCATTTCAAAATTCGTGGGCTACAAAAATAACAAAAGTACTTTAAAAATTTCAATAGCTTATAAAACTATAATTTTCTTTATCCCAACAGATGTTTTTTTTTTAAATTTTGTACACAGAAAGTATATGTTAAACTGAAATCGATGAAGTGAACTGAAAATAATAACTTTACAAAATATTAAAAAAAAAACTAAAATGTTATTTAACCTTTAACTTCCAAAGTCTAGTCTTAGTAGCCTATATCAGTCATAAAGTCAAATATGAGTAGTAGTTATCAATTATAACATATCTATCTATACATATAATAAAAATGAAGTGTCTGTATGTAATATCGAAATAAAAAAAAACTGATTGGATATGAACAAAAATGCAATTTTTGAAACTTTTGTCGCTCTGTCTGTCCGTTTGTTCCGAGTAATCTTCGAAACGGCTGAATCAATTTTGGCAAAAATTTCACTGGCAGATAGCTGAAATTACAGCGGGTTACTTAGGCTGCTTTAAATTAGACTAGCTGTTAACCGCGGCTTTGTTCACAATATTAACTCCAAAACGGTTGGACCAATTTTCACGGAATTTTCACCGGCAGATAATCATCATAACAAGTAATTTAGTCTTTTTTAATTTAGACTAGCTGTTAACCGTGGCTTCGCCCACAGTGCTATCTCCGTAATGGTTGATCGATTGTTACGGGACTTTCACCGGCAGATTACGGACATTATAAGAAGTAATTTAGTCTATTTTAATTTAGACTAGCTGTTCCTCGCGGCTCCGTCGTCAATGTTGTCTCCAAAATGGTTGGACCGACTTTCATGGGACTATCACCAGCAGATAGCGGACATTATAAGATATAATTTAGTCTATTTTAATTTAGACTAGCTGTTAACAGTGGCTTCGCCTACAATGCTATCTCCAAAACGATTCGACCAATTTTTACGGGACTTTCACCGGCAGATAGCTGATCCTATAGGAAGTAATTTAGGTTATTCTATTTTAGACTAGCTGTAACCTGCGACTTCGTCCGCATGAAATTTAGCAATAAATATGTTGTTCACAGTAAACATGTACGTAAAACGTGTGTTGTACTGGACTGCAAGAATAAATCTAATTGAAATTCATATACTCGTATGTAATATCATATATCACGTATATTCTATGTATGTTATTTGAATTATATTGTCTTTTTGGACATTTAGGCAGCCATTTTTTTTATATTACTGCGCTTTCGTCTACATAACTCAATAACCATAGTAACATATAAGACTATTGTATCCAGTTCTATGAGCACTATTTAAATTGTCGAATATTAAAAACTGCTTAGACAAATATAAAGTTTCATATCATGATTTATATTTATGCAAGATGTCATTCATGACGTCAGTTCATTCATTGTTTTCAATTCAACATTATAATCATTAATAGTAATTTTGAAGATAGAAGAGGTCTTTCCAATAAGACATTAGTTCATAAACGTATTACTTATTGACAATATGGGTATATTATATCTTTAAGTCATTGTTTAATTAGTTCCTTATACAGTGTAAGTGAGCACTGAGGTAATTAATTATATGGTGGATTAAGGTTCCAAATATGTTGCTGATGATAACCCTCATTTCACACACAGTTAGTATTTATATATCTAATGTATACGTTACACGTTACTGTAAGTATTTAAAAAGCATTGCTATAATTGTGCATGGTCTCACGATTTTGTATTTCTTTAATACAAATTAAAAAAAAAACGCGTGCGGAGCTGCGGTACAGCTAGTTTGTTTAATAAATTTGAACTTTCTGTTATTATTCGATGTTGTGTGAATTTCACTAGCATTAGTTGCATCATGCATAAGACACGTTCAGCATACATGTATGTCGTCACGTGGTAGTATTTACCAACATTTGTTCCAAATACATGTTCATATTTTGCCAAACACAGCTAGTGTTGAACATAGTATTCTATAACCTAATGTTCTACTGCAATCTCTGTAATAATGAATTCAAATTTTGTTAAAACCAAGTCCATAAATCACTAGAACCGATGGTGACTCAATGGTAACTTGATCAGTCATAGCATTCATAGACGCAGGTTCGATTTTAAAGCGTAGCACACTCTGCCTGAGTGTGTTGTGTGGGACGGTCAACGCCGCATTATGATTGCGACCGTGGGGGGGGGAGGGGGGGAGGATTTGTCGCTGCCGAGTGTGGTTTCGGCAATGATCGGCAGCGAACTGGTGTGGATTGCGATGGTCTCCTTCTGCGAGGAGTACATCTCGCAGAAGGAGGTGGCGGAGAGGGCCCGAGAGTGGCCCTCTCCGCCAACGGAGGACCGGAGGGAGAAGGTGACAGCTTACCACCTCTTCCCGCCACCATAACTGGACCCGAGGGGATGGGCCAGGGGCCATCTCTTCATTGCACAGATCCGGCGGACGAGGGGAGGCAGCTGGTGTGTACCCAGTATGTCTCCCTATTAGGACCGTTGGGGCGGCTATCCAAGGGGGATAGCGTAGATCCAACCCTTGCCGCCCAACAATACAGTTGGACGATACACCGTAGTCCGTGCGAGTCGGACATAATCTACTCTCTCCCACGGTAGAGTGGCGTATCTATAATGGATATCCCCACGTTACTTAAAAAAAACTAAGCTTTTGGTGAAAGAAAAAAATCGTTATAAAAAGAGTGTTTTCTTACATATTATAAAAAAAGGTCGTAGTGTATGAAAGTAATGGCCGTTTTAATAAATAATCAAAATAAATTACTTATTATGGCTATCGACAAGGAAAAAGTACTTATGCTACTAATATGAATATATAGGAAATTTATATATAACAAATAATCAAAATAAATAATATATTTATTAAATAGTAAATTAATAGCCTATAAATTAAGATATTGATAACTATTTGATATCAATCCCCAAGGTATGTAATTAATTACAATACATAAACAACGTTTATTTTCTATGGATAGAAAATACATAATGTGTGTAGTATACCGGAATAAATATCTTGAATAGTTATCACTTCACACTTTACTAAAGGATTTATTTATCGACTAACTTCATGCTGTAAAATTCATGTCGCTGTTGCGTGTAGCCTAGAATTTTACTCTCATCTTTTTTTCTCTAGAGTGCCCTAAAAAAGTATAACTTCAGTAATTGTTTGTAAGTGGGTCGAGTCATATTCTAATGCACCGCTGACTAGTTACTGCCTTCAATTAGAAAATCTGTAGCCAAGCATTTATATCTATGTTTTGGCAGCTGCACTCGAGTACAAAATTCCTTTAGGCTGTCTTAGGCCACAACATCACCTAACATCAGGTTATTTTGTAGTCAAACACTAAACTTATTAATAACTTGGAATGCCACAATCATAATTACATGGAAAAAGGAGCAATTATCAATTTGCGTTTAATAGCGATTGTACTTTAGAATTGGATTAGTTGTTGGAGTTAGAAATTTAGGGCAAAGCCGTTTGATAGACGATCATTGCAGCCCAATAAGCGCTTTCAATACAAGATGTGATTCATACGCGGTACTGAAATTCCAAAAACCTATTTACTTTCTCTTGAAGGATCCCATAAAGTACCCTTTGATAAATCTTAGTATTGTGTTACTTCAACAACTGCCTCTCTATGATGCGCTACATATAAGTACAATTATACGGGTCTGTTGTTGTGCGCACATAAAAACAACAGAATATGTTTTTTTATGTTACTTCTGAGTCACTTCATCCTTATCTAAAACAGATCCATCACGGTATCTTCGTTGAAACATATAATTGTAATTAATAAAGGTATCGTCCCTTTGAGGTTCAGTCATATCAAATCTACTGAATGTATCGGCATATACTATCACAATTCTATGCGAAATTTTTCGTAGATGGTTCTAGGCTAGTCATTTTGCGATTCCATTGACCTTAAGCCATTTTTCCTTTTTATGCCAATTTAGAATTATTTATTTATTTTAATGTCTATTTAATTTATGCTTAATTCAATTAGCTAGTTACAAATACGGATAAATATTACTTACACATGGTACACGTAACAATATTTATATATTTTGATTTTATTTAATAAAAAAGTTCAGGAAGATAAAAAAGGAAATATATACGGGTACACTTTATCTCTCGGTCCAGTCTCCCAACACGTTTGTGGGTTTTACGTGGCATTAGAAACCAATTACGCGAATAATACCCGCCCACTGATTGCTCTGCCGTCTTTTTTAATACTTGTTTACAGTTAAATCGATTAAAAATATCACAGATCAAGGTAACAATTATTGTAATGACGATTTAACTTTATTTGTATATTTGAATAAATTTTTTCGAGTAAAAATAAAATAATGTACAACACAAACATTATATTTAATAATATATTGTATGTGTATAAAATATATTTATATAATTAAGTACATATATCGAAGACAACTAAAATTATCGGATCTCAGTCGGAACATGGCACTACTTGGTATAAGAATTTTCGTGAAGAAAAGTACGTTGACAGCAGAAGAACATATTTTAAATAGTAAGAAATATATAATTTTGTTTTTATTTGAAGATTGTTATATTGCTAAAACATTTCTAAAGCTATTTTCCTTCACAGTCAGCAAATTATTTTACTAAACGAATCTATTCTATAAAAAAAATTAAAAAGTACTAGTTGAGCGGCAAGCGTAATCTATACAAATGAATAAAATGTCCTTGTTTGAGCAGCTTAACCTGCGGAACAGCTGAACCAATTTTAACGTTACTTTTACTGAGTTCTAGACTACATAATATTATGTATTTCCATTGAGAATAAGTAGTCATTAATAAATTAATAGAGATAATTAAAAGTTGGTTGAAGACTGTAAGGGTTGAGTAATACAATACAAACAAAGTCTCAGGTTCTATCTAGTAAAATTAATAAATATGCACATATTCCAAACAATTCTTACTATTTGTCGAGAACATCTGATCGAACTGAATAGTTAAATTATCGTAGCCGAATGACCACCGTAATCCATTAATCAATTTAGTTCAACTGTCAAATGAGATTGCTGAGTCTATTACATTAAATATGGACCAGTATTTATGAGAGATATATATCAGACCCGGAGTACCTAACTTGTATAAAACTTTCCAATTTATCTATTTTTTATAGTTTATAGGTTACTTTTTTTAGTGTTTGAGCACAAACTTTGTTGATGTTAAATTACAATGGTCTAAGATGGTAGACATGTTGAACTTAGATGGGAACTGGCTCTCAAGTGCTGGAACACCCTCATAAGCGCTTGACGACAGATTTTCAGCTGGAGGGTGCGGAGCCGTTCAAGTATTATATAAGTCGATTTTTTGTAAATTCTGACTGCCCCCTCTATCTATCAAAAGTAAGCAATGCTCTTAACCCCCTTTTTTATGTCATAGGAGGCAAACGAACAGGTGGGTCACCTGATGTTAAGTGATCACCACCGTCCATATACACTAGCAACACCAGGGGAGTCGCTAGTGCGTTGCCAGCCTGTGTTTGGGGCGAGGGGCGGGATAGGGAGGAGTTGGGAGGGAGGGAAGAGGAGGTGGCCCTACGGCGCTCTCACTGACCGAACGAAACACAACGCAAGCGTTATTACTTCACGTCGGTTTTCTCTGAGAGGATGGTACTACCCCTGGCAAGCTGACCCATTTATGCTGAAACCAGTAATAGTTTCAGCTTGACTCTACCACCTACAAACCAGTAATAGCTTCAGCGTGACTCTACCGCCTATAAAAACCCCCCTACCCCCTTCCATGCTAACGTAAATATTTATGTAAGTAGTTTTTATTCTGTTTTAGTTTCCTTATTGATTCATAGACATCAGTTGACAAGTCTAGAAATAAGGAATTTATAGTCCACAGAGGAGTTAATTTATAGTGGTTCCCTACTAAGGCGATGGTAGCCTAGTGGATAAGACCGCTCAGATGTCAGACCTACACATTCAGATCCCCCAACCATTATGTCATCAAAATCAAGAATATCAAAGACCCCCGCTCCCCTTTAGTGCTTACATAATATTTGATTAGACCCTGGTCGCCAACCAGATGGGCTTAAAACAAGCATTACCGCAAGAAATCTAACCTACGCCGATTGAAGCGTTACAATAAAATACTTATTACATTTTCCTACAATTAAATAATAAATATAACAGGTGTTTTAGTGTAGTAATACTGAAATATGTTTTACATATAAATTACAGTAAACTTTAGTATAACTTCATTTGTAACACGTGTTTGTTATTACTATTGTGTACGATCATCGGAAACAAAGTTAACAAAGAGGAACATGACGTCACCTTACACTCGCTTATAACATTAATATATAATAGAGATAAAAGGTTGAAATGGGGTGGAATATAATAAATTCTGGCGCGGAAGCGTAAACGATGTAAGCAGAGTCGAGCACGTAGCAGCGCCTCGTAGACCGTAGACGTCCGCCCGTAGCTGAGCACCGCAAATGAGCTATATTAATCATCCAGATCACGGCAGCTTGACTTCTGAACTTCCTGTTTCCAGATTCTTTTTAATAAGACCATTTTTCCTCCCTTAAGATTGTGGGTATTGACAATAAGTATATGTATACGTTTTTAAAAATGATAGAAATACTTTTCACGATTACAAATTACACTAGTTAATCCATTAGGTTTTATATGATAAATCGGTGTTTTAAAAGTAAATTTCATTTTATATACATATATATAAATAAATCAAATAAAGGTAAGCATATTACTTCATAACGGCTGCAACTATTTGGCTATATATACTATTTAACTATTAACTATTTCTTTGGTATGTTTGTAACAGTTAGGATAAGCTTTGTATGAAAGAAAATGTTTAAAAACATCGTAAGGGAAAATAAAAGATAGGTTAGAAGCTTTCATATAAAAAGTGAGTGAGTGAATTATGTCCGGTTTCTGAGATACTCGGTTAAACTACCTATATTTATTGATTAAACAAAGTCTTTTTCTGAGTTAGTACACCCGTGCTAAGTATAATTATAGATATGTAGTTATTATAAGCATATGTTAACCTTAAAAATATATTTATAGAATTTAAAAATACCTCAGTCTTCGTCAACTATTATATGCAAAAGAACGTATATCTCGGTATTATTACCACGTGTCCACGTATTTACACATTAATTAAACCGATAAATGGTGACACTATTAGATTATAGAGGATTAATTTAGTATTATTACTAATTTATTATTTTGTAGGTATTTGAGCAGTGTACGCTAATTGAGCGTTTAAGTGCGCGCGGCAGCGGGAATGCGCGGCCGCCGCACATTCGTTAGCAATATTCCGCTAACGAACCAAACTAATGGCTATTAAGTTGAATAACACAGTACTTTGAGGTGCAAATACCATACGCAGAAGCACTGACAGATCACGCGGAATATTAGCGTATACTGTACAATTTTCACCTACTATTTGTAAACATGAAATAACTTTTTCGCTACCTAACTCTTTTTCTACAATATAATGGCAAACAACAGGCATATTTTGTTAGATTGGTTTACATCGCGTAACACGAATTAATTGACTAAATACATGCATATTGCAATTTAATGATCAGTCTCACTAATTACGCATTCAATTCATGAAGTTATTGTACTCTGCTTTTCTATTATTATTCTTATAAAAAATATGTTTATTGTCATTGTAATTGTACGAAAAATTGTCTAAGTAAATATATTGTTTTTCATTACATAGTATAAAACAAAGTCCCCTACCGCGTCTGTCTGTCTGTCTGTTCGCGATAAACTCAAAAACTACCGAACAGATTTTCATGCAGTTTTCACCGGTGGATAGAGTGATTGATGAGGAACGTTTTAGTATATAATATGTCAAGAATTTCATAATCAGGGCGGGACAACGTCTGCCGGGCCCGCTAGTATATAATAAAACTTATAATACTCTTAAACTTAAACGGATAACATTTTTTTAAAACGGAATACAAACACAATTCGTAACCAAGATACTATTGCTTAATTATTTTAATGTCTTTTCTAATTTCAATATATTATCAAGATAATAAATAATAATGCAGACGATATCACGGGTATCAACTACTCATAAATAAAACGTAAAAAAATAATAGAATTGTAAATTTAATGACCTTAGAAATTTTAACAATGAAATAAAATCAAAGAATTTATGTATAGAATCGCCCCAGTTTTCTGCGTATGAGGGTATTTTTTTATAGTGTATCACTAACCCCGCTAATTTGTCTAGATTAAATTACTATATATATTTTAATAAAACGAAAATGTAACCGGCTGTTGCCATTTTATTTAAACTTCACCCTACTTGCCATTAAATATAATGATTTAACCTAACTAGTCTAATAACAAAGAATGAAGAATGAGCGATATACCTTAGTCTTAAAACATACCTATTATTTACATAGCTAAGGTTGTGAAAGATCCATAAATTATGTTTTCAATTTAGCCAATGACGCTTCGAAGACTAAAGACCGTGTACTCCTAACGACCATCGCTTTGTATCTATTAAGGAGCTCGTGAATGTAATTCTTTAAAGAAAATTTTATACATTTTTTCATCATTTTATATTAATTGTAATGTTTGTAAGTTATATTAATAATTTGTAAAAAATTTTTAATTACATCTTTAAGTCATTTATGATTTCTACAACCCGTTGTCCCTTTCTTTCTCCGTCCACCAATTTTCTTTTTTTTTTTTAATTTGTTTGTTATTGAAAAGCTTTAATGTTATTAATAAAAAAAAATTGAAATAGTTCCTTATTTTCCATACTATCCGCTATATTGTACGCATTTCAATAAATCATATTTGATTCTGATCTAAATTATATAAATCGGGGTAGCCACTATTGACCTGCGGTACCGCGCTATTGACTATGTCGGGGGTGTTACTAATGACCTCAAACACTATTGATTGGAGGTATCGGCTGTTTATGTATCTTGATGCCTTAAAAGGCGACTGACGTCTAGAGGTTGGATATACACGCTCAGACAGTTAGGCTAATCACACCTAAGGATAATTTGTCGTAACTATAGTCAGTGTTGTGTTTCTGTATCGGTTACCGTTTTATTCCATTGTTCTTGGTGCATTGATCGATTAAGTCATAACCATGACGTCACTATGGATGACGTCTTACTTCTACATGGACGCCATTTTATCGTTGCCCCGATATATATTATACAGGCGTATTTGTACACAATCGTAGTAAATGTATTAGAACAAGAAGATTAAAAACTATATATATACTTTACATGTATTACAATACTTAATCTTTGGCAAAAAAACCACAATGATTTTTAATTATTCCTATAAAACAATAAATAAAATGTATATACCAAATATTTAATAATTTTCATTTTACACTGGCATTAAACATTATAATAAATGTTGATGTTACAAGAAACTAAGTCTAGTTAATTGATGAAGTGTTAGACGGTATTTCATGTACAGAGGAGGTTAAGCGTAGAGAGACGACGCTTGTTGGTTGCATGCAGCAAAATGCGGTGTAGCGCCCCATTATGGGGTACATAAATCAAATGCATTGAAATCTCCTTCCCCCTTCGTGTCGGTGAGCCTTCCCTGAACGACGGATATTTGAACCAATGCAACCCGAACTGAGTACACTACACACCGCAATACTTTACAGCTTATAGTTGCGACTTGGCAAAATATGTAACGGCAGAGCAATGCGATTTCTTACATTTATCGCACGGATATACAAATTCATCCAAAATTGAAAACAACAAACATATTTAAAATGTACACAATATTAACTTTATAATTGTCTTAAATGCAATCACATAATTTTTTTACTCAACACACTTTTTAGTTTGCTTTTTAATACAATCCAATTATTGTAATACTGCGGTAATGAGATTGATTATGGTAATATTATAAATTCACCTTATAAATGTTACATAATTTTAGTATAAAAGTATGATAAATCTAATTATGTAATCGATTTCAATGATCAGTTATAAAATTGATTCAAAAACCTAAAAAAGAATCCTTATAGGTGTTCGCTAAATTTCTACCTTAGTATATTTTGACCTTGTTTCAGTTGACGATATACATGAAACGCTACATTAGTATTAAAAATTTGCGCAAAATTTGTTTTTTTGTTAATAAAATCTTAAGGAAATCCTGGAAAAGTTATATTGATATCCGTACAATGCTCAGACAACATGATGCGTTCTGGCTGCAATTGAACGAACTACCATTTATACAATGTGCGACAATGGCTTTTGCATGTCGCATTCTAACCTGTAACTTTATTCGAACATGTCCTACGCTTTTACTTTGTATTTCCACCTTCATAAATATTGCATTCAATGTATATATTTCCGTTTTAATGACTTTAACATGTGTTCTTATTTTTTTAGTAAATCACTTACTGAATATCAAACTACCAAAACGCGGAAAGAAAACATTCTTTTTTTTCTATTTTAGGAACCAATCCACAATATTGCAGACTATAGGTGTTATTTTCATTATAAATTGAGCAATAATAATAAAGTCTTGCGATGTCTTCAGTATTTAAAAAAATGATGTTAGAACTTTTCAGCATGTTTATGCGATATCGCAGAATTAAACGTTACATGCCCATATCCAATGCATTTCACGCATATATAATTATTTATACATAATAACCAAAATATTATAAAACGTAATAACGCAACCGATATATTGCATAATGTAGGACCAAAAAACGACATATTACGAATAACAGTTACTAAGAAACCATAAACAACAAATTAACACATTTAAAAAGAGTTATTGATAAAACTTGTCGACCAATATGGTGTAATTGATTGACAGTTGAAATTTGATAATACTCACTGCTTAAGTTAAAACACCATATAAAATGCTATGCATAAGGAAAATCGTATGTTCTTGAAATTAAATTTAACAGTGATAATGGAATCGAGCGATATAGTAGGGAATAAGCGTACGGCGTCATGTACTGGTTAATATCTTGCCTGAGAGACATGTCGGTCGGCTCAGCGAAACGTCAAAGGGAAATGGAAAATTAATTTATGCTCTTAAATGACGCCATGTGCAGCAATAAATCTGTCGTTTTAATATTTTTGTGTGCTCCTATTAATTAATTAATTGAAACCAGTGACTTCGATTTTGGCAATACGGTTTTGATGTTTCATAGAATTTTTGTTTGTTAAAATCTTAAACAGCGTAGCTCCTAGCGGAAACCTTAATGGTATATAGCCTAAATAAATACTCTTAAAAGTTCTCTATCAGTCTTTAAAAATCATGTCAAAATCAGTTAAGCTATATAAGAGACTAGCCGACCCGTGCCCACTTCGTTGGGCGGTAATAGGCATTATCAAGCTACAACTTTTCTCTAGAACTCAATCATATATATCTCATAATTAAGGCAGCGTTCGTAAGAAACGTTTTCGTTCGACCATTTTTCTCCGACTCCCCAGATATTACCCCCTACAACCTCACAAACTTTACCTCTTTATAATATTAGTATAGATTATAGATAGTTAATTAGTTAATAGCTTCTGCCCGCGACTTCGCACACGTGGAATAGTTATTTTGGGCAAGACGCAGCGGAAGCTCTCAAAAGGAAAAAATACCCCGATTTTAAAACATTTTTTATTGTTGCTCCGCTCCTATTGGTCTTAGCGTGATGATATGTAGCATATGACACTCTTAAGTAACGTGGCTTTATATTGGTAAAAGAATTTTCAAAATCGGTTTAGTAGTACCTGAGATTACCCCCTACAACGTCACAAACTTTACCTCTTTATAATATTAGTATAGATAATATAATTAGTTAATAGCCTCTGCCCGCGACTTCGTACGCGTAGAATAGTTATTTTGGGCTAAGACGCAGTGGAAGCTCTCAAAAGGAAAAAAAGCCCCGATTTTAAAACATTTTTCATTGTTGCTCCGCTCCTATTGCCCTTAGCGTAATGATATATAGCCTATGATACTTACAAAAAACGTGGCTTTCTATTGGTAAAAGAATTTTCAAAATCGGTTTATTAGTTCTTGAGATTACCCCATACTACGTCACAAACTCACAAACTTTTACCTCTTTATAATATTAGTATATAGATTATAGCCCCTGCCAGCGACTTCGCCCGCGTAGTAATAGTTACTACTCTGGGCTAACGCTGACAAACAGCAGAAGCTCTCAAAAAAAGAAACATCTCGATTTTGAAACATTTTTCATCTGTGCTCCGCTCCTATTGGCCTTAGCGTGATGATATATAGCCTATAACCATTCTCGATGAATGAGCTATATAACACTGAAATAATTATTCAAATTGGACCAGTAGTTCCTGAGATTACCCCTTACAACGCCACAACGTCACAACGTCACAAACTCACAAACTCACAAACCCACAAACCCACAACGTCACAAAGTTTACCTCTTTATAATATTAGTATAGATTAATATCAGACAAACAACAACCGCTTGGATTTTTTTTATAAAACATTTTTCCACTCAAATTTTTTCGTCCCTCTATTGTATGTCGTATTACAACCGGCCATGGAGTAGGCGTAAAGTAATAATTGAAAAAGTCAAAATGATTCAACGATTTAAATGAATATTGTGTTGTTCCTTACATGCATCTATCATCTGAATGATTGATTGTATTTATTATGTTTTCCGTAATCTAATATGCAGATTGAAATTACATTTTTTAGTTGGATATCTTCTCTACTGTTGATTTTCCATTGCCATTCCCATTTTCCAATTATTAAGTTAGGATTAAAAACGTGATTTTAATACCCAAAATCGAATAATTTTCCGAAAATATTCAGTTAAATCCTACTAACCTACGATCCGAAAAAAGTTTCATTTGCATTTCATATCACTTTGGTTTATAAAACCACACATTTTTTTTATACTTATAAAATAGAAGCCATGATTTACAATTAATGGCATGAATTTCTACAAAATTTGTCAAGAAAAATCAGAGGTAAGCTAAAGTTCAATAAAAAAATAGAATAATAAAGTGAAATATGTACTTTAGTATTAAAACCGTGTCATTCCCAAACGGTGGAGCAAACCCTTTGTCGCGACAGAACTGAACGCACTCGCGGGAGACTCCCAGAAAGAGTCGTAAACATACTGAACAGCGCTCACTTATAAATTAGGATCATAAAGCGGTAGCTGAAGTTTGTTGCCGGCGCAACGATCATAAAATAACGCTCCATCTCGAAGGGGTTCGGCATCGTGTCTTTCCACACTCCCACTATTTCAATAAGTGAGTCATCATTTCATGCAATTACCTAAATCTTTGTTTTGTAAACACTTGTTTTCTGTACTAAAGAAACAATAAATAACTTCTATGTATTTAGTAAACTCTTATGGGTAACAATTCTGTTATCTATGTCAAATGGAAAGCGTTCCTTAATTGATACAGAGATACAGATAATTATAAACGTGGAATATGAGGTCCAAACTAAGCCGAACTACAAAATATTAACAAGAATATTAGAGCAAATTTGATAGAGATATTTTCACGGTATTTTTCTTATTATCTACTATCTAAATTTAAAGTGATGTGTGTACGATATTCTATAATGTACGATGTCTTAAGGAGAATAACATTATCTAAAAACATTACAAGGTACAAGATTGCACAAGACTATCGTTTTTATAAAGCAAAGTTATCTTGACAGGCGTAATTATGTAGCAATTTCTGTTTTGTTATTTTTATACTGTGTTCGTATAATATTTAATATATTATCAAATAAACGGACAAATTTTTAATCAATGCAATTTAAGGCATTTAATAATCGTCGCTGGAAATTATTTTTAAGATTTTCATAATAATTTTTAATGTCGAAATTAATATTTGGAGATTAGATACTCTACAAAATTTTGATAGTTAAATTTCAAAAATAGTAGCCCATAGTAATAAGTACATCCATTTAAAGAGGGCATTTCAATTCCTAAATATCCTTGACAATGCGTGACACGCATAAATAACCTTAACCCCTTTACATAGTGGTTGAGCCTTATCTAGTTACCATCCCCGAGTTGAAAATCTGCCGCCAAACACTTGAGGGTGTTTTCCGGCAGCTGCACTTGAGAGCCAGTCCCTCGAGGTTTAGCGTGTTTACCATCTGGACCACATCACCTTTAAAAATAAGGTGGGTTTATGCTCAAATGCTAAAACATATAGAGTATATTAAAAAGATGCAATAGTATGAGGGTCGGTCCATAATTTTATAAAACTAGTGAATATTATCACACACAACTTTTTTTATGTCATAGGTGGCAAACGAACAGATGAGTCACCTGATGTAAGGTGATCACCACCGTTCATAGACACTAAAAACACCACGGAAGTCTCAAGTGCGTTGCCAGCCTGTGTTTGGGGGAAGGGGGGAGGCTTAGCAGAAGGGAGAGGGGAAGAGGGTAGGTGGGCATCCGGCGCTCTCACTGACCAAACGAAACGCGACTATGCAATCACTGTTACTTCACATCGGTTTTCTGTGGGTCGGGTCGGCTACCCCGGGCGAGCCGGCCCATTCAGACTGAAATCAGTAATAGCTTCACCGTGGCTTTACCACCTATAAAACTTTTCTCCAGGCTCCATACTACCAACACGTCAAATATCATTGCGATAGGTTCAGAGTTTAATAAAGAAAAAATAAATAAATTACTTTCACATTTATATTAATATTACATAGCTGAATCATCTTACTATTTCTTTTTACTTATAATATTTTTTATTCATTCGTTTCCCCTGTTTATATAACTGATAAAAATAATAAATGACAAATTAAGGGTATTATAATTAATCAGTAGCAGGAATAATTTTCAGGGTTACTTAGTGTAAAAATAGTGGAAATACTTAAAACTCGAACGATGTTTGCGAAACCCCGAGTATTTCACTCAGTAAGAGACGTGTCCTAGCAAAGATTTTAACATAATATGTTTTGAAACGCCTTTGTATTCATTGTATATTATGCGTTCTGGCGTAGATCTACTTCATTATCATTACATAGTATAAAACAAAGTCCCCTACCGCGTCTGTCTGTCTGTCTGTTCGCGATAAACTCAAAAACTACTGAACGGATTTGTATGCGGTTTTCACCAGTACGTACAGTGATTCATGGGGAACGTTTTGGTACATAATTTGTAAGGATTTTTTATAATCAGGGCGGGACAACGTCTGCCGGGCCCGCTAGTTTAATATAATTAAAACAGAAAAGGTTCTGTTTCCTCTAGAATGTTTACATATCTACGACTGTAATTATTCATTTATTGGTGTTATTAAAATATTTGAGGAAAAGCTTTGGTATATAACTAGTCTGGCCATAAATACTGCTACATAAAAACTTTTATTTTTTTCAACTTTCTAATTATTTCGTATTTGGAACATGTATATTATTTTGAAAACTTCTTTCGATTTTGCACCATTTCACATATTTTTTCCTGTTCGTTATCAAATTACAATATGGAATGGGGTATTAAAGGAAATAGGGTTGCAGTGATCGCCTTGCACAAAGTAGGTATGGAGCCGTCGCTCATATTCCAGACACTTCAAAAGCTTGGTATCAGCCGTATGTTCGTATATCGTACTATCAACAGATACAACAACACTTCCCCTGTCGAAGATCAGGGCGGCCGCGTGCTGTTAGAACTATAAAGGCTGTTAATGCTATTGAAGCCAGAATTTTGCGGTGTGGTAGGGTGTCTGTACCCGACTGGATCGCGACCACCATACACCAGGTGGAACACCCGCCATAGTGGCACGTTTGGGCGTGTCGCGTTCCGGGATCAGCCGGTGTATATCCAGCAACCGGGGTGGGGGGGGGGGGGGGCTGTCCCTGACTGGGTCGCTTTCAGGCCGGCATGACAGCGGCGACCGGCGATGGATAGTATGTCTTTCGGTGGTCGCCATTGTTTTTGGATTGTACTGTGCTTACCATCAGGCACAGTACAGTCACTTTGCCGAGCTACAATAAAAAAAAAAAAAAATTCGCCGAATCCTCATTAGGAAGCAAAAAACCTTATCACGAGAACTGAAGATTCTTGCTAGGACTCTGTTGCGTATTATAAAACAAAACCTGGAGCTCGATGCTTATCGTCGATATACAGGACATGCCCTAAATCAATCTTTACAATTAAAGAGAGTGGATCGATCAAAACGCCTTCTGTCGCGATACGAAGGTGAAAGACACAGAAATATCCTCTTTACCGATGAAAAAATTTTCACGATTGAACAACACTACAATAAGCAAAATCATAAAGTATTCGCTCACGGTTCTAAAGAAGCTGCTCTAGTGGTCGCAAAAGGTACAACGTGGTCATCATCCTGTGTCAGTGATGGTTTGGTGGCGCGTGTCTTATCAAGGAGTCACAAAACTACATTTTTGTGAAAAAGGAGTGAAAACTTCAGCCAAAATGTATCAATATACAGTCTTGGATCACGTTGTGAAACCTCTCAACAATACACTTTTTAAAAATATATCGTGGACTTTCCAGCAGGACTCTGCACCTAGTCATAAGGCACGAACTACCCGAGCCTGGCTTGAAACCAACGTTCCGGACTTTATAAGAGCTGAAGACTGGCCCTCATCTAGCCCAGACTTCAACCCTTTAGACTTCAAATTATTATGGTCAGTTTTAGAGGCCCATGGCCTGCTCTAAAAGACACGGCGACATTGAGTCTCTTAATAAATCTTTGGAGCAAGCATTGGCGAAATTTCCCTTGGAAACAGTGCGTAAATCCATAAATTCGTGGCCAAACAGATTAAAGCCAAAGGTGGCCATTTCGAATATAATATATTTTTATTTTTTGCTGAGATGAATAAATATGTGGAGGTATAAATTTTAATAATATTACATTACTTCATTAAAAATAAATGCATTTTAATTTGTAACAGAACTTATGGCCGGACTAAGTAATTATAGGTATTTGGTAGATACAACGGCATGCGGCTCCACACGTGTTTTTATGTCATAACTATTTATATTAATTATATATTTTATGATTCCTACAAATTAATAATTTTAATATTAGTTTCGAAATAACATATATTCCTCGTGGTAAAATGTTTAATAAAATCGGTTGAGTCGGAATAAACTTGTTTTTTTTACGATTTCTAAAATAATTGTTAATAATTCTTATACTTCAACAGTTTTGGAATGATATATACGAAGTGTATTACATTTGGTTGATAATTTAATCACTACATATTATAAAACGAAGTCTTCTGCCACACCCGTCTGTCTGTTCGTGATAAACTCAAAAAAGACTGTACAGATTTTCATGCGGTTTTCACCAGTAAAAAAAGTGATTCATAAGGAAGGTTTAGACATATATATTATCAAGGTTATTAGGGCAGGACGATGTCCGCCGGACCTGCTGGTATCATTATATTTTTCAGTAATATCTTTTTATTTACGGCTAATAAATTTATAATTTTTACGGCATATCAATTTTTCAATAGCATATACTTCTGGGTACAAAATTAAATTAAATATGGGGTGGGAAAAAATGTCGTGTGGAAAATTTCATACATTTTTAAAGCCCTTTTTTAATTAAGTACCGATATACAGACATACGACAAACATTCTTTTAAAGTTATATTCGTGACCAATTGCCATCATAATAGACACCAATCACAAAATATTCTTTTATAATATTAATATTAGGTCTTTACCTATGAAATTGCCGTTTTGTATGAAAAAATTTAAACGAATTTTTTTCATGTATTTTTTATTTGTATTAATCGAAGTAATCACCCATGCAATCAATGCATCTTTGTCAATCATGCCCTTCTTAAAGAAATCAGCTGGACAGGAGGCAACAAATTCTTCAAAGGCATTTTGTACTGCCTCTCGGGTATTGATTTTTTTTCCCGCCAAGGAGTTATCCAAATTCTGGAAAAAGTAGTAGTCTGTAGGCGCAAGGTCTGGTGAGTAGGGCGGATGATGGAGAACTTCCAACCCCAGTTCTTGCAACTTGGAGACCGTCTGCTGTGCAGTATGAGGTCGCGCGTTGTCGTGCAGGAGCAGCGGAGACGAACGATTGACCAATGCTGGTTGGAGATGTGCCAGCTTCTCCATCATTGTGTTCAGTGCTTCACAGTACACATCTGCAGCAATGCTCAGCCCGTGTGGTAAGAAGCTGTGATGAATCACACCGGCGCTAGACCACCAAACAGTGACCATCACTTTTCTAGGGGTAAGTTTTCGTTTAGGGCATTGTTTAGGTGCTGAACCAAGATCCAACCAACTTGCTGAGCGCTTGCGGTTATCAAACAGAATCATTTTTCATCGCAGGTAACAATGCGGTTCAAAATTCCTTCATTTGTGTGTCTGTTGAGCAGTGCAAGGCACGTCTCGACGCGTACTTCGCGCTGGCGATCATTGAGTTCGTGGGGCACCCATTTGTCAAGCTTTTTTACCTTACCAATTTGACGCAAATGGACCAATATTATTTTGACGCTAACGTCGAAAGCTGCTGCTAATTCAGCTGTAGATTGTGTATCATCAGCTTCCACAATCGCCTTTAATTCGTCATTGCCGACCAAAGTCTTCGGACGACCGCGAGGTTCATTTCTCAGGTCGAAATTCCCAGAACGGAAGGGAGCAAACCAATAACAGGTGGTGCGTTGGTTTGTAGTGTTAGCTCCGTAAACGTCGTTGATGTTGCGTGCCGCTTGTGCCGCGTTGCTGCCACGACGGTACTCATATTCCATAATTACTTGAATTTTTAACGTATCCATGATGACAAAAAAGATTGAAATGCGATGAAAATATAACACTAATCAATAAACAAATGACTACTTTTGGAAAAAGAATTCCATGTTTTTAAAATAAAATTAATTTGAAATTAGAATTCTTAGCCAAACAAAAATTATTTTGATTTGAAATGGCCAGTACTGCAGAACGGCAATTTCATAGGTAAAGCCTATAATTAACTTTCAACGAAGTTGATTAAAAAATATTTGATTAAAACTATTAGAACGCGTCATGGTATATATAAGTATCCATTGATTTATATATATCTAGCGGGCCCGGCAGACGTTGTCCCGCCCTAATTAAAAATAAATCCTTGACAAATTATATACCAAAACGTTCCTCATAAATCACTTTATCCACTGGTGAAAACCGTATCAAAATCCGTTTAGTAGTTTTTGAGTTTATCGCGAACAGACAGACATTTGCGGGGTGGTAGGGTGTCTGTACCCGACTGGATCGCGACCACCGTACACCAGGTGGAACACCCGCTATAGTGGCACGTTTGGGCGTGTCGCGTTCCGGGATCAGCCGGTGTATATCCAGCAACCGGGGGGGGCAGTTTCAGGCCGGCATGACAGCGGCGACCAGCGATGGATAGTATGTCTTTCGTCGGTGGTCGCCATTGTTTTTGGATTGTACTGTGCTTACCATCAGGCACAGTACAGTCACTTTGCCGAGTTACGATAAAAAAAAAAAAAAAAAAAAAAAAAGACAGACAGACGCGGTAGGGGACTTTATTTTATACTATGTAATGATTTTGTTTAAAATTTTGTAACAAGGCTGTTTAACACGGGGCTAAGGTAGTTAATAAGTGTTTTGTAATAAGCAGGTGATAATGTTTATGGAAAAATACCGTTATTTTCCTGTTTGCAAATGTTATAAGTTAACTCGTCATTTCAAAAGAACGAAATCGCTTGGAAGTAATTCGCGAAGGCGCGTTCGCCACAGACGCTTACTTACTGCAGCACTTAAAGTTAGTTCCCGCTGAAGTTGCCCGCCTTCTCTAGCACACACCCTATAAAACGACAACTTATTCACTTTTGTTCACTTAACGTTTAATCTTACTTTGATTGAATTTTTCTTTTTATTTATTACTTCAATGTATAAATATTTATATTAGATTCAAAACACAAACCCTTATAAAACATGAACATAATGAAATAAAGAAATTATTATATTTATGCGTCCTGTAAACAGATCAATTACAAATTTAAAACGTTTTGGTTTGTGTAATTACAATAATAAGCTAAGTACAAAAGTATGTTTAGTGCTTACATTTTTTAAATTCTAATTTTACATGAACATATATATAAGTATAGGCTGCCCGCGACTACGTCTACATTGCTGTCTTTAAAAATATCATACATTATCGTATTGCAACTTTAATGGATTATGTAGCTTACGCCAAGATAGCTCTCGTGGCAACATATTTTCCAATTTATTTGACATTTAGCGTTATATTTTGACCAATTTCAACAATAGCTTTATAAATGTTATCTTATTTGTCATTTTCAGGTACCTATAAGTTATATCACTATAAAGATTCAACGAAACCCTTTTTGTAGTTATTGCGTGATCATTCACAAACATTAATTTATTCTTACAATTTTCTCATGTACAATATATTATTAGGATTCCAAGTATTTATAAAACTCTAGGAAGCACCCGCTACTTCGTCCATTTAAAATTACGATATCAAACTTACAAAAATAAAATATAGACCAGCGCCACCCAGCTGCGAATATAGTAAAGTGCATATGCATATATTGATCAAAGATAGTTTTTTTGTTTAATTATAAATTAATTATACGTTATATATTATGATTATTTTAAGTTTTATATATAATAAATAATTCTTACCAAATACTTTCATCCGTTTTATTTTTTATTGAATTCTATGTATCGAAAATACGTTTTGTAAAATAATTATATAAAATAATATTCTCGAAGAATCTTGTGTGCACATTTGTAGACATTTAGACAGTGTTTAAATGGAAGTTGATATCTCACGGTTATGTGAAATCCTCGCAAAAATTAGCATAGAAACGTCTCACCTATCGTTAGCTCTATATCAACGGGACGCAGGCTGGATAGGGTTGACATATAATAATGTACAAAATGGCACCTAACTACTCATATTATATGTGCGATCGTTATTGATAAAGAAACAGGAATTATCGTTAACAGTTATAATTCATTTCATTTTCTGTTATTGTTGAGTATTGTATCTACAATATAAAAAGTATAACTAAATAAATGCACAAGATAAAATCATGGAAGAAAAAAACAGCTGTTTGTTTGATTGTTCCGACCGATTTCGTCTCTGGCGACCACTTTGACCCCTAATCTGAGAAATGGCGCTGGTGCACTCGAAGATGGTATATGTAGCCTATCTTCGCGGCAAAACTCCGTGCACATAGAGGGCACGTGAGTAACGCCGTTCTCATAATGATATGTTATGGCAGCAGGAGGGCGAGCCTTTAACTGGTCGCATTTGGTATCAAGGTCAGCTTTACGCTGAGCTTCGTACTCGCGTACTTGGCTGTTCACCATCCTGCGCCTTTCTGACCACTGTGCTGCCAAACATTCCCAACGAGAGGGCTCTATGTTTCATGTCTTCATGTGTCGCCTTTGGACATCCTTGTAATAGAGAAGGGGGCCACCATGTTTCCACTTGCCCTCCTCCAGTTCAGAATAGAAGATGCGCTTCACCACTCTATCCTCCGCCATACGAGATATGTGACCGCACGACCGAAACTGTCGACGCATTAAATAGGCCTCAATGCTACCAACATTGGAACGTCGCAAAACTTCAGTATTTCGCCCTTTATCGGACCATCTGATCTTCATGATGGGTACGAAGGCATTTAAGGTGGAAGCGATCCAGAGTACGAATCTGGCGGCGGTATACACACCACGTCTCAAAGGAGTATAGGTGGTTTGGCAGCACGATTGGCATGTAAACCGATATCTTAGTGACCAACTTAACGTCATTCGAGCAGAAGACCTTGGCACATAGCTTACCAAATGCCGCAGCTGTGGCACTCCACCTGCTATTGATCTCAGCATCAAGGTCACACTTAGATGTTACAATGTTTCCCAGATAGAGAAATTTATCCACATGTTTCAGAACATGCTAACCGAGTTTTATGGTCATTGTCATCACCTCCGTCTTATTGACACTGATCTTTAGACCAAACTTACGGCAGGCTTGGTGGAATGCGGACATTAGCTGTTGCAGGCCGTCTAGAGATTATTCTAGGAAGCACAAGTCATCAGCATACGTGATCTCAGTGATCAGAGCGTATGAGACTTTAGTGCGAGCCTTAAGTCTAGCCAAGTTGTGAAGGCTGCAGTCTTTGCGGAAACGGATGCGGATTCCTTGAGAAACAGTTTGTAAGACTTCTCTAACTACCACCGCAAAGTATAAGGCAAACAGAGTAGGCGCTAAGACGCTAAGAACGCAGCATTGCATGTTGTCATGCAGGAGTCTGAGAAGTCTCACAAAGTTTCCCGTGCACCCGAGCTTACCTAGATCAACCATAGAGTTTCCCGAGGCACACTATCGAAAACCTTCTCCAGGTCAACAAAGAAAAGGTACCACTGACGACCCTGTTCTCTGTTTTTTTTTGTTCTAGTTGACGCACAGAAAATAAAAGTTCACATGTGCCTCGGTCCGGTCGGAAGCCAAACTGGATTCTGGCAGAATCTTTTCAGACAATCAGACAAGTTCTTTAGGCGGTTTAAGAGAACTCTAGCAAAGACCTTTCCGATGGCTGTAAGGAGAGAAATATTGCGATGAGAGTTGCAGTGAGATCAGTCACCTTTGTTCTTGTAGAGAGCACTTAGGCGTGATAGTTTAAAGGTATCTGGAACGCGCTCCTCCTCCCACATGCGAACAAATAGTTCCTGCACCAATGTGTGCAACTCCTCTCCGCTATAGTTTATCAGCTCTTCCGGTATGAAGTCAACGCCAACCGTCCATTTGTTTTGTTGCTGTCTGATGGCAGTAACAACCTCGCCACGTGATAGAGGCTCGTCCAGCTCAAAGGCAAAAGGGAACTGAGGCATTAGACCGATGCTTTGTAGATCAACTGATCGATCCACACTTAGCAGAGTATTGAAGTGCCCAGCCCAGCCCAGAGCTTTAGTACATCCTCCTTGCTCGTCAACAGGTGACTAACGTCTAGAAACTTTAAAGGCACCCATCCGTGGTCGGATGTACCAATCAGCTCACGAACCTCCCCGTAGAACTTCCCAAGCTGGTTTACGCTAGTGAGCCATTGCATGTATCCAGCTTTGTCCTGCCACCACTTGTCGTTCATATTTCGAGACAGCTTGCGCAATTGGTGACTTTTACTCGAAGGACTTTTACGTACTCGGTGTCTAGTAGTTCGAAACCAACCAAAGTAGCGAGAGTGCGGTCTGCCGCTAAACAGATCATTGTAATTTTTTTAAATATAACTGAACACGTGGTCACTTTGACCTTAGAGGGTCGGCGTAAAGTAAATAGCGATTAGTACATAATCATTTCTTTGCTGAAAGTTATTAACGAACTCCGTAAAGATAACCAAAAATGTTTATGAAAATGCCAACCGACACGGTCAGACAGACAAACGATTTTTGTAAAGGGAAAAACGTAGATATTATGCGTCATCTTGTTGTATACAGTTTCGACATGGCAGCACGCGACTCCTTCCTGTTTTCAGAAATAAAGAATTATTTCTTTATTATGTTTTCTTGATTCTTTATTTCTTTATAAATCAAGAAACTTATAACGGGCTCCACGTGCTGCCGAATTAATACAGCCAAACTCTGAAAATGTCATCTATGTATTTTATTTTTATGTAATTCCAGATATAAAAATGTATGTCATCAAAATCCACTAATCAAAAAATTCTAACACCGGTTGACTAACCAACATAAAAGTTGTCATTATTATTATTTACTAGCTGTACCCGTAGCTCCGCACGCGTTTTTTAAATTGTATTAAAGAAATATAAAATTGTGACACCACGTACAATTATAGAAATGCTCTATAAAAACAATTGTAAGTACGACACGCACGCCCCTTACAGTAACATGTAACGTATACATTAGATATATAAATACTAACAGTGTGTCGAATGAGGTTTACCAACAGCAATATATTTAGAACCTTAACCCACCATATAACTACCTCAGTGCTCACTTACACTGTATAAGGAACTAATGAAAAAATGATTTAAAAATAGATAATGATATAATATGTCCATATTGTCAATAAGTAATACGTTTATGGTTTAATATCAGAAAGGTAGAATATCAGAAAGAGCCCTTCTATCTTTAAAATGAATATTAATAATTATACTTTTGAATTGTAAACAATGAATGAGCTGACGTCTTGAAATTTTGAACAAATATAAATCAAGATATAAACCTTTATATATGTCTAAGCAGTTTTTAATATTCGACAATTTAAATAGTGCTCATTGACTTGGATACAATTTTCTTATATGTTACTATAGTTGCTGAGTTATATAAACGAAAGCGCGGTAAATAAAGCAAAATGACCGAAAAGACAATATAATTCAAATTACATACATAGATACAGATATTATAATTTCAAATATATACATTCTTGGAGTCCAGTTCAACGCACGTCTTACGCGCATGTTTACATTGAACAACATATTTTTGCTAAATTTCATACGGACGAAGTCGCGGGTAACAGCTAATTTAAAATAGAATAACCTAAATTACTTCTTATACGGTCAGCTATCTGCCAGTGAAAGTCCCGTGAAAATCGGTCCAATCGTTTTGGAGATACTATTGCAGGCATAGCCACGTGTTAATCGTGTTAGTCTAAATTACTTTTTATAATGTCCGCTATCTGCCGGTGAAAGTCCCGTAAAAATCGGTTGAAGTGTTTTGGAGATAGCACTGCGGGCCAAGCCACGGTTAATAGTTAGTATAAATTAAAATTGCCTAAATTACTTTTTATAAGGGCAGCTATCTGACAGTGAAAATTTTATGGAGATCGGTCAAACCGCTTTGGAGATAGCACTGCGGGCGAGGCCACGGTTAACAGCTGGTATAAATTAAAAAAGACTGAAGTAGTTGTTATGATGTATTTTCCATCTGCAAGTGAAAATTACGTGAAAATAGGTCCAACCGTTTTGAAGTTAGCATTGCGGACGAAGCCGCGGTTAATAGCTAGTCTAATTTAACGTAGCCTAAGTAACCCGCTGTAATTTCAGAGATTACCCGGAACATACAGACAGACAGACAGACCGACAAACATTTTAAAAATTGCATTTTTGTTATCATTAGCGTGTATAGTTTCATACCCAATCAGTTTTTTTTTTATTTTGATATTTCATACAGACACTTCATTTTTATTATATGCATAGAATATATAGATTTTGTATTTATTAATTATTTTTTCACAGAGGTCTTCTTTTTGTAATTTTATCAATTTTACTGCAACTGACAACCACGCATCAACCCCTATACCGTCCTAATGATCATCATAATAATTAGTATATTATGAAGTAGATCTTTATATTTCTATTTGGAAACTGGGAATATTTTCAATATTTATTATATTCAATGTTCGTTATATAACTCAATTGTTTGTAATGAATAGTAATTGTAGCAAAGAGTAAAAAAGTAAGAGCCGTAAAAAGAGTAAAATATATTCAAATATATTTTATTGCAAACCCTAGAAATACTCGTAGGTACGGAACGGTGCAAAATATAGAAAATATTATTTGTCAACACCGTTTGCCCCGTCTGCTTTAGAATCTCCAACGTAAGAGTAACGCGAGTGTAAATAATTCAGTCGATACGAAGCCCGTTCTCTGGGGCCCCCGATGGAATACCAACAACTGATCTGTGATTGCGGACTATAAATCTGTTTCTCTCAACATAACGATTGTCGTTTCTTATTCTGTATTTGTGAAATTTAATTTAAATTATGTCATGTTATTTAGTATGTATATTGTATACCGCACTTACTTATAAACGAAAGCTTATAATATATACATTATTACGGCTTATATACAATGCATTACTTCATTACATTACATAAAGTCCTCTGCCACGTTTGTCTGTCTGCTTGTCTGTCTGTTCGCGATAAATTCAAAAACTACAGACCGGATTTTCATGCAGTTTTCTCCAGTAGATAAAGTGAATTATGAGGAAGGTTAGGTATATAATTTGTTAAAGTTTTTTTTATTATCAGGGCGGGATAACGTCCGCCGGCCCGCTAGTTGAATATTAAAAATATAATATCTATGGAAAACTTGAACTATTTGCTGTTAATTAGCAACTTGCATAAATTCCTAGAAAAATATTAAGCCGCCCGCAATCAAACAAATATAATTGTAGGAAATATTACTCTCGATGTTTCCACACGTAATAGTCGGATCGATGCCATAATTAATTACCAGGATCGAAATAAATGTACTCGTTCGTACAGTAAAATAACGTAAAGGTCCAATGCAAATCTGGAATTTTTATTTTATTTTTTTATATCATAGGAGGCAAACGAACAGGTAGGTCACCTGATGTTAAGTGATCATCACCGTCCATAGACACTTGCAACACCAGAAGAGTCGCAAGTGCGTTGCCAACCTGTTTTTGGGAGAAGGAGGAGTGGGGAACTGAGGAGGGGTAAAGGAGTTGGGTATCCGGCGCTCTCACTGACCGAACGAAACGCAACAATGCAAGTACTGTTACTTCACGTCGGTTTTTTGTGAGTGGGTGGTAGTACCCCGGGCGAGCCGACCCATTCATGCTGAAACCAGTAGTAGCTTCAGCGTGACTCCACCACCTACACTACACTACACTATTAATTCCAAATACATCATTGGGGTTCATGGAATGCATAAGTTATATATTGATTAATGATAAACTAAGATGGAGGTTTGATCTACATATTATAACTGAGCTATGGAGACTCTGAAATTGACACTTATAAACCGAGTATGAAGAGGAATCTGTACATATAATAAGAATGTAAATTTAACGTATCTGTACATTTTAGATTACCGTGAAAAAAATTTTACAGGTGTCTAGGAATAAGAAGATACATGTCAATAATTTTTAGAAATGTCTGTTTGTATAAACACGCATCACTGCTAAAGTACTGGGTTCACAATAAAACCACTCAAGAATGTCATAAAGCATATCTTCGATAATAACTTAATCTGTTTCATTAAAATCGGTCCACTCTATCTAAAGTTATTGTAATTTTAATGACAACGCGGCGTAAGTACGAGAGAAAAGTAGATAAGTAAAAACGTAATACATTCAGATGACTTTATTAATTACTGTTTTTTACATAAGCTTCCACGCGAACGAAGACGCGGGCACAGCTAGTGTACAATAAAATTCAGTGAGTTACAATAAATTGCAAAAAAAAACATCTCATTACACCATTTGCCAGCATCGTTCTTCTTAGAAAATGTATACAGTATATGTAGTGGTATGATCGAAAAAGAAAATAAAGTAAACGAAATCATTACATAGTATAAAACAAAGTCCCCTACCGCGTCTGTCTGTCTTTTCGCGATAAACTCAAAAACTACTGAACGGATCTTTATGCAGTTTTCACCAGTGGATAAAGTGATTCACAAGGAACGTTTTGGTATATAATTGTCCAGGATTTTTTTATAATCAGGGCGGGACAACGTCTGCCGGGCCCGCTAGTAATTTATAAAGTTAAATGTTTTTTCAGAAGTATAAACAATTATCATATTTCAATAGGAAAAATGTGCATGGTGGTAAGTTTTTTTCTAAGCCCGGCTGGATCACTACCATCCTTAAATTGAAAATCTGTCGCTAAGCACCTATAGGTGACATCCAAAAGATGCATTTGAGAGCCAATCGTGTCCCCCCCCCCTTCTCCTACCTCTATGTTTATTATTACCGGCTTCGACCACATCAACATTTAACATCTGATGATATTGTGTTCAAACTCTAAAACCTTACAAATTTTTAATTTTTTTGTTAATAAGCCACATTACGTCCATCTTGTACCTAGTTGTAGAGAAAATCAATTTTAACAAAACGATATTTAATTAAATAACAGACAACAGATGTCGTTTCATTCAACGACAGAAAATAATTGTACTGTATATTAAATCTCTAATCGTGATATACGGTTTAAACATTCACGGCCGCGTGAGTAAAAATGTCGATACGTTCTGTTTGAACGGGCTAACAAGCGCCCGTTATAAGAACGTGACGTGCAGAACAATCCCTTCGTCGACATCGACAATTTCATTGCAATTCTTTAACAGATTACATTACTGTCTATCGACGCTGAATTTAATTTTGTATATTATGATTGTTTTATCAAATATAAAAATATTATAGACTAGCTGACCCGTGCAACTTCGTCTGCACCAAATCGGTTATTAGCGGTTTCAATTGTATTTTTAAATGCAAAAAATCTTAAAATACTAAAAACACAATTTTTTTTTTTAATATGATAGTAATTAAATTGCTAGATGCTTTGATAGCGATATATAAATTTACTGTCTCATTTGTATTGGGTGAAAACTTAAAAAAAAAGAGTAAAAATTTTCGCTCACAGCAGTAGCTACTAATGAATTCCAATGCAATAAATATTAGTGTTTCATCAACAAAAATATTAACTGATTGCAAATTGATATCTTTTGTGAAGTTTCACGTGCAATCAAATAAAATGCTACCGAAATGATTTCCTGATTCAAAATATTTTAATTGACAAACAGAAATTTCCCTGGAAAATAGCGCTTAAATTGTGCTTGCATTTGCGGTATGTTAATTCAATGAATAAACATAGAGTCACAACAACATTTAAATCTACTTTCTGCCTACTTGTGTATTTTAATATGATATATACTAGCTTCTATCGGTTGTCTGTTATTATATACGTAATGAGGATCATATATATAGAGTAAATATATAGAATACCTATTTATGACATTAATTTATACCCCCTTATTACTACTGTATGGTTTAACTTTTCTATAAATTTATTATATTTTTTGTTTTATTTGAAACGAAAACTTACGTATTTTCTTATTACTCTATCTTCAAAGTGAAAATGAAGCGAATGGAAAGTTTAATCAATATTCAATTTTATACTCTACTAAATTTGTTTTGGATAAATATTTATGATCTAAAAATTAAGTTAAAAAATCTACTCCTAAAATTAAAATTTTGTAACTACAATAGATTCAGCTCAAATTTGGAATATTGTTTCTGGAGATGCATAATGTTGTGCCTGATATTATTCTATGATTTATGGGCTCACGTTAGTGCTGTTCTAGTTCTCCTTTCTTGTATTTTAGCTAAAAAAATGTCACGGAATTGCAACTCGTTATAAGCAAAGTGCTATCCAAAATTCATGAGAACCATGGCACAATCTAATGGCAATTGATACTATAATACTGTCCTGTAAACCTCTGGACTGTTGAATATACATTGGTTGATCCTGAAACTGGATAAACCGAGTCACAGTCACGGGTTTATCATCATGTGCATGGTAGTAGCTATCACGTTGGGTCCAGGTACCCTAAAAACCCGCCTCATTACTAAGTATACATCTGGTGATCTCCATACGCGATACATCTAAGTTTGTCACTACGTGGGTATTATATCTGTTATATGACAATTATATAGTTGGATACATTTGCCATTACCTGCCACCTTTCAATATTCATTGCAGTACTCATTAATATATAGCTAAGATCATCTTTTCTACATGTTGGGTATCTTATATATATATATATATATATATATATATATATATATATCTATGTATATAGTTCAAAAGTACCGTCTAGCCAGATTTTTAAATAATAACTAATGTGGAATGCGTGAATTAGCATTACTCTATGACTTATTGTCATTCCTAGTGAGTTCATTATTATTCGAACAGGTATAGAATTCCTAAAAAGCTTTTTGCGTGACTTGATATAATTATCACGGAAATATCCACATTTACTATCATTCTACCTATATATTCAGATTTCATAAAGCAAATTGTCGGTTTTACTTAAAACTTTCCTACGATTGCATTTGTTTAAATTGATCACTAATGTATTTCGATTACTTCTGAACAATGAACAAAAGAAAAACTCGAAGCAAGAATAATTTTATATATAATGGTAAAAATAAACACGAGTGTTTGTTTCCGCGTAACAGAAAATTTACATGTTGGTATATAAGTTATTTGCACTGGAGGTGCGTCGACTCGTAAATCTCGCAACAAGGGGATTTCTGTTTGTGAAGTTTCTTTTTATTTCCACTTTATCTGTGTAATTCAAAGAACTGTGAATACTCAGGCGCAATTCGAGAACACGCTCAACTTCAATAAATCAATTTGTACACTTACCCGTACTTATAATGTTCTTACTGACTACAGTTCGGTACGTGTCGCGACCGGCTCTGAATATGTTAAAATTACGTCACGGACCGTGAGTGTGCAACTTCGGAACGCCGAATGTGATTATTTCTAACATTTCCTAAAATATAATTTGAGAATTACCTAAGGAATATGATTTTATATAATCTTTAAGTAGTTTTCTCAACAGTATATTTTATGCACAGAAGAGAAGCATTAAAAATTGGAAGCAAAAATATACTTTGCGTACAAATTTATTTAGTCTTCTGTAATACTTATAAAAACGCAGCATATTAAAACTTTAACAACTTTATATTAAATGAAGATATCCTCATATTTTATACAAAGACCAAATGTCTAAAAAGTATAAATAAAAATGTTTGATTGAAATTTATCCAGTAGTTTTTTCATGATACGTGCACACAACGACAAACCTCTGTCATTTGATTTATATAATAGGAAATTGCATTAGGTCTAAACAATCCTTTGATTAAATCGTTCGGTCTTATATTACGATCCAAAGTAAAGAACATATTATCATATTTAGAATACCGATGAAATTTTTATGTTAAGTTTTAATGTAGATATGCCTTCTCATTGCATATGAATCCATCAGAATCTACACGTGAATTCTGTCTTATGAACTTTTCTAGTATTGAATTAATATGTATGGCTTTTTCTCATATTCGAAAAAAACCGAACAGATATTCATCTTAAGTCCATATTCTGATCCACTTTCTTAATGACTTTTTATAGATATTCTACGTTTTTTGTAGAGTATTCAAAGGATCATTTTTCAACCTAAGGAAGTAATGGATCGATCCTATTATAAAAATGTGTAGTTTGTTGAATAAGAACTCATGTTCGTAGTTTTAGTCCAATATTTCTATCAACAATCGTGTACCAAATACTGTTTACTGTACGACAAAGTGACAGTAGCCACGTGTTTTATATAAAAAGTATTAATCATCCGCTTCGTGGCCAACTGCACACTCGCCACTTGGATTC
Organism: Antheraea yamamai; assembly: GCA_036509395.1. Classification (NCBI taxonomy): domain Eukaryota; kingdom Metazoa; phylum Arthropoda; class Insecta; order Lepidoptera; family Saturniidae; genus Antheraea; species Antheraea yamamai. The sequence goes on from AP028436.1 coordinate 9,207,903, forward strand.
ATTTCAGCTCACCTGGAAAAACCCAAACCGTGATTTGCTGCTTTGTTTTGGGATCGTAGCTGATTCATATTCCGTCAACTGTCACTTAGTCCTATAGCAAATTTGGTGCCACTTTATTAAACCTGGTAAGCTTGGCACTGCACCAATTGACGCTGTCCAACAATCAAATGTGAGGGATCCATTATACATAGTTTTTTTCATATCCAACTATTTGTGTTGGATTGATTGTATCAGACTTATACACTTGTAACAGACATAAGCCTATGCCTAAAAATGCTCAGATCTCATGGCAGGTCACATGTCCGTGTATTACGATCATACGGTGTACAGCACCGATGTTTTAATTCTTCATTGCTATAAACGGAGGGCCATCACGAAATTGGTCACTAAAATTAACACGACTGCGTTAGATTTCCGCAAATTTGGTATAAATAGTCCACTTGCATAGTGCTTCACTGCCGAAAGTAATTTGAAGGTGAACAACACTCCGCTCAGGTGTCAAACTACACTTAAGGGGGAAAAGGTCTGAGGTTCAAAACAAAAATCATTTTATTTTCAGAGTACTTTATTTATATATATCTTTATAATTTTTGTAACCAAAAAAAATTATTTAGTAGATAAGTTTATCTTAAAGCAATAAACAAAATATTCATTTTTGAATTTTTGGTGAAGAAGGTCGAAGAAAAATTGGGATATTTGCCAAAATTGCTATTTTTGTTTAATTAAAAAATAAGTTGTAATTGAATACAAAAAAAGGCCTTCGTGCAGAACCAATTAATTAGTATATAGGAAGTGCGCAAAGTTTAAGCGAAATCGGTTCAAAGGTTTTTGAGAAATTTTAGCTACCAACTTATAAAAAAGTATGGAGAAAAACGCGATTAAAGTTTGATACATAAAAGAAATTGATAAAACAAAAACTTACATAGAATCGTCAATTCCGAGTCCATGAAACAACTAGCTGCATGATTCAAAGCATCATTTTGCTATGTCATACGACGTATTCTCCCCTCTTCAGCCAGCCTACAATCTGCTTTCGATATGCGGTTCTCGTCTTCCCTCCATATACACTCATCGGCTATTTGGCTAGGTTTGACGTGAAAGCTATTTAGAAAAGCAAGACAGCCAAATTCCTTTCGTTAAAAATGCCAGCAGCAACATGTGTATTAATTCCAGAGATGTGACATATCTCAGATAAAAGTATCTGAAATACAGATACAAGATACAAAATACGTATTTACATCTTGTATTTGAAATACTTTTTTTATTTTTTATTTTGTATCTGATATTTAGATACATTTTACCGATATCTTAGTATTTTGAAGATACTTTGTTCTCCAAGATACTTTTACTGAAGTAAACTTCGCAGTTTTTCTAACCGAACGCAACTGAACGTAGCGCGTCGTTTAAAAATTTGGTCAATATTGTCGGAATTCGGGAATCAAATAACAGATGGCGACACTATCTTTCTACAAATGTCATCAGCTAAGATGTCTGTCACTCCTGTCACTCATTCCGTAATTTTTTCGTGTGCACATGTTGTATGGTGTTTTAAATTAAATAATAAATAACAATATCGCCTTTGTGGGATTCGGGATCGCGAACATGGAAACGTAAGTCTTATTTTATTTTGTTAAGTTGCTTACTACATTACATGTTCGTCAGAAATATGTATGTAACGTGCATTGCGAACAAAACGGGAAAAGTTTAGGTTAGAATAACAACGGACAAATATCATAATTGATCTTTTTACGCATTTGTTTTTAAATTAGTAACATTCAATTTATAAGTTTTGAGTCGAATCAGAGAGTTCATTCTGTTAGATTAGGTGTTATTCTGGCTACTTAGCCCGTTGCTTCGTCACTGCCACGGTAAAATTTTATATTACTTTTCTTAACAAAGTTTGTTTTGTTTTCAGGGATAAAGAGAACAAGTTGAGTATACCACTCATTTTAAAGTACTGCTTCAAAGATATTAAGCAAGTGGATGGAAGTGATGTGAATGTATCTGCAGTGTGCAATGTATGTTCAAAAACGATAAAGGGTAGTGTTACTTCTACTACAAATTTCCTGAAGCATTTAAAGGTAGGTTTTGTAAACAGATTCATTTGTTTAAGAAATCATTTATTTACTTACTTTGTGCTACATTTTTTTTATACTAGGTTTTTGTCCTGAAAGATATTAAATTTCTTGCAATTTTCCATTTTTAAATGTACTAATATATTTTTTATGTTATTACAGATTAAAGGCCACTCAGATCTATTGCAAGATTATGAAAATGTTAAAAACACAACTCTTAAAAAAAGAAAACTTACTGAGATTAGTAACAGTGGTGCAAGTGGTTCAGAATCAACATGTAAAAAATTGAAGCAGTCTCTTCTTACAGATGTAAGCGGTTCAAGATCTGTTAATTTGGACAAGTTGATTGTACAATTTATTGTTGACACCATGTCACCAGTATCAATAGTGGAGAATAAGTCTTTTAAAGCTTTAATTGAAGGTTCACAGCAACTAACTAAGCCTCCAAAGGTTATGTGTCATATTACAGCTAAGAATAAAATTAGTAATGAGTACAATGAATTTAAGAAAAACCTTAAGCTAGAGTTGGACAACGTCGAATTTGTGTGCAGTACAGCTGATATTTGGTCTTCATCTAAAAGAAGTTACTTGGGGGTTACAGTCCATTGGATTGAAAGTGAGATGTTTGAAAGGAAAAGTGCTGCAATTGCTTGCAGAAGATTCAAGGGGGCTCACACATATGATAAAGTTGCTGAAATGATAGCTGATATACATTCAGACTATAATCTGAAACTATCAAAAATTGTTAAAACGGTTACAGATAACGGCTCAAACATGGTTAAGGCTTTTGAGGTATTTGGAAAGTCTGATTCAGAGGTAGTTCTAAATGAACATGTTTCACATGCATTTGGAGATCTTGAAAAAACATCACTTGATGAAGGTAGTGAAGATGATGATTCACTTCTAGTACTACAAGCTTTTCCAGATGCTTCATCAGACTTAGAAGGTGATTGCCTTCTGCCCGGACATGAAAGATGTGCTACACACACTTTACACATGATTACTGATTTCAAACAAGCAAGAACCAAAAATACATTTTATAAGAAACTACATGACACAGCCTTATCAAAGTGCCAAGCACTGTGGAACTTGTGTGCTAGATCCCCAAAGGCATGCGAGATATATTTAGAAATATCAGGTAAGTCACCAACTTCTCCATGTGCAACTCGATGGAACTCCTACTATAATTCTATACAAGATCTTTTAGCTGTACAGAACTGTTTGAGTGAAGCCTTGAAAATGTTAAAGTTACCACAGCTGAAAGAAAATGAAATTCACTTTTTAAGTGAATATGTGGATTGTTCAAAGCCAATAGCAGAAGCTATACAAAGCCTGCAAGGGGAAAAAGATACTTATTATGGCTGTCTGTTACCGGAATTATACAGAATCCAACATGTTATCAAAAGCCTCAGAACGGAAAATCTGAAATACTGCAGCCCTCTGCTTGATGTATTAGAAGAAAACCTAGATAGACGGTTTAAACGGTTTTTGCAGTTGGAACCAGCAGCAAACGATGCTATATTAGCCTCAGTGTCCCATCCCATGTTTAAATTAAAATGGGTACCAAAAGCGCAAAAGGAATATGTAAAAGAACTTTTTCTGTCTGAAACAAGAAAGATCAATCGATCTGAAAAACAAAAATCGGAGGCTTTAAACAACATTGAAGGTGAAATAAAAAAAAAGTCAAAAGATGAATCTTATTATATGTTTCTAGAGGACTCCGATTCCTCTATTGCTAGTGGCGAAAACACAAGCAGCACCAGTGATTTAGAGACACTCCAGTACCTCAACAATAAAGATGCAAACTTTAAGAGCTTAAATGCTTATCCTACAGTAAAAAAAATATTCCTAAAATATAACACCTGTTTGCCCAGCTCTGCCCCTGTGGAGCGACTCTTTTCCTTTGGGGGCATGATCATGAGGCCTCATCGAAGGAAGATGACTGACAATATGCTTGAGGAATTACTTTTACTCAAATCTCAACTAAAGCATTAAAATTAAAAGTCTCTATTTTAATACCTTCATATTTTGTCTTGTTACATTTGCCTGATCCTTGTTATCAACGCGATCTATTCGAAAATTGTTTTCTCGAACGAAAAAACTTAGATAAGTTTAATTAAATGTTGTTTTCTTACAAAAGTATTTTATCTTTAAAAAGTATTTGAAAGATAGGTATTTTGTATCTAGTATTTCAGATACCTTTTTAGAAAATTATTTGTATCTGGTATCTGAAATGCTTTTTTTTAAAGTATCTTGCATCTTGTATTTCAGATACTTTGTATTGGGTATCTTATACATCACTGATTAATTCTATGACGTTAGTATCAGCATGAAAAGATTTTGGCACAATTTTCCAAGGAAATTGATTATGACTAGTGTTTTGCGTAAATCCATCTTTTTGTCCGTCCGTTTTAGACCACGTCACCGAATCTCAGTAAACACTGACATGAAGCTTATTATTTTATACAGAACAGCACTATCTGATACATTGATTTTGTCATTTCAATACAATAAAATTTCGTAATTTTAGTAAAGCGTCAAGGGGACCGAGGGCCCGGAGACTCTTAATTGTTTATAATTCAAAATGAAAAAACACACAACATAAAAAAACTACTTTCAACCCTTCTCCTCCCTTAAACTAGAACAGAAAATCGTACCACGAAAATTTTTACGACTTACATCTACGGTAACGTAAACAGGCAAAATTTAAAACGGCGTCAAAATATAAAAACGATTGACAAATAGCTGCAATTTAAATTGAAATGAAATGAAGCTGTTAAGACCTTGCTAGGTCAATAGTTCGAAAAGAAAGCAATTTCAATTTAAAGAGTTCCGTTTTCAAACGTCGTAATTCATTTTTAAATATTCTTAATAAAAATAACAAGTTCCGGATATTTTTTGCGCCCTATAACCTCGTACTTAAGTCTTATGATAATCCGTGATACTTACTCTCACTGACTTAATTTTTTTTAACCTATTGAAAATAATTATAATTTCTTACAGTGTGGTCAATGTATTAAATTGTTCAATGTTGTTTTACGGCAAGTAAATAAATGCTTAAAACAATTATAATATATAAATCGCCAAAATAAGTTAGTGTAGTTTTGCGTACTCTTAAACAAAATAAACGAAGTGAGAGGTTTGTCCGGTTCATTGTATATATTTTGCATCAACAACAAAGTTAGATGTGTTTGTCGTTCTATTTTAAATGCGATAACGCCAACTTCCCAGTCCCCGAAATGTGAATACCTTGTTGCGAAAATGTGACTAACGGAAACTGTGTACTAGCAACTCCACTGTCCCTCCCAGAAACATATTCAGTGAATCTCTCGTACTCTGCCCTGAACTTCTAGTTATAATAGACGAACGCTTTATATTCTTGTATGAAGAAAATATTTCAAATGAAATCCCTTATACATTTTGGTAAAAAAAAAATCCGAATTAATTCTTGTTCTAAGAATCGATGGTTCTTTTACAATTTCGTTAGTATATGCAAAATTGCAAAAACTAAAATCACTGCGTAAATGAGATGTTAAAATTAGAATGATTGAAATCTATAATTAAATTAGTTTGTTCTTCAGTATAGTTCTTTAATTACGATAAAAAATACATATAGATGACTAATGTTTATTAATAAAAGGTTTCAGAACATTAAAAGGATAAGGTTGAGATAAAGTTTAATAAACTCAATACTTTTCAAAGTTTCTTTAATCGGGACTAATAATATTGAAACAATAATAATTTATTTATTCTTATCAATATTCATTTAACATTGTATTGTAATCCTCGATATTAGATAGAGACTATTTAGCTTCATATTTGCTTAACAGAATTTTCTCTTAGACTTCGATAAAGTTAGGACTAACAGAAATAACCCTTATGATCTTCTTTTAAATACTTCATAGGTTTTTACGTTTGACAAGAATCTTACGTGATGTTATGTGTCGTTGTGGTCTAAGATGGTAAATAAGCTAAACCTACAAGGACTTACTCTCAAGTGTAGCTGCCGAAACATATGCGTAGACGCTTGGCGACAGATTTTCAATTTGAGAGTAGTAGCTAGCCAATTTGGTCAGAGGATCATATATAAATATTGCAGTGATGATGGGTTCCTAGTAACCTGTTAAGATACCGCGTAGGCTGACATATGTTCTAATTCTGCAAAAAGCCGAAGCTTTCGATGAAGTAAATTATCTTGATAAAATAATAGCATGGTAGATAAAAAAATTTAATGGACATTAGTTAGTTACTCGCGTCCACAGGAAGTGTACCTCTCATTTCCCTGCACGTGCTTCCCGGGTAGAGCCTAAGAGTAACAAAATTTTGGTCGCTACACCGTACCACATAAATTTAACCTCGCAGCAACAAATAGTGGTAGAAAGTTTTGTAGGTGGTAGAGCCACGCTGAAGTTATTATTGGTTTCAGCATGAATGCGTTGGCTCGCCCGGGGTAGTACCACCCTCTCATAGAAAACCGACGTGAAGTAACAGTGCTTGCATTGCTTCGTTTTGTTCGGTCAGTGAGAGCGCCGGAGGCACACCTCTCCTCTCCCCCTTCCTCCCTTACCCCAAACCCAGGCTGGCAACGCACTTTCGATTCCCCCGGTGTTGTTAGTGTTTATGGACTGTGGTGATCACTTAACATCAGGTGACCCGCCTGTTCGTTTGCCTGCTATGACATAAAAACAAAATGGAGAATCAATCAATCGACGATAATAAAAAATGAATATAAAGATTAAAAGAAAACAAGAAAAAAAATGAATATTAGTCCATCTGGTTAGCTATCCCATTCTAATCCAAAATATGTTGTCAAGCACTTATAAGTAAGTATGTTCGAGCTGCTTCGCTTGAAAGCCAGTCCCCATTTAGAGTTTATATTACTATATTAAGACTATACTATCTTATTACGGTCACGTGGTCAAACACTAAAATTTAAATAGTATTTTAAAAACATATAGATTATATTCTGGACACAAGCTTAATATTAAATTATCTTTAATCTGTTTGAAGTCTTCATTTTCAGTTAAAAAAAATTATTTGTTTTTTTTTTACTAAAGACAGAAACTCTGTACATTTTTGCTTCTAATTAATATTTATAAATGTTTTTCGCAGTTTTAGTGTATGATGAAGTTTTAAGTTACCGATATAACGAAATTACGCACAGTATTCAAAGGTATATCAAAATACGGTAGAACTGTTAATATAACTTTAATCAAATAATGCATTATATTCCTACTGACGCATTAATGATAATACTGTTGGTATATATTCTTTACAGATTTAATTAAATGGCTTTTAATATCTGTTTTCTTTATATTAACGACAGGGATTTCACTTTTCGCGGGCTTTTAAATACACAATATGAAAACTGTTAATACATATTTAAAGAACACTAGCGAATTTACAGAGAAACGTAATAAAATGTCAGAAGTGAATTTATTAAATGTTACTACAGAAGTTTAAATATGTTTAGACTTTGGTTAGAAACTTTCACACTTAATCTATATGAAAATTTCGTTCAGCGAGACTTAAAAAGAAGATGTATTTTATACTCACGACTTCGTCTGCATTGTTTATTATATATATTTTGTACAGAGAAAAAAAAACACAAGCAGCACACCGTTTATCTCATACTTCTTCACGACAAGAAAATATATATAGCTGAATACGAAGCGTTTATAAAAATCGTAGTTTTTAAAATTTAATAACATTATATTGAATAATCATTATATTTTTTTTTTGAATAAGGGCCAACTATCTTAAGACCAAAGACAAAAAAAAATGATATTATTTATCCAATACTTCTTGAGTGATGCGCGCACAATATATATATACAATTAAAAATACTGAAGTGTCTGTATGTAAAATCAAAATAGAAAAAAACTGATTGGGTATGAAAGTATACACGGTACTGATAACAAAAATGCAATTTTTTAAATTTTTGTTGGTCTGTCTGTCTGTCTGTTTATTCCGGGTGATCTCCGAAACGGTTGGACTGATTTTGACAGGAATTTCACTGGCAGATAGCTAAAATTACAGCGGGTTACTTAAGCTACTCTAATTTAGACTAGCTGATAACCGTGGCTTCGCCCGCAGTGCTTTCTCCGAAACGGTTCGACCGATTTTCACGGGGCTTTCGCTGACAGATAGCTGACATTATAGGAAGTAATTTAGGTTATTCTATTTTAGACTAGCTCTTACCCGCGACTTCGTCCGCATGAAATTTAGCAAAAATATGTTGTTCATGTGCGTAAGACGTGTGTTGTGTGCGTGTGTGTGTGTCTGCGTTGTGGACTCCAAGAATAAATATAATTAAAATTCATATATTTATGTATGTAATTTGAATTATATTGTCTTTTTGGTCATTTGGTTATATTTACCGCGCTTTCTTCATCTACATAACTTAGTAATATATGAGAACATTGTATAGAGTTCAATGAGCACTATTTACATTGTCAAATTTTAAAAACTGCTGTCTAATATAAAGTTTTATATATTGATTTATATTTATACAAGATTTCAAGACGTCAACTCATTCATTGTTTACAATTCAACATTATAATTATTGATAATAATTTTGAAGATAGAAGAGGTCTTTCTATTAGAAGATATTAGATCATAAATGTATTACTTATTGACAATATGGGCATATTATACCATTATCTATCATTAAGTCATTTTTTCATTAGTTAATTATACAGTGTAAATGAGCACTGAGGTAGTTATATGGTGGTTTAAGGTTCCAAATATGTTGCTGATGATAAACCTCATTTGACACACTGGTAGTATTTATATATTTAACGTATACGATACATGTTACTGTAAGTGGCGTGGGTGTCGTACTTACAATTGTTTTAAAGAGCATTACTATAATTGTACATGGTCTCACAATTTTATAATTCTTTAATATAATTTAAAAAAACGCGTGCGGTGCTGCCGGTGCAGCCAGTTATAAATACTTATAAAGATAATAGTAGTATCTGTGAATATATTACAGAATGGTAGAGAATCTATTTCCAACTGAATCGCTATTACCATAAACATAGTGATAAACCATGACAGTTACTATATTTTACTTTATCGCGTTTTAGGATCAGTTAGTGCACATCCAGCTGCTAAAAGGTTTCAATAAAATAATTGTCAGTTGAAATAACATAGCTTCTTATATTGATACAGCTACGCACAGTTAAAACTATATTTAATGCCGGTTCTTGTTTTAAATATTTCTTTCTATTATAGAATATAAAAAGCTTAAAAAATATTTACGTTGGATTCACGTACATTCATTAATATAAACTCATTTTACAATTACGTCCTAATGTTGTATTAAAATCAGTGGTGAACTTTTGGTATGTCTATGAAAATACGAGGCACAATTCAATAAAACAAAATTAGGAGAAGGAAAGTTAGCTTTCAGTTCAAATTAATGAAAATCACAAAATTCACGGCCATTGAGTTCCGCGCTTCGAAGAACCTTTGACTGTAAGTTGCTTGTTAGACTAAATTGAGAGAAATAATAGGGCTCATTTATATGGTTTAAAGGGTTTGACGTTCGGGAGCCAGATATTATTGTGGCACTGTAATCGAAATGTCAATTCTTTTTTATTCCTCCATTAAATAAATTTTAAAGCAGTTTTTTGTTTCATTAACAGTTCTCACGTTATAGTGGTAGTAAATCATAGTACTGAACCGAAACGCCAAAATTTGATGTGTTGCACATAATTGTCAACTTCGTGTCTGGGTCTTAAATAATTAAAAATGCGTTTATACCAACTATTTAGTTATCAATATTTTGGAATTAAAGCCTATAGGTACTCATATTTATTTATATATAAAAAAATATTTAAATAAATGATTAACTAAGTTTAATAAAAAGATAACATTAAGTACTCACTTCCTTCCTTTATGATCTGTGTAGACAATATGATTTCTTGGTGCTGAGGTTTGCCGATTTCTGCCCAACGACTGTGTTTCCATCATCCAAAGTATACCATCCGTGGTTTGATTTAACTTATCTGGTTCTTCATATAGAGAGAAACCCGTTCCCACTCTTAGCGTTTCCGGTCATTTAATGTAGCCACGGACACTTCGAAACTGTCTGTGCAGTTAGTGACCGCTTTGGTTGAATTATTCCGGCGCCACTCACTCGGCTCAGTCTAACAAGTTCGGATGGTCGGCTTGTTAGAGTTCACTGTTCGTTCCGACAATGTATATGCAATACCGACTTCTTAGCAGTGAAAGTTTCGTCCGCTGTGTTGATTTTGTTTGTTAACATTGTTGTATCTCTCGAGATTTGTAGTTTATATTATATAAGTGATTGTTATCTCTGTTTCTCCGAGTTGAATCTAAATGTAATAAATTTAAATCTTGTTTAATTTAATATCGACCATTATGTAAACGTAATTTAGTATTCTTAAAATCAAAAAGATTTTTTTTTTTATCAGGAGATGGAATTAAGAATAATGTTATACATTTTACAGTTAACGTCTTTTATATGAAAATCAAGTTACATGAAACATTACAGAGGTCATATGTACAATATACACTATTTATTTCTAATAAAACCCTTGTTATTGACACTACCTGTGTCCTATGGCTGAACAATCAAACAGGAAAATATATTGTATACTCAAAGGTATATAAAAGTGTTTACATAAGCTCTTATTTACCATCTACGAGTAGGCGGAGCTTCCTATCGAGGCGGGATTATTTAGAATCGACAAGGAGGTGGAGTAAAGGCAGTTACTTATATATCTATCTATCCATCATCTGATACTACTTATCTATAAAAGATTTTTATATTAATTTCATAACATTATATGGTCTATATAATTTTTAATATTTATCAAGCATTAAGTATACCTATATTACAACTGTACACAAGATTTTTCCACGAACAAGTTTATGCCAACCCTGAATATTTTCAAGAATCAAATATTTTGCAAATGTTGAAACGTTTTCCCATTTCATAAATTATATTTCGCAAGACAGTGTACAAATGGGCTTTAATTAACTGGGGAATGTCGGCGAAACGGCAAATATGCCAGGATCGCCCGCCTAAGTACCCCGCGCACCGTCCGCCCGCCTCTTTACACTAACTACGATTTATATTTACATTTATTTATTTATAAAATAGGGCAAAACAATTAAATATAGTTTACTAAAGTAATTAATTTTTATTCATGAGTTGAGGGAATATATTAATAACAAATTAACATAAAACTCTTGTATATCGAGTAATGGCTATAATCCTCTTATTATATCTAACTTCTAAAACGTTCAACTAATATCGTTAAAGGCTTCACATAGTCAGAATTCATTCATGAAATAAATATTACTCACTTCTAATTTCCCTCTACGAGCATATCTCTGCTTAATAAAAACAGAGAGAACATTTATTTTACTTAACACTTTTAAACTTTAATTTTTAATGTTTTTAAAGTGAAAATCATACATAAACTCGCATCTCGCGTAGACAAAATTATTGAAGAATTTAAAATTAGAACACTAAATTTAAATAATAAATGTTCAAGTATTAGTTCCACGCTACGAACTAAGTTACGAACGTGACGTAGCCGCGGTCAGGAAGGTTCGTACTCTCACCCTCGAGGTTCGCAGCCGACTGAATTCTGTGCTGTTTGCTCTACGTTACTTTTAAATGAACATAACTAGCATTAAACAATTGTCGACCTCATTGTCAAAGAGATAAAGTTCTAATTTTTTTGAATCATAATTGAAATGTCCAAAAGAGGATGCAGCAAATATTCGTGAGAATACGCTACGAAAATTTAATTCTTCCTACGAGAACATAATGACGGCTTTAGAACTGAGAATGACACGGGCCTCAATACTTTCACGAGATGAAGAGTCTTCACAGAGAGAACCTTTATGGTTAAGATCCGAAAGTTCATTTTGCTGATGATGCGTCTACGGTGGAGGCGGTCGTAAGGCTTTAAGGGGTGGCGCGTAAAGTAGGCGCATGCGTAAATAACTTTAATAACTTCCAGAAAACTTATCACTGTGCGACTGATTAGTTAACGTCCTTGTAAAAGAAAATGTTGTAAAGCCCTTCTTAATTTTATTATACATTATTAAATCATCAGTAAGGGAGTATTCTAAATATAGATTTAGTTCTTTGACAGCAGGTAAGTTAGTAACACCAAACTTTTACATTTAGAGTGAAAAACAAAATAAAGTTAAGATATCCACGGCTTCCATTCCCTTACACAAAACATTCATATTATGTGCTTACTAAAAATAATAGGGTAAAAGAATAGCTAAAATCATTTTCCTTGTTTTGGGTTTCTTTAATATTTTAATTTTTTTTATTTGTAAGGATATCGATCGTAATAAATCGAATAAATGTATTCTACGAGAATTCTGACTGGTTTACTATTACTGCCCATAAGAAACTAAAAGGGTCGGTATTAATTTGGAAAAATAAATTCTATTCTACAAACGGTTCTCTAAAACCATCAAATAAACTTTAACGTATTATAATTCGAAAGAATAATATTTAATGAATTTATTAGTCATGACCTTATATAAATAATAAAGAATTGGAATAAAATAAATTTCGATAATGTAAACTTGATTTTTTTTAAATTACACGTACTCAAAGTAAACCAATGCGAGCGTTCGCCACGAACGACGTAACTCTCAATATGAGCTTTGTTACCGCTTTGTGCCGCCATTTCTTGTGTCACTGCATTGAATATATCGGGTGCTTTCCTTTGTGCACAGAATATTGCTTGTCTTTTGTCGAAATGAACGTTACCTCCCCATGAGTTGTTTCAGGGAAGAATTTCGCGATTGCAAAGTAATATTTCCCCTTAAGAATTTCGATGTGTTTCTTTCATGTTTGAGATGACTTTAGTTCGGATTACATTGTATCGGGAGAATGTTATTTCAACTTCAATTTTTAATATCAATAGCGTTTTTACTTTTATGAGATCTTTTCACTAATAGAAATTCTTCGGGAAAGTTCTTTTTACTAGGTTACTCTATCATGTATGCTGTATAGATTTTCTGTGTCGTACAAAAATCTGCCCTATTATTTCACTAGTTTCTGCTCGGGGCTTCGTTCGCGGTAATTAATTTTAAGCTATCCCTCAATAACAGTACATTTTTTTATACAAAGTAACCTATGTAATATAACCTTATATAACACTCCGATAGCTTGTATGCAAAAATTGATGATGATTGGTTAAGTTATTAAGATATCAAGCATAAACACATCTTAACTAATATAAAGGCGAAAGTGTATTTGTTTGTTTGTTACACTTTGATATCTCAACTATTTAATTCATCGTCATTTAATTTTACCTACATGCCAAGGATAGAGAAAAGGACCTAGAGTAACTTTTATTGGGAACCATCCAGAAAAGTGTATTGTTCCCGAGGGATAGATCAAATCTACATCAACACGAGTGAAGCCGCGAACACAAGACAGTGTTTAATAAAACTTTTAAATTTTCTGTCTATATTTAATTAACGTTACGTTACACGTAAACGTTATGCGGATTTTATCATTTTGACGTCTTTCATCTTTCTTATAAATCGAAGAACGCCGACTACACGTATGAAAAAGCATGACTCATTGTCACGTTCCGCCTGAGCTGAGTGTGCAAGCGAGAGCGCGGAACAAGCAATAGCGAAGCGCGATCGGCCGTGACGTTATCAGGTAAAATTATCGTCCGTAAACCGACTTTACAGGCAACCAATTTTTTCTTGTTATTATTAATTCTTATATTTTTGTGCCAACCCTACCTGATGGGATAAGGATAAGAAGATAATGATGATTATTATTATTACTCGTAATACATATCTAAAGAATATAAGTAATAGGAGTTTTATTTGTGTTAAAATATTTACGTACATTCATTTTTCTTGGCAATCATTTGAACAACATAGAAGTGCATGTGCTGTAACGTGACTTAGCGGCAACTTATACACTCAAATGAGTATAATATTGTATATGAATAGATTTAAGTAAGCGTAATTCTCTGTCAAACAACAAACCAACCAAATGGTATTTAAAATTATCTGTGTATGGTATTTGTACTCAGTTTAAACTATTAAAAAAACTTTTTTCTGAATCATCAAAACCCCCGAATAATACGTAACAAGAACTTTTAGTAGATTAATTAAAAAGGAAATAATATACTAAAAATTAACAGGCTATTTCTATAATTATCATAGTGGAGTTAATCCTCTGTCTCGGCGGGTAGGTAATTGCATTGGCTTTGCCATTTCAAGTCCAATAGTCTTCTGACCACCAATTAGAGTGGGATTAGCAACAGTGAAATAGTTCCTTCGTTGTAACACAAATAAGTATACTCTTGAGATTGTTTGTTAAATAATTGTACTTCAGTCAAAAATTAAAACAAAATATCACATCTACAAAAAATACATTGGATAATTATAATAAACTATTAACTACTTTGATAGATATGAATGTTATAATTAGGTGGCTATTAGATGAGATTATTATCACTACATATTATAAAACAAAAACCTCTGCCACGTATGTCTGTCTGTTCGCGATAAACTCAAAAACTACTGACCGGATTTTCATGTCGTTTTCACCTGTACATAAAGTGATTTATGAGGAAGTTTTAAGTATATAATCTGTCAAGGTTTTTTTTCTTATCAGGTCGGGACAACGTCCGCCGGGCCCGCTAGTTTATTATAAATCAGATATTTCTATAAATATAATTCTATAAATTTCTATAAATATATAGTATTAATTAAGCATACTACCCATTTGTTGGACGACAATCAGTGTCACTAGGTCAAGAAAGTTTTACTGTCAAAAAGTAATCATAAAATGGATAATTACTACATAATATGAATTCAAGTAAACGTGGAAACATTTATTTAATCCGTTACTACCTGTATTATATCAGAACAACAATATATTTAGAACAATTCGGTAAGTGTAATAGAACCCTATCAATATAATTTGTTCTTCGAACAATTATGAATTCTCGCTACACACTGAACCGGCAACAACGTGATAAAAGCGGGATCGTATGCGGCACACGTTATTCCGTTACATTATAAAGGAGACTCAAAAGGTACCGAGCGTAATGTTCATCGAACTCAAATATTGGTTTTGCTCATTATTTTCCCACACTATATATATATATATATATATATATATATATATGAAATCGATTTAGATACTATATTACATGTAAAAATTGACATCTTTTTATTATATACACTTAAGAAAAACTCGTTTTAAAAAATCTATCAAACGAAGATAAAACCTTTTTCTCTTCTGTTTTCCAAACAATTTCCTTTATTTTTGATTTAGTAGCTATTAACGAGTTTTAGTGTTACCAGAAAAGAAAATAAACAGTTACTTTTTCTATACCATAAACAAACAAGCCTTGATCTGATTGCTTATTAATTATTTCTGTTAATAATACAGTCACAAGGATGTTACCATTTCCTAAATGTAGTGTTTTATTTATGTAGATAAAGTAAAAGAAAATGAATACAGTAATATATTTTATAAATGTATGTTTATAAACCAAATAATGTTTTAATAATAAACTAAACATTATACAAAAATCACTTATGTATTAATAATAATATTGCCCTTTATTAGTGCACACAAGCTTGCAGTTCTAGTTAACAGTGTGTCCGCTCACAACCACGCTCAACCAACTGCTAATTAAGGCCGGATTACCGAACAGACCCGTCCACAACTACTTACTGTTTACAACTAGCTTCGAAGACAAGGCGATTTATTTGCTGAGAACCTTTGATATTTTATTTTTGTGATAGAGTCCTATTTAGTAACAGTACAAAGAAATGTAGCATCTACGTATAATAATAGGTTTGGGTTTTTTAATTACTTTTGGAGACAAAATGGGTAAATACTAAAAGTTTATGAAATTTGAAAAAAAAAACGAATATTTGTGGGAGTAATATAAAATAAAATTCATTTCGAAAAGAATCATGACAAAATATGACTGTTATATACAGATAACAATTAAATTAAATATTAGAAGCAGTGAAAATAACCTCAAATGTTAATACGGCATGAACTGAGTGAACTAGTTGTGTATTCTCCACACAACGGTTGCGGCAGCTAGCCGCAAATAACAGAAAGAGCAAGTCCTCGGGGCATCGCTTTAGCTTTTCAATTTCCCTTTCAGAATTATTCGTGCTAATCGAATACGACCACCGGGGTCCGGAGACCCGATCGCAATGATTCATTCATGAGACTAATGTGGTGGGTACTCACCCTCAAACTACGTATTATTGTAGTCAATAGTACTTAGGCTCTTGTTTATTAGATTACGGACTGTGATTGCGAATTCACATAGAAACAAAGCTTTAGTATCAGTGCAAGGCAATACACTTTTGTTCAGTTTAAGAATTCAAATAATGCATTTACATTATGACATGATAACAATTAAATTAAATATTTCATGACCAGTAATTGCTTATTATTTGCTTCTTCTAAGTTTTCTACTTTATGTTTTATGACAAAAGTTCATCTACGTCTTCTCCGCGTGGTTCTGTCTTCAGTATTCTTTTGTATGATATCCTTTTATATGGTAAATCAAAACCTATTTGGTTATATTCTTAATAAGTCCTACATAATATAGTGGAGATAAATAAATATAAATCAACACATTATGTCGCTCTTCACTTTGCTACAATTAGATTGATAATTAGGTTCCTAATAAAATAATGAAAAAAAAAAATTATAATAACCACTCAAATGTTTCGCTCGTTCACAATGTATCCTTAAGTCGTATCTATCTACGAAATGTCACATCAGTAAAAATGATGTCGTTTGATTTAAATAAGTTTTTAATCCTTTGTGTTCTTCTCCTGTAGGTCCTGTAATATAGTAGCTGATTGGAAGTACTTAAATATTCGAAAACCAACAATTTCATTAGTTTTAATAACAAGATAGATAAAAATACTTAAACTTGAGAATTTTTAGCCTTTTCTAAATAATTTGTTATCGAAATGTAAACACGACACTTGTATCTTGGTCTTGTTAGAACGATTCTTGTAATGTTCCGCCTCGAACCCCAAGAGATGCAACATAGGCATCTGGAGGATTGTGAATCAGTTTAAGATTTATTTAATATTAGCGGACCTGACAGACGTTGTCCCACCCTGATTATAAAAAAAAACGATGACAAATTATATACCAAAACCTTCGTCATGAATCACTTTATCTACTCATGAAAAACGCATAAAAATCCGTTCAGTAGTTTTTGAGTATATCGCGAACAGACAGACACGGTAAGGGGACTTTGTTTTATACTATGTAATGTAAGCATAAGCATGGCTGCAATGACCACTTAACATCCGATGATTACATGCTAGTCTGCTGTTAATCCTTACTAAATTAACTATCAAAATATTCTATTCATACAAATGGTTAACAAGTTTATTCATTTTATTTTGAGTAATTTTCATTTCCAATAGCGATTTCTTGCAATAAAGAGAAAAAAATTAAATAAATAATTGTCATATGTAATTTGGGCAAATTTGCTAATAATGAGTATATCTTAACTAAAGACTTACTTTTTTCATACATACGTTTTTTTTACTTATTTGAAATAAACATTAAACACATTACAATTACAAACATTAAAAATTATATGGATAAACATTTTGAGAGTAATTGTCAAGGTTTTATTTTTTACATTGTGAAGGATAAAATGAAAGGAAAACTGAAAAACCTTATAAATGTAATTCGAATTTATTTTTAGAGGAAACATATATAATAGTCGCATTACGAAACAAAAAAGCTATCAACTTTTAATTGTAATCATGGAAATAAAACATTGAATTGAATAGGAGTTTTTACCAAACTTCAATAAAGGGGGCTATATCGCGATAACCAATAACTCTTTGTAGAATGTATTAAGGCTAGATTTGTTTTTTAATTAGTTACAGACTGTTAGTCTGAAATGCGTTTACAGCTTCCGAACCTTAATAGAACATTTGCTAGATATATTTTTCAGATCAACGTATATTTATAGATGACATTAAAATTTATCTATAATCACATTGTAAAATTAAAAAAAAAATAGCCGATAGCACGCGTAATTGTAGGTAGCAGAATGCTATTAACGAAAGAATTTTTAAAATCGGAACAGTAATTCGAAAAATTACCTAATACAAACATTCACATATTCTAAACAGTTTGTATACGGTAATTATAATATAGAATATATAACCAATGAAATATAGCCTATATCACCCATTTTAAAGAAATTGTTTTCATCTAAATTATGAACACATGTTTGAAATATTAATAATGGTTCAATGCATAAATACGTGTCAAGAGACTTTATTGTTGGGATATGACGTCTCTGGGAGGCGAGGGAGCGAGTAGCAGCACATCGTTGCAAATGATGAGGCGCTAGGTATTGTCGCGGCGTTAATGAGCACAGGCCGGCCGGGACAGTCGCGCGGAAGAGGAAAATTAAACTCCTGGGCCCCAGGCACGTGTTCATTACTCCACACCCGATTACTGCATCGCTATTTGTGAATGCGGCATTACCGTTCGAGGTAGCGTTCAGATGTATGAAAACTTTAAGATTAGAAATTAAAGTAGGAAATATAAATTCTGATTTGATGTTTGGAATAGATATTTAATATAACCGTATGTAGTGTGTACAACAGATTTGAATCGGAATGATGGCGAATCTGTTGCTCCTCATTTTGAATGTTAAAAAAGGAGCACAATAAATTTAAAGTTAAAAGTTATCACAAAGTCACAAAGATTACTCATGTCATGATTTAAATGCAAGTAAGTGAGTCACAGTAATTTCAAAGTCCGTTGCCTTGAGATTAATCACTACATGATATACAAAATCACCAAAGAATTTGTTGGCAGACTCCTTATCCATCAAGCCCGAACGATCGCAGGGACATAACTGTTACATATAAACGATGTATGTTTTGCCCGCAACGTCAGATTTAAATAAATATTTTTCTATCTTTCGGGAGCAGTACATTTTTCGGGATGCAAGATACCTTATATCTTTTTTTATGTACCCCTGACATGTGTGCATAATTACATCATGATCGATTGAGTAGTTATCGCGTGAAAAGTAGCAAACAAACAAACTCTCATTCGCATTTATAATTGTAGTTAGGATGTATATAGACTTATCCATTGTCAGTAATCAAAAGCCTTTTTTTATAAAAAAAAAACTAGCACACCTTCTCAAAAGTAATATTTCGAATAACTTCAAGAATCGAGATTATTTTTCCTCTGAATAATACAAAAATGATTCTTGTATATTGGAGCTACCGCTGTTTGTTTTTCATTTTATCCTTCAGTTAGAGAAACATAAAGTCCGTGGGGCATTGCTTTAAGATTTCAATTTCCTTTCCGGAATTACTTGTACTCTAATCGAACACGCGTCAGGGGACACACGGGAATGGGGAGAGCGTCACAACCGCAAATTACTCCGGCACTCTGTGTGCGAATGTTTAAAATGTATTGAGACGTAGACACGCGTCGTTCTTATTCTAAAACCAATGCTTAAGTGCTTAATGATCTTAAATTATTAATAAGTGTTAACTGATTGATTGATTTTAACTCATATCTTCTTAGAGAACGAAAAACGTGATTTAGTTAAAACTATTTAAAATATTATTAGCTTACTTAAAACACAATGCTAATTTTCACACAAAGTTAGACAATAAAAAATTATATTTCTTAGTCTTCGTGGTTTTTATTTAATTGATACACCGTTTTATTTAAAACCATCTATTTTTGAAGTTATACTTCTATTGGCGCGTTAGGGAAAAATGATGAGAGTAAATTTTTACGATGCGCGCGCACACCGTCACGAAAAACCGATACACTGAAGTTAGCTATAGTCAACAGTTTGTTTCTTTGTATTTGTTGTTTGTATTTCTTTGTATTAAAACTTTCAATGTATTAAATACCTTTTTCTATTGTTAGTGTCGTTTTCTCTACAAACGTAGAATAAGGCGAAAGATAACATTTTTGAAAAGATTGTTATCTTGTTACGCCAAAGAAGAATAACTTCTAACGCGTGTATATAAGTACACACACTTTTTTTATAAAGATTAGGTATAGCACAATTACATCCATGCTCATTTAATTTCAAACTAGGTTAATAAACAGCCGATATCCGTACCTAGATAAATTTAACCCCCAGACATAAAACTGATGGTCATCACACAAGAGTTAGTTAATTGCAGGGAACGAATTCGCGAAATGTGTGTCTACCAAAGAGCTAACAGACCTATAAATTTTTAAATATATTAAATTTTTAAGTTCCATATATTTATATATTACTACTGTGGGAACACGCACACATATATTGATAAGGAGTTAGATATAAGAATGTTATATTGTAATAAACAGTTACTTAGCTCGCAGCTCTCGTGCCTATCATTTCATATCCCAGTAGGAACCCTACACTACTACTAACATGAGACCTTGCGGCTTTGCATAATTTTGTTATTTGTTTGTAGTAATTATCATTTATTGGCTTATAGTAACATTAATATTGTCTATTTAAACTGCTTGTTCGACTATCTACACATAGCAATTTCTATAACGATTAGTTCAACGGTACAGAAGTATTGTAACGTAGCGTCACGAACTGCAAGTTAAATTTCGTATTGAGAATTATTGCAGAAAAATAAAATTTATATTAATTTTGTTTTACAAATGCATTAAATTATGTATTCTTTGGTTTGCATGTTTTTAATCGGTGTTACTATTGTTTATTACAATATTTTAGCCCTAATTCTTGATTGATAGATATTAGCAATAAGGCCGGCCTTTGTACTAAATGCCTAATTCTATTTAAGTAATGCTGCTAATTTTATTTATTTACGCTTCATTTTTTGTTTTTTACTTTATTTTTGGCAACCAATCTTTTAGATTATTACTGCCATCGTCGAGTAGTTAATAGTACTAGTGGGCGCCCAGTGAACGACATTCGACCATAGTTCATTGAATTTTTATAGTTTGAACTTTGTTAGGGTTCTTTTATCAAAGGGTATTATAACCTCTATAATCAAAGGCTTTCATCAAGCCTACTCAGTTATTTGCCACTTTTTTTCAATTATATAAACATAAAAAAATCGATGTCTAAATGAAAATTGAAATTAATTATAAATTTGAAACAAAAAACAGGCGGATACATAAGGTGGCCAAGGCTCTCAAAATCTAAATAAACATAACTTTACGAAAATAAAGAAATTTATCGCAACTCGTGACATAATTTTCAATTAATTTTACACGATACCATGGGTGGGTGGGATTTCTGGATGATATTGAATTAAATGTAGTCTGTACATTATAAGGAATAGTGATATACCTAATATCATCATTTGGAAAAGTAATGGATACACAATAGAATCAAATGATGAATCCAAAACAAAGATGTTTTTAATACTACCATTAACTTTTGAAAATGAATTCATTTTTGTAAATAATTCATCATCAACTGTACTAAATATAATTGCTACATCAAGTTGAACTGCATCACTGTAACCGCGGAGATCTAAGTCATGGATTACTTTCATGACCAAACAAATTTTCTTATTTTGATTTTACAAAGTATTTTTCGCTCATTTTTTATTGAATCATCATTTGAGTACACCATAAAGAAATACTAAACATTAAAATATTGACATTGACTTTGGAAATATTGCTTTACTCTTATGGCAACATGAAGCAAAGTGACATGAAATGAAAGCAGTCTGTCATATAAAAAATTTGACATTCAATAAAACCAAAGAGAATAATAATTATTTCAGTAGTTCCATAAATTTACTAAAGATAAATTATTTATCAATTAATATTATGTATATTATGAATTTACATATTATATTATTCTAAAATTAACCTACAATTTGACCAGTTGATTTCAAAGGGCATATTGTAAGGCATGCAACGTCAGTCATGTTAAAAATATTTAAAAGGTAATTGGAACGTAAGAAGGTTGAAGGATGTTCGAAACGTCTTTTTACTTTACATATATGTTGTGTAAAATTCAAGCAGTAGTGTGAGTAATGTATATTTTAATTAATTTAATATGATTGTAATGCATTAAAAAAAATAGCTTTGTGCACTTCTCTGCCATATAAACTTTAACTATGCCAAATTTCAAGTTCATCCGTTCGCGCAATTCGCTTAAAAAGGGGTGCAAAGTTTTGGCTTCACGTGTTAATATATAAGATATGTTATAATATCATTGTTGAATGTAGAATAAAAAAGGGTAATTGGAACGTAAGAGTAAAAAAAATACATACAGTCGATCATAGCAACCTCCTTCGCAACCTTTTTTGAAGTTTGGCAGTATGGATTAATTCCTTCACTTGTCCTATTGGACGAATATTATTACTACTTTTTTGAAGTCCGTTATTGACGGATGTCAACATGTCTTTTTTATTTACATGTGTGTATATGTTGTGTAAAATTGGAACAGTAGTGTGAGTAATGCATATTTTAATTAATTTAATGTACTTATAATGCATTTTATATAAAATAAATAGCTTTCTGCACTTCTCCTCCATATAAACTTTAATTATGCCAAATTTCACATTCATCCGTTCACGCAATTTTCTTAAAAAGGGATACAAAGTTTTGGCTTCACGTATTAATATATATGATTACAAGTTCTTCTTCCATTCCGTTTTTGACAACCAGTCTTCTAGTAGACTATTACTGCCATTGTCAAGTGTGTATCGATATTACAAGTTTCTTGATATAATTTCAATGAACTAACAAGATGATGGCCATCTTGTTAGAACTTTCCATGGAGTTTTTGTGGCATCTCAGAATTCATGGTCCGTGGTATTATTTTCCATTCACTTCACTTATGCACAATAAACAAACTATATTACATAAAACACCACGAATTTTACACAATATAGAGGCTAGTAACACAAGATTATGAATAAAATATAAAATCCACTACATGATAGACCAAAATCCCGCCAAAAACTCAACGCTTCATTGTTAATAGTTAAATACAATAAGGATGAAATAAATAAAATATACATACCGAATTTCAAACACATATTAGTCTAAGGTCAAACAGTATCTTTGAGTAGAGATTATTATTAAAAAAGCTATACATAGTATAAATGCATATTGACGTATTTCTATAGGTTCGCAACTGATATAATAGACCAAAATAACAAAAGTCCAGGCAATCATAAGGAATGCCGACAAAACTGAAAAAACAAAATAATGAAATATTTGTGTTCTTTTTAGAATTTTTAAATCAATTATAATCCGAATTATTTAAATTTCATAATTTGTGGATTTAATTATTAATTAACATGTGTCTGGTTTTCACATCTATTGGCAACCTGAGCAATAATTATATACAGTTTATTGATTAATGAAACATGACGGGCTGCACACGCTCAATACAAAATACCATATTACATGTACACAAGCGCAATACGTCACGAGCATGTCGAAATAATTAGTGACGCGACCCCATAAGTTTTCCCCTACGAAAAATCGCTCAACGTGGTTAAAAAGTGGCCACTTTAAAAAAACATGCGCAATTATTATATATATACACTTTTTAATAAAAAAAAGTGTGTGTGTACTTATGTACACGCGTTAGAAGTTATACTTCTTTGGTGTAACAAGATAAAAATCTTTTCAAAATTTTTATCTTTCGCCTTATTCTACGTTTGTAGAAAAAACGACACTAACAATAGAAAAAAGGTATTTAATACATTGAAAGTTCTAATATAAAGAAATACAAACAACAAATATAAAGAAACAAAATGTTGACTATAGCTAGCTTCAGGGTGTCGGTTTTTCGTGACGATGTGCGCGCGCATCGTATAAATATACTCTCATCATTTTTCCTTCACGTGCTAAAAGATGTATAACTTCAAAAACCGCAATATCGTCCAAACTTAAAAAAATATTGAGCTACAGTCGAATTTCAACCCCTCGACGACCGCTAGTAATTACAAATAATAACTATTTATTAAATATAGGACATTCTAAAACAGATCATATGTATGTAAGAGGCATTGAACTAATAAGATAGTAAGTTACAGTAATGCGAACATCACTGAGTTACAGTGAGGGGGGTGAGGCTGCCGGAGCGGGTAAAGGGCCGTGAGCCGCGACAGCCGACTGCTGATTGTAAAGCGCTCACAGACGGAGCCTATTCGATTTCACGGCTCGTCGCGTTCGATATTTATTGTCATCGGTGCAGTTGTACGACACGGCGCCTACTGAACCGCGTTGAAAAATCTCCATTCCCGAAATCGGGCGAAAACATTCCGACAATTCCCCGACTGAGCTATCAACTTTTGCTAGAAAAAGTTTACCGCTGCGTAAAACCGACTAAAACGTCACGTTCCCGACACACACAGCGATAACAATCGTTACTTGAATATGTTTGCATGAAGGAGCGACACCTTGTCTCGTTAGTAAAATGTGATGGCTGTGTGAGATTTATCACCTGCACAAGACATGTGTTTTCGTCTTCTTTAACCAGTCGCAGTTAAAAATTGATATAAAAATAATCGTGTTAATTCCTTTAACTATAATATTATACCTACAAATTATCTAAATCTGTTGAATAATGTATAAGTGTAGAGATATATTTAATGATAATACATAACTATCTATCATGTTCCCAATAGATAAAAAGGATTGTTCCGCCTGAAATAGATTGGCAGCTACCACAGCTTACTGCAACAAAAAATGTTTGATTTTATTTGTCCGAGTGTACCTGAAAAAGTTACACCTCAAACTAGTAATAAAGAGAGAGCGCGAAATTTTAGTAACTAAAACAATAAAAAGAATTGAAAACGCGTTCCTTGGTTGACGGTTGACACCGTTGGTATGTGACTGTAAATATGAAAAATATTAATTAATATATGTTGCAGATTAACATGTAATAACCACAATCGATTACACGTGTTTCATTCAGTCACGGAACATCTTCGGATCAATGTTGATTCTTGTCGCCCGCTCGCATCGGAATATAGTTAGTGGACACATATGTGTACCAGCGTGCATGCCTCACAAACTTAAAGATATACCTTATCTGTGTAACTCGGCTAAACTATACTAATCAAGTTCAAAAAATAAAACCCTTCTAACATATGAGTACTTAACTGTGTGTCTGGATGTATGTGAGGATGGTCTCTGTTGTGTGTGTTGAGTTAGGGAATGAAAATTTTAAGTATCATTGTATCGCGATAGCAGCGTTCTCGAGGGCTCCTCTCTGAGGGATCGAACCTAGGGCCGCTGTCGAGGGGGTTGCGGTGAGTGTGCAGGAGCGAATAATCCGCCAGACTATGTTGGAGTGATCTGTGGTTACGCGAACGTTGGCGCACACGTACTCTGTTTGAAGAATTGGAGAGCTACTGATCGCTCGCTGTAGATATTTTAACGGAAGGATCGGAAAAGATGTTTCGCGGCCGTCTTTTATAACGAGGGGCATTGCGTACAGTCGTGTAATTCGCGACGGCTAGCACTAACAGGCTGGGTTAGTAAAATAATTTTTGGAATCGGATTAACAGTTCTGGAGAATACTTCCTATAGAATAGACTTTAGCTCTTTATAAAAACAATGTAGATAAAATAATTATACATTAACCTGGTAACCTTTTCAAAATGTAGGTTATAATGGAATACGATAGATTCATGAAATGCTGCACACGACAGAAAATTGGATAGACCATCAATACAGTCATTTTCAGTCAAAGGCGTGAATGTACTACGGTAACTCAATAACTGCGGATATAGTTAATTGGTACAATGCCAACTCTGGGGATATCGTTGTTTTAATTCAATTGTCTCGTATCTAATGCACTCCGCGGAGCAATCTTAACCCTGCCCCGGCTGATTACGGTAACTTTTCAAAGTATATTACGGCCGTGTGGACGCTTTACACGATACAGTTTTGTACTACAAACTATGTAAAATAATATCAATATATTGTTTTTTCTAAATATCGTTTAGTCTTTACAGGAGTACAGATAATTTTGTATATTTTACGTAATATATTTCTGAAGTATTATTTTAATTCCAAATTAATTTGATATTTGCAGACAAACAAACGAAATATTGTGATTATTAAAATATAGGTATACTCTAGAGATTATTTGTTTATATTTCTGTTTATTTGAACGAGTTAATATCTGGAGATACTCATCAGATTTAAAACTCATTTTATAACTTTATAGTGTACTTATTTAAGAAGGTTATAAGCTAACCAACGTTAAATTATGAACATTAGAAGTAGAATTATTACCGAAAGTGTATGGCAGAAAGTACAATAAGTAAAATGCAATAATAGTGCCACAGGGTCGCGTGATGCGGCACGGGTTATCTGGAGCTAAAAGTGTATTGGCTGATTTTGTGACTACAATAGTTTTTATAAACAGCTAAATCTATTGCAAAGAGCCGAACTGTGAATGCGCATAAACGAATTGTACCAACGTCGTGCGGCTCGTGTGGTCGGCTTCCTACACAACTGTTTAGTGCCGCAATTTATATTTTAATGTAATATATTTTTATACTATAATCAACGTGTACGACAAATAACAATATTAATTATTACACAATATATTAGCACAAAAATGTTAAGAAAGTAACACAGAATTTGTTCAGATCCTTGCGGTAAATGTACAAAAATAAATAGTTCTGTAATTGTATACAACAATCCAATCTATTTAAGAATGACTAATGAGGGCTCAGAAGTACAGCTTGTGTACTCAACAGTACAAACATGCGACAGTTGGGATACGTAATACTGAATACAAGGTTCTCAACCGGCGATGGACTGCACTGTTGTCATAAGCATATATACAATCAGTATATGATTAGCCACCGACTAGCTCAGATTACTCAGTCCCTTTACAACCACTTTCCAAATATGCCATTCGAATGGTAACATTGATTAGTAGAACGGAGCGAATGGTAACTAACTCAATTCTAAGAAATATTAAAACGAAATTAAGAATAAATTAAATAAAACGATACATATATATAGTATTAGTTAAAGCATAGTTTTGTGGTTACTTGCCATGTATATAGTCCACAATTTCATTTATTATATAGTTAATATAAAATAATCACTATCGCTAATTTGTTAAATAATGCCAGTTCTTATTTCTAGCATCATTAATGAGTTCAAAAGGCACTCTTCCAGTCTGAAATAAAGTAAAAGAAAAATACTTTCACTCTTTTAGAAAAACATAGACATTATTAGAAAGATCTTAGATTATCTTGTAGGTGGTAGAGCCACGCTGTAGCTATTAGTAGTTTCAGCATGAATGGGTCGGCTCACCCGAGGTAGTACCACCCTCTCACAGAAAACCAACGTGAAGTAACAGTGCTTGCATTGTTGCGTTTCGTTCGGTCAGTGAGAGCGCCGGAGGCCAACTCCCTTCTCCATTTCCCTTCCTCCTTACCCTATCCCTACCCCCACCCTCATATACAGGCTGGCAACGCACTTTCGGCTCCCCCGGTGTTGCTAGTGTCTATGGTCGGTGGTGATCACTTAACATCAGGTGACCCACCTGTTCGTTTGCCTGCTTTTGATATAAAAAAAAAACGGTGACAAAAATATATTATAAATATCTGTGTACCGTAATAATAATGTATTAAATAGTTCAATAAAAATCTAAAAACAATCAGTTCGCTATATTAATAAGATATTACTTTATAATGTGATTTGACATTTTTAAATAAATAATATTGATGGAAATAATTGTTGAAATTGCTAACAATATAGATAAAATATTAGATAATATACGATTATATCATTGAATTATAACCATAAAAAATATATACAAACTATACACACAAAAATCATGTTCATCACAAAATCTAATAATATTAAGAAGTACTTAGGCCAATATTATTGACCCCACGATATTTTTAAGTTTAGTCTTTATGTTTTCGTTATTGTTATTGAAAAGAAAAGATTAGTATAATTTCAGTAATGAGTTAATGATGAGAGGAATTTAAATAAAACGTATTTAAAAAACGAAATTTATTTTAAATACATGTAAAAGTAAAATTACAAGCTTCTTAAATGTTAATTTAGAAATATATCATAATTATAGGAGAACACAATATGAGTATTCAAATATATATAAAAAATTAATTAGTTGAAGATGAATACAATTTTCTTTTATTTAACTTTCTGTGTAGTCTCTACCATAAGAGATTAACAGATATAACTGACAATGAATATCGGAAACGGTAATAGTACCTTTTGAAATAGAATGTAATCCGCTTCGAGAGCGACCCGCTAGAAATAAAATAGAAATAAAATTTCGTATTAAACGTTTCGCATTGAGAGGGCAACCTTCAAGTTACTTTATTATCTTCAAGACAGTAATAAGAATCGTCGGCTCACTTACATCGTGATTAAATTATCATTGCAAAAACAGACCGGCTACTGTTAAAGTTACGAGTATTCCTCTCGCTTCGCTTTTGTAGGATTACTCGGGACGTTTTATTATTGCAGTATTCAAATCTCCATCGTGTACATTAAAATAACTTGCCACAATGTTCTAGCCGTATTCAACTTATTATCTATACTAATATTATAAAGAGGTAAAGTTTGTGAGTTTGTGACGTTGTGGCGTTGTAAGGGGTAATCTCAAGAACTACTGGTCCGATTTGAATAATTCTTTCAGTGTTATATAGCTCATTCATCGAGAATGATTATAGGCTATATATCATCACGCTAAGGCCAATAGGAGCGGAGCACAGATGAAAAATGTTTCAAAATCGAGATGTTTTTTTTTCTTTTTGAGAGCTTCTGCTGTATGTCAGCGTTAGCCCAGAGTAGTAACTATTACTACGCGGACGAAGTCGCGGGCAGGGGCTATAATCTATATACTAATATTATAAAGAGGTAAAGTTTGTGAGTTTGTGACGTTGTAAGGGGTAATCTCAGGAACTACTAAACCGATTTTGAAAATTCTTTTACCAATATAAAGCCACATTATTTATAAGTGTCATAGGCTACATATCATCACGCTAAGACCAATAGGAGCGGAGCAACAATGAAAAATGTTTTAAAATGGGGTATTTTTTCCTTTTGAGAGCTTCCGCTGCGTCTTAGCCCAAAATAACTATTCCACGCGTGCGAAGTTGCGGGCAGAAGCTATTAATTAATTATATTATCTATAATTTATACTAAT
Source organism: Antheraea yamamai (assembly GCA_036509395.1). Classification (NCBI taxonomy): domain Eukaryota; kingdom Metazoa; phylum Arthropoda; class Insecta; order Lepidoptera; family Saturniidae; genus Antheraea; species Antheraea yamamai. The sequence continues at coordinate 9,237,172 of AP028436.1, forward strand.
ATTATAAAGAGGTAAAGTTTGTGAGGTTGTAGGGGGTAATATCTGGGGAGTCGGAGAAAAATGGTCGAACGAAAAGGTTTCTTACGAACGCTGCCTTAATTATGAGATATATATGATTGAGTTCTAGAGAAAAGTTGTAGCTTGATAATGCCTATTACCGCCCAACGAAGTGGGCACGGGTCGGTTAGTTACTTATAATAATAAACTTTCTCTGGTTTCAGCACGAATGGATCGGCTCGCCCGGGGTAGTACCACCCTCTCACAGAAAACCGACTTGAAGTAACAGTGCTTGCATTGTTGCGTTTCGTTCGGTCAGTGAGAGCGCCGGAGGGCCACATCCCCCCCCCCACCTCTCTCCTCTCCCCCTCACTCCCTTTCCCCCAAACACAGGCTGGCAGCGCATTTTCGACTCCCCTGGTGTTGTTAGTGTCCATGGTCGGCGGTGATCACTTAACATCACGTGACCCACCTGTTCGTGTGCATGCTATGACATAAAAAAAATGTATTGAGATCAGTCGTCGTGTGCGCATTACACAAAATCTACTGGATCGTTTATTTTTTTTTTAGTTTTACTTCATAAGCACGTGGTCTTTATCCAAAAGAAAGACGATTGCAATATCTTCATAGTTTTAAGAAACCACGGTTTGTATAAACACTACACGTTTAGCAATGTGTTTTTTATTGCTATAGAGAATTGAGACAAGCGGTATGGTGCCTATGCACAGGAGAGGGGAAATATACGGATGAAATTGCTTACAAAGATTTTTTTATGTTTTTTTTTTTCTATAAATCCTAATCCTAACAATATTATAAATGCGAACGTAAGTTTGATTGTTTTTAAGGAGTTTACTCCTTAACTAATTAATCGATCAACATGAAATTTTGTACACACATTCTCAGGATCATAGAAAAAAGTATTGTTCTCGAGGGATTATTATTAGTCGAATCTACATTCATACGAGCGATGCC
>AP028436.1:9266244-9454531 GCA_036509395.1 Antheraea yamamai
GTTAAATGTTACTGTAAGAGGCGTGCGTGTCGTATTTATAATTGTTTTAAGAGCATTTCTATAACTGTACATGGTCCCACAATTTTATATCTCTTTAATACAATTTAAAAAAATCGTGCGAAGTTGCGGGTACAGCTAGTAATTAATAACTTTTTGATAATATTTGACAAGCTATATATATAGTCCAAAAAATGTAAGATAAGATGGCTACATATTTGAAAATAAGACTTGATAAGGCATCGTAAGAATAAGTATAATATACATCAGAGTCCCACACGACTGTCGCACGTAATTCATTCCCAGCGATCCCTTACATCTGAATTCATAATGATACAAAAATTGCAAATGTCACACCGCACATCCAGACCCATGAATACTAAAGATGTTATTGTAGATCGTTCACACTCCGCATAATTGAGCTTGAATGTTGTTCTAAGAATGACATACCATGTATCTTGCGACTTGACTCCAAATTACATATATCGTACCTACCAGCTTAGCTCACGTGTTTTTATTATATTTACTACGAGCTGATACTCGCGACTCCGTCTGCATTGTTTATTATCCTAACAATATTTTACAAGTACAGATGAAAAAAAGCAAAAAACGGATTGCCCCACATTTCCACTGCAAAAAAAAATCGCTGAACGCCTGAACGCTGAGTGCTTATAAAAATTGTAGTTCCTTAAAGTTTTAATAACTTTATATTAAATGAGGCTATCGTGGTATTTTTATTACATAAAGACCTTGTATCTAAGAAGTAAATCTAAAAAAAGTAGTTTTTAAGTGACTTGCGCACCATTGCAAACATACCATACCACACCCGCGACTCCGTCCACGTGGAACCTAATGTACAACAGTGACCAATAAAATCACCTGAATGTATTAAGTCCATTTACTTATCATCTTTTCTCTCCTACTTAAGTCGCGTCGTCATTAAAATTACAATAAGTTTTGATATAACAAAAACCGATTTTAATGAAACAAAGGCTAATAAATGTTGCTCGAATATATATATGCTTTTCTCGAAGAGGTTTTATCGTGAACGCAGTTTTTTTAGCAGTGATGCGCATCAAAACAAACAGACAGGCATTTCTAAAAATTATCGAAATGTATGTTATTACATACCCTTAGACTTCTTATCCTGCAACAATTTTTTTTTACAAAAATCTAAAAGTACAGACACTTTAGATTTACATTCTTATTATATATACAGATAAGATATAGATAAAAAAAAAGATTACTAGCGTTTGCCCGCGGCTTCCCTCGGGTTGTTATAAATTTAACCTGTCGACACATTTTCTTTAGATGAAAGGTACCCTATGCCCTTTTCTGCACTCCTGTATATGTATGCAAAATTGAATGATGCTCGGTTGAGTAATTCGAGCGTGAAAACTTAACAAATAAACTCACTTTCACATTTACTAAGATAATCTTCTGAAAACTAAATAAAATAAAGACAGATAATGTACATACAAGTGTTAAATATAGATACATATTAAGGACCGCTCCGTGAACGATACGTAGATAAATCATGAAATCTGATTTAAAAGAATGATACACGTCGTCAGAAAACAATTGGAAAAACGTGACCGGAGCACCGATAGAAGAAGCGCGGGCCGATCGAACACGTCACATCGCACAATGCATACTAACTCATGGCACCAGTTTCTATTTTACCTCCCCTTTCGCTTCATATTTCAACATCAAAGCTCTAATTTCAATACTTCATGTTAGATTGGTTTTTAAACTGGATTCGATTAACGATATCATGTATATTGAAATTTTCCAAATACCTTTTGGTTTTGGTTACGAAACTAGAATTAAATTGGTTTCTTTTGCACAGTTTTTCTATATCTGTTCTTATTAGTTTTAAAAATACATAATAACACCATCATCTTTCCTGAAACGACGGGATATGATTTAACACAAACCAGAGCATAAATAATATCTACATAATGATTTAATAATTCAATCACCGTCATAGAACTTTTTTTTTGGCGTATATAATTTTGTTTCATCAGAACTGCGTTTTTTATTCATACTAATCGTGAGTTTTCTTATATTCTTTAAATCGTTATTTCTTTATTACTGCTTAACTTCCATAAATCTTTTATTGATTTACCTTTGTTAAATTTTATCATAACTGCTTAGCTTCTAAAGACACAGATAAGTCTCGTCAAGAAAGATTCAGTCATTCTAATATTAACCCGGTCAAATAACACTTCAATTTTGTTGAGATGTATAAATGTACAAATTATGCCCTTATATCTATATATCTATACTAGCGGGCTGTCGGACGTTGTCCCGCACTGATTATAAAAAAATCCTTGACAGATTATACACCAAAACCTTCCTCATGAATCACTTTATCGATTGGTGGAAACCGCACGAAAATCCGTTCAGTAGTTTTTGAGTTTATCGCGAACAGACAGACAGACAGACGCAGTAGGGGACTTTATACTATGTAATGATAAATAGGCAGTGGGGAAATAATTAAGAACATCTCCCTCTTCTGTTTCTATCTTCTTTTCTATCTTCTTCCTTTCCTTTTTGTTTTGCTACTAATGGCGAACTTATCAATAAAAGAACTAGAAAAAGTTTTTTTTTTCTCTAAGATCGAAATTCGACCATTGGACGAGCACTCGTATAAATAAATCCTCAGATACTTTAACATCTAACTATAATACAATATACAAGGTTAATAAAAAAGACGACTTTGAATCTCACGACATACATCAAGTTAGATTTGTGAAAATAAAACGATATGTGAGTGAAATCTTACTAGTACTTTTGAGAAACTTCGAGACCTGTTAGAAATAAATGATTCTTTTTAGTTACTCATACTTCTCAAAGCTCTTTGATTTATTCATCGTGTAGGTAGTACATACGTGAAAATTTTCTTAAAAAGTTAACTAGTTCTAAAAAAATCATTATAGGTTTTAGTATTTGATCATAAACTCACCTGATGTTGAATGACGCGGTCCATGATAATAAACAAGCTAAACCTCGACTGACTTCATCTCAAGTGCAGTTACCGGTACCCCACCCATAAGCTCTTGGCGACAGATTTTCAACTTGACGATGCTAGTTAGTCAGACGAGCTTAGAAAGTCCTACCTTCAACTATTCTTATTCTATGTGTGTATATTATTACTGTGTACCCGGTAGGTTTTCTTACCAATAATAATTAACTGAGTTTAGTTCTTAATGTTCACCTACATTATATAAAAACCCGTGAACAAATCTTCACATTTCAGGCCATTCGGTTTTGCTATTCGTATTCCGTTAATTTGTCTAGGAAATTATAATAAGTAAGTATTTGTATGTCCTACATGGAAAATAATTTGTCATTGAAAAACATGTTGATATTTTATTCAAATATACAGTCCTCATAAATTTTGAACTGCTTTGAATATAACCGTAAGTTCTGTTTGCGCATTATATCGTCAATATTTTAATACAAAATAAAGTCAAAAATTATTAAGTTGTATCGATGCTCTAAATATAGCATAATAGGTATTTATATCAAAATTTATGTTCTGTGCAGCTATATTCAGAGAAGTTAAAAAAAATGGCACAAACTGCAATGAGCATCTGAGTTAAATAAACAGACTATAAACCGTTGAGTTATACTAAAATAGATAGCATGAAAACCTCCATGGAAACCAATATCAGAAACAGTTTTAAATTACTTTTATCGAATAATAAAATAGATATAAAATCGAATTAATACGCGTAAATCGAAATATTCAATTAAAGTAGCTTGAAACCATGACGTTACCGGTACTTAGTATTCAAACGTATGCAAATTATAGACGTGCTATGCAATAAATGCCGACACACGGATCACAATTCGACAATTGGCATTTATGTCCCCAGTCGCTTTGTATACATACTTATTTAATGTATTAAAGCGTATGCTTCCATTAAATTTTCTACTTTATTATTGTTTTCGGTAATTCTAGTTATATTATGTATGGAAATGTGAGTTCGTTTGTTCTCCTTTCTCGCTTTAACTACTCAACCGATCATCATGACATTTTTTATATATATTGGCAGAGGTACAGAGAAGAACATAGGCTCTCAAGTGCAGATGACGGAACGCACCTATAGATACTTGGCTTCACTTTTCCTTGACCGAAAGTTCCAGCGCGCAAGGATTCAACCCTACGTCGATGGTCGCGGTGTCCGAGCACACTAACCGCTGAGCAATTAACGCTTTGTTATTACTAATTTTACTTCACTACTAATATACTAATTGATGGACTCAATGATTAAACGATAAAGATGATGACATCATACTGTCCAGATACTATTGCCACGATATACATATACATAAAAATTATTTAATCCTATTGGTACCCGTTCGTATCGTAAAGGGGCACACACCGCTGCCTGTAACTGAATTACACTTCAAACAGTCACGTATTCGTTTAATATCACACGATAAATGTGAAGTAAATAAAACGTATACAGTTGTTAAAACAGTTCATATCGTTTAGATAAACTGTTAGAGAGTAGTCCTTGCAAATCGCACACTTCTATACTACAAACCGCGGCAACGCCACACGCTCAACAGATCCCGCTATTAGGCTATAAAATTAGCGATAAAAGGTTTAAATTTCACCTCGATACTACGATAAAAATATAAAATTTACCTCAATTTACCAAATCACATTTTTTTAATGCTTTAGAGGTTTTAGCGTCTGACCACAATTTCATCTGTTGTTAAAATGACGATGTCATCTAAGTTAATAAATACGCTAAACCTTGAGAGCAACTAGATCTCAAATGCAGCTACCGGAACACACCTATATATATTTTTTTTTTTCAGTGTTGAGTGTGATACCTAGCCGGGCATGGCCTGAGAAAACCCTACCGCTATGCTATGATTGCACCATAATGTTATCCTTCACCAAAAACTTCCGCTCATTCGCGAGAATTTGTATCTGCCTCGATCGGCGCGAAGTCTGAATACGCTAACCACCATTGCTTCATAATTACGTCAAAATTCAATTGTGCCTAATATATCAGGAAATAATTCATTTTTCATTTATAATCAACTAGCCGGTCCGGTGGACGTTGTCCCACCCTGATAATAAAAGAACCCTTGTTAAATGATATACCTAAACCTTCCTCATGAATCATTTTATCTACTGGTGAATACGTTATGAAAATCCGTTCAGTAGTTTTTGAGTTTATCACGAACAGACAGACAGACGTGGCAGAGAATTTTGTTTTATAATATGTAGTGATCTCTCTTTACTAACTAACATCTCGTACTGTCGTGTTCCGTGATCAGACAGTATTGTGGATCGCTACACAGTGACTATCTTTTGATCAGTCGTGTTTCTAGAGCAGCCAGTGTATATTGAACTGCCAAGAGCCTTACAGCGATGACTACCGATGAAGTGTAGGTATCTTGGTAAACACCGTGATTTTTCTTTGCCGTATTACGGTAAAAACTCATGCCCTAAACTTATACAATTCTTTATTTTTCTTGTTTTAGTGGCCCGCACCGTGATCCGAGATCGGAGCCTTAAGCCGGCTGTTATGTGTGAGCTGCCTGCACTCGCTCACTCCGTGTGAGAGCTACAAGCTGATGCCTATGTGTTCAGTTCCAGCTTATATCGGTTCTCGAATTCTCAATTAATTACATGACATCATTAGCAAGGAACTTATAACTATTCGTCAGCTCAAGTGAATCTTCAAACTTGTTACAATATAATAAAATATTTTACGTTACAAACACAAACCTTTGAATTCCAATAAAAGTAGTTATATGTTTTTTTTACATAATTTTATTTTTTTATCTTTACTCCAGAGACATATAAAGTAAATTTGGGATAGTTGCCCTAGGAGAATACCTCGTATTTTATATTGGAACTAGCTGACCCGTGAAACTTCGTCTGCACTAAATCGGTTATTACCGGTTTCAATTGTATTTTTAAACGCAAATAATCCTAAAAAACCTAAAACCCGATTGCAGCGACATATAGCACTTCCAATTGTGAATCCAAACTATCCAGGGAATCACTCAAACATATATCCAGTTGGTATGTGAGAAATATTTTAAAATAAGCCTAGAACCTGTTCGCAGCATTACCTAAAGTGTCTAATGAAAATAAAAAGTAACCTACATATATTGCCGATAAATGTCTTCCCAGTACCCCCTGGTAACTTCATCGCTTAACATACTGTAAAAATTAAACTTTATCTTAAAAAAAGCTTGAGAGGTCTATAGATCCCCAGTTGGAACGAAGTTCCTTTCCCTTTTTTGTAGACGTTTACTATACAGTCGGTATAGTTTACATTATAAAATATCAAGTTGACAGAGTTAAATTGTAAATTAAATGATAAAATATGTTCATAAAATAAATAATGTTAAATTAAACACTGAATGATATCATAATTATTTTCAACTTGTATTAAAACTTTTTCACACTCCATTGTATTGAAGAAAAATATAAATATTAAAAAGATATGAGCACGACGCGTCAACTGTCACTTGCTGTAATTATTCATCTAAGAGCTAGCAACGGTTTCGACAACGAATTCGAATAAGCCAGTTTTTTATATATCTTTATGTTCTTCCAAACAGCGTGCGGGTTACCTGGCTGCCGTTAAACGTTGCGTTTATTAGTGCATATCGCACCTTTACAGGCAAAAGTATTGATTTTTATATAATTTAGAATGTTTTGTTTTTCACTAACTTTGAAACGCTACTAAAACATGAAATTATTATTGCCAGACATTTTTATTATTAACAATAAAGTGCCCGATGCCATTTTTGGTAAATGTTCATACCATGTTAAGATAACTTTAATTTTAATAATATTTTATTTAGACATAAAAGTTAGTAAATTAAAAATAATATGTATAGAATAACTTAGCTATATAGCTATAGTTTAGCGCAACACTGTTACGGTGAAATCTCTATATCATAATGGTTAATAAAATGAAATATGTTCTTTGCAATGGAAAAAATAAAATTGTTTGAAATGATTTATTTTATTTATAAAGAATATCATCGGGCACATTATTGTCAATAGCAAAATTGTCTGGCAGTGATAAATTCATATTTGAATAGCGTTTAAAAGTTACTGAAAAAAAACGTTCCTAAAATTATTTAGAAATCAAAGTTTTGACCTCTAAGGTGTGATGCGCATTAAAAAACACAACGTAAACCGGCTATCAGGTATCCTCAAATAATAATTATAAACGTTACTACTACGTTTGATGCAACACAATAATAATGGCCGAAAACTGTGAAGGAAGTGAGAGAAGGCTTATTGTGTGAGAGAAACAGGAGACCCGCGTCGGTATCATCCCTACTCCGTGCTGTTTACTGGGATGTGACACCGGTATAGTCTGACAAATGAGTGTTGATCCAGAAAAAGAAAAATTTTAGCTTTGCCATAAGCTCAGGGAAATTTTAATCGAAATAGAGTGAAAAACAGTCACAAAAAAGACGACGACTTGGTTTTAATTAGCTCTTTCTCTGGGATAACTTACCAAGTGATAATTGATCAGTTATCGAGTGGGATGAAAAATGATTAATTACTAAAATTACTATAAAAAAATAGGAGTTGGTGTTAGAAGGGTGAAAATTTAGAGTTGTATGAATTTTTTAATGTTTCATTATAACAAAATGAAATAAAATAAAAATGTCCAAAAAATAAAAAATAAATGTTAGAGGTGGACAACCCTTATCACTTAGGGGTATGAAAAATAGATAGTAGCCGATTCTCAAACCTACTGAATATGCATATAAAATTTTATAAAAATCGGTCAAACCGTTTCAGAGGAGTACGGTAACTAACATTGTGACACGGGAATTTTATATATAAGATGTACAAACATAATACAATCGTAGTTAATACTAGTAAAGAGACCCAGAAAAATATGAGCGCTCACTAAGCTGAAAGGAATTTGTTTTGAGTTATTAATAAAATTCAATAACGGCGGACAACACTAATTAGGAATTAAACGGTTTTACAGAAGCACTTAATTTTTTTATTTACTAAGGTAAGATGGTTTTACTTTTCTGTTATTTAATAGAGTATGATTTTTATAATATTTAAAAATAAAATTTGTAGTGATTAATTTATTACTACTAATTATTATTAAGATAATCCTAACACGATATTGATAAAATAACACGTATTGTTAAGAATTATCTTTGATAAATCCTTAACGGTAATTATCACCACGGTACAAAAAGCATCGGGGCATCTAACCTATATAATGGGTCCCTATCCTTAAAATTAATGTTGAGCTTTTTTTTTAATATATACAGTAGCTTTATTCTATTACTCATAATTTCATAGTAGCCAATAGATATAGATAGTTAGATGTGTAATGAAAGACAAAGATAAGTATGACTAAATATATAGAAAAATTAGATTAAATATGTAGGTGAAAATATTAATTGATTTCAAAATGTCAGACAACTGTCCCACATTTTCCCCGAAGTCACTATAAGTTCTCGCCAATCTTTTTGAGACGCACTGAATAGAATCACGCAAAACATAAATTTAGGCATATGTACGTATTATATTATATGTATGGCATCGAGACAACTTAAGAATAGAATGCCAATTATCCTTTAATAATATTTTATCTTTGTTTTATATTAAACTCTTACTATAATACGCACAAACCCATACATACGGTCATATTTACAGTGGTCAAAAAGATTCACTAGGACTGTACAATATGACTGCGGTGGTTTTTTGTTGTTGTAATAGGCTCTGTCACAGAAAATCAATAAAACGTACTTATTTTATTTACACATTAAATAATTGTCATAGTACATGACTAACGGGCACGACAGACGTTGTCCCGCCCTAGTAATAAAAAAAAACCTTGACATTATATACTTAAACCTTTTTCATAAGTCGCTTTATCTATTGGTAAAATCTGCATGAAAATCCATTCAATCGTTTTTGAGTTTATCGTGAACAGACAGACAGATGAGGCAGAGGACTTTGTTTTATATTATGTAGGGATATATGACATTTTACTAACTTTTTTTTTTTGAAGACTCAAAGCTCAAACAATTTACTTTGCTAATAAAACGCTACCAACGTGAATCAAATTTCTCGAGGTACAAATTTTCTAATCAACTATATCTGCATAATTCAATAACAAAAAGCAGACTTGAGAAGAAGCATTCACAACATTGCATTCGTATTCAAAAATGTAAATAAAAATAATAATATTCTTAAAAATGTTTTAGTTGATATTCTCCAGACGTCTGCAAGAGTCAATATAGATTTGACGATGTCTCGCGAAAAGAATAAATGCTTATAGTCTAACTGTTTTATTTTCTTTATTATATATTTTGGATTACAGAGAATGGTAAAGAAATAGGTTTTATGGTAGTTATGTTTTCTTTTAGACCACTTTACCAAGTCACTATACCTTTATATATGAATAAAATGATAGTGTAGGTCTCGATGTCTAGAGTATGTCATCCCTTTTGGCAGACTGGGTGAAACGTTTTGTACATCGAATATGTCATTCAAACAATTGGAAGATCTCTTGTAACTATAAATCTATACTAATATTATAAAACTGGAGGGTTTGTTTGGTTGAACGCGCTAATCTCAGCAACTACTAGTACGATTTGAAGAAATCGTTCAGTGTTATATAGCTCATTTATCGAGGAAGGCTATAGCCTATATATCATCACGCTAAAACTAATAGGAGCGGAGCACCAATAAAGAATGTTTCAAAATCGGGGTTTTATTTTTCCTTTTGAGAGTTTCCGCTGCGTGTTAGTGTTAGCCCAAAGTAACCATTCCACGCGGAGAAAGTCGCGGGCAGAAGCTAGGATGTATAATTAAACAGTATATTTACACACTCCTAGTTTAACTTCACGCTCTCCAAGTCAATCTAGTCTCCTACAGTGGTGCCCTTGGCGTGATGGTGCCGAGGTGTCTACAATAGAAAACTGTCGTTGTGCGGGCATCATTTAAAAACTTCTGGATAGATTTCTATAATCTTCTTTTTGTTAGTTTTCAATTCGTAAATACTTATCACAAACAATTATCAAGATAACTTCATTTTATATACAGTTATTTAAAAAGACTACAATTCTTATAAGGACTACGCGTTCAGTTATTACCGTGGATAAATATATTGTTGTACTGTAAATCGGCGTATTGCTAATGTTTTTTCTTCTGTACATATAATAAATTGTTAATATAATAATCGACGTAAATGAAGTCGCGAGTATCAGCTAGTTTGAAGAAATATAAGAAACCATATAATCTCGACGTTAATGAAAATATAATGATGAAACCATAGACGATTTAAATGAAACTAAATCGTATCTGTATAAGATGGAAATATTAAGAAACGAAATTGGAATTCTGAAAGGACAACGTTAGAGACAACTGTATAATCAGCTTTGCGTCGATTAATACCACGATGGCCGGCGGGCGCACTCTCCCGATCTCTCTTCCTTCGATATTGCCACACACAAAGAACTAAATTATTTCCTCCATTTTCTTACGATGTCATTGTTTTAATAACACCACTGTCTTTAATATTTCATTTATAATGCTATAGTCAAAGTATCACTCTGTGTAATCTATGGGTATACGCAAAGTGACGCGTCTATTGTAATTTCGGGCCAATATCAGAATTAACCAAACGAATTTTGGCTGGAAGGTAGAGGACTTTTCAGATTATCACCTAGGCTATATTATACTTTTCATAAGGACTAAGTACTAATGATAATTTGGTACTTACGTATATAATGCACCATTACAATTTTATATTATTATAATGGTTTAATGTATCGAATATTATATTATTATTACTGAGAAAACTCTGAACCCACGAATCCTGAAAAAAACCCGAAATCGCAGTCCTCGGGAATAGTCTAAAGTTGGCTAATTTTCTGCTACATAAAAATGGCAATATAGCAAGCAAACCATAATCTTGAAGAACTTCGTTTTTAACCGAAATGGTGGTGCTGCTCAAGCAGACACTATAAATAGCCTACCAAAGCTAAAGTCTACAGAAAAATTGTAAGGCTAAAAGATCCCATCAGACTTCGTAACTGTATAATAATAATCATAAATACAATGGTATAACAAAATAATCCCAAGAAGGGTGGGTTGATGTCAGGCAGGCGGCCGATCGTAAAAATTAAGCCAAATCATATACCACAACATGACAAACATGTTGTACCGACCCTATTTATGTGGGATAAGGGTATGAAGAAGAAGAAGTATATAATGCACCATGTTCGACGATCGCTACCGCGGCCGGCTCTCGTTATCTTTTTCACAGGTCTATCCTAACCGAACCAAGACGGACAAACAAACGGCTGCGGTAGCGGTCGGCGTACGCACTGCGTTTTATATATTAACAACTTGATGATTTTTAAGTTAAAACAAAACAGTTTCGTCTCGGTTTGGTTTGTTTAGGTTAGATTTTCGAAAAAACATAACGAGAGCCAGTTGCGGCAGCGGTCGGAGAGCGCGTTGCATTATATAAGTAAGTACCGGTCATACAACGAACGTAACATAAAAGTTTTACAGAGATGAACACAGAGTTAAGCCAAATTAAAAAAAATCTAGTTAAAACACGTATTACCCAAGAAATAGCAAAATCGTTTTTCAAATAACTTAGTAAAGGGTAATACTACATTCAAAAGATTATATTAATGAAAGCTACCAACTTCGCAAATGCTTTGTATAATGTACTTTATTTTCAACAATTTCACTGAGTGTTTTTATCACAAATAATTAAGTTAAACATAACTTACATATATCTTATATTATTTGAAGATATTATGGTATTGTGAAATGTGGTGGTTTCAATATTTTACTTATAAATACGACTAAACATTTGTTTTAAACATAGGCAGAATATTGTGATAGCAAAAGTATCGTACCTTATTTAAGTACTTACAGAAAATTATAAGCTTAAATTCATAAGGACACAGCAACAACAGAAAATAGTCATGTATGCTCAACGAATGTTAGTCAACATTGGTCCCGTGCCAAACTATGCATGCAGGGGTAATGTAATTGTTTGCTGCGACATCTAATGCTCTGGTAACGACGCGACGCGACGGAGGTATCGTTCCGTGTTCCGTTACAATTCTACTTGTTACTATTCACTTAAATATGTAAGAAAATGATTCTGGTACTTGGAATTATTAAGTGTTTAATATATTTTTAACACGAAAAAAGCTATTCAATAACATCAAATATTAATATATTTATCCCTCATGAAACCATTCTCCTTTTTTATATATCATAGGAGGCAAACGATCAGGTGGGTCACCTGATGTTAAGTGGTCACCACCGTCCATAGACACTTGCAACACCAGGGGAGTCGCAAGTGCATTGCCAAACTGTGTTTGGGGAGGGGGTAGTGGAGGAGGGGGGAGGATGTGAGTTTCCGGCGCTCTCACTGGCCGAACGAAACGCAACAATGCAAGCACTGATACTTCACGTCGGTTTTCTGTGTTAGGGTGGTACTACCCCGGTCGAGCCGACCCATTCATGCTGAAACCAGTAATAGCTTCAGCGTGGCTCTACCACCTACAGCGTACCTTTTTTTGTAGTTTTACCCCGCTGACATGAATTTATTATAAACTAGTGGCCCCGGCAGACGTTGTCCAGCCCTGATTATAAAAAAATCCTTGACAAATTATATACCAAAACCTTCCTCATGAATCACTTTATCTACTGGTGAAAACCGCAAGAAAATCTGTTCAGCACTTTTTGAGTTTATCGCGAACAGACAGACAGACAGACGCGGTAGGTGACTTTGTTTTATACTATGTAATGATATGTAGAACTGAATGATATTATTATTATTATTTTCTATATAAATATACAGAACAAACTGCCAAACGTATGTACGCCCATCACTACAAAACAGCTTTGTAATTATAAGGAAAAGGTTTGTATAAAATAAAACAATTGAAATATCGTACCGAAAAAGGAAACTATTGGGTTAAGAAAACTCCATATAAAGAAGTGAGTAAGTCAGTCAGACAGAAGACAGTAGCAACATTTTCAATAATATTGACAGATTAATATTTAGTTGTTCAGTTACCATTTTATTCCATTACATGGAATATAGATAACGGATAAACATGGTCTCATTTTATTTATTAGCATATAGTGGTCGCCTTTCATAAATAAACATGAGTAGATATACTCGATATAGATTTAAGTGTCTCACATTTCATATAGAATTACAAAATTATTAATTTCATGCGTGTCATACAATGAATTTTGAACTTAATTTATTTATTTTTCAAGTCTATATTTACAGAAATAAGACTGTGGGTAAAATTCTAGTTTACTCGATATAAGGTCATGTAACTTGAATGTAAACAATTAGAAGAAACCAGAAAACACTGGAATGCGCCCACCTTACCATAACTCATAAAAATGAACAAGGGATCCAAACACTGGCCCCAAGTGTAAACACAAACCCACCGTCCGTTATTCTATGAATTCGTGTACTTTATAGAACAATCAATACATTCTGCGACTACTTTATGCTTTGAGTGTCTAACAAAAGAAAACATATTTTTGTTAAATTCTTTAGTTACTTATAGATACATTTATATTTATCTATCTTCTTCTTCTATATCTATATCTTCTATACATATAATAAAAATGAAGTGTCTGTATGTAATATCAAAATAAAAATTTTTGACTGATTGAGTATGAAAGTATACACGTTTCTGATAACAAAAATGCAATTTTTAAAATTTTTGTCGGTCTGTCTGTCTGTTTGTTCCGAGTAATCTCCGAAACGGCTGGACCGATTTTGAAGGGAACTTCATTGGCAGATAGAAAAAATTACAGCGGGTTACTTAGGCTACTTTAAATTAGACTAGCTGTTAACCACGGCTTTGTCTGCAATGCTATCTTCAAAACGGTTAGACCGATTTCCACGGGACTTTCAATGGCAGATAGCTGACCTTATAAAAAATAATTTAAGCAATTTTTATTTATACTAGCTGTTAACCGTGGCTTCGCCTGCAACGTTATCTCCAAAATGGTTGAACTGATCTTCACAAAACTTTCACTAGCAGATAGCTGACCTTATAAGAACTAATTTTAGCAATTTTAATTTATAGTAGTTGTTAACCGTGGCTTCGCCCGCAACGTTATCTTCAAAACGGTTTGACTGATCTTCACAAAACTTTCACTGGCAGATATTTGACCTTATAAAAAGTAATTCAAGCAATTTTAGTTTATACTAGCTGTTTACCGTGGCTTCGCCCGAAGTGCTATCTCTAAAACGGTTCGACTGATTTTTGAGAAACTTTCACCGACAGATAGCGAACATTATAAAAAGTATTTTAATTTAGACTAACTGTTAACCGTGGCTTCGCCTGTTGTGATATCAACAAAACGGTTAAACCGATTTTCACGGCACTTTCATTGGTAGATAGCCGACATTATAGAAAGTAATTTAGTTTATTTTAATTTAGACTAGCTCTTACCCGCGACATTGTCTGCATGAAATTTAGCAAGATTTCAACTCATTCTTTATTTTTAATAAGAGAAATAATTATCAGCTTATTGTTTACAATTCGACATTATAATTATTAATAACTTTAATGATATAGAGGTCTTCCTAATAAGATCTTAGATTATAAACGTATTACGTAAAGGGTTCCATAATACAATTTCTTGCGGAACAGACAAGCGTTTATTTTTTGTATAGTCACAAAATCATAATTATAATAATGGCAATGTATATTAAATGTAACGTAAATGTAAATCTTTATAATAATATTTTAAGTTATTTTTTTCATTAGTTCCTTATACAGTGTAAGTGAGCACTGAGGCAGTTATATGGTGGGTTAAGGTTCCAAATATGTTGTTGATGACAAACCTCATTTGGCACGCTGTTAGTATTTATATATCTAATGTACACGTTACATGTTACTTTTAGTGGTGTGCGCTTCGTACTTACAATTGTCTTTAAAAAGCATTTCTATAATTGTACATAGTCTCACAATTTTATAATTCTTTAATACGATTTAAAAAAACGCGTGCGGAACTGCGGGTACAGCTAGTATTCAATATAATTCCCACGATTTGTATTTTCAATTCATACTATTTGATATTCGCAATTTCATTCACATGAAAATGGCTTTGTTGCTTCACATGTAGATTAATTGAGGAGTGTCTTTCGTGTAACGTAATGTTGCCACAACTAGCTAGCACATATAAACATTTGATCGATTTTAAGGTATATATGTTGAATTTTGTCAGTACTGCTTAAACCTTATGAAAAAGCATAATGATACGTAACCTAACTAATACTCTGAAACTTTCTCTATCTACTAGTCTCGGCGAAATTGATTCAGCTATTATATAAGTCTGGACAAAAAAACAGACATTTCGATTTTATGTATATTTATTATAGATTTTATTAGCCGTGTCCATGAGAATATTTCCGATCACCAATATTTCCTTTATAAATCATTTAAATCCTTTTTTAGAGCTCACTGGTGTTATAAAACGAACTCGTGCAAAATTTCCTACGTTCAGATACACTGTTTTATGGTGTGTATTGTCTATCTATCAATATCTTAATATTTTTATTAGGTACGTAAATTTCTACAACATTACACACCATTTTGACTCAAACCAGACTTCAAATGTTTTAATGTATTTTGCTATATAATTGACAGGGAAAAGCTATATTGAAAACATTAATAGATAGTACCTATAAAATATTCTAACCTTAACAAGTGACACGCCTTCCAGTATAAGACGGTTGGAGAAATAATTTTAATTAATATCAAATAACTGACGACCCTTGAGTTCCCGTAATGATGTATTTGACAAGTTGGCATTTTCATTAGAATCGTTGCAACAAGTAAAAACTTAATAAGTTTTCCTAAGAATTTCTAATTAGAAATTTGAGCTCTTCACGACATAGTAATATTTCAGGCTCGTGGAGGTATTTCCAATAAAGGACTCTGCCAAGTCATAATTCTTCAAAGTAATGTGTAATGAGATGTGGATATTACGGCGCTCTTACGAGATTTAGATGGCCGGGTTCAAAGAGAAAATGTTTGTTCTTTCAGGTAACTCACAACCTTTGCATACTTGCTACAACTAAGTATTATAGAAAGAATGTCAAAGAGCTGGTAAGTACTTGATAACGTTTATTAAATGTACATAGCCAAATGATGCGATTCTAAGTTCTTAAAAATTAACCGTCTGATTATACTGAAAATATTTTTCTTCATGACAAAGAGAATGTATATATTCCACACTATTTATTTTTAGCTTCATAATCTACTTTTGCAAGGTTTAAATTGCCATTCTGCTTCCAACATGAGGCTCATTTAAATAGATATTAGAGTTTGTACTAACTCTTGTCTTCTTTCAGTTTCTTTTTTTCAGTTTCAGTTTCTTTTCAGTTTCAGGTCTAAAAACCAACGAGAAGAAGAAAAATAGAGAGCCTAAAGGAGCCATACACCATAGCGCGTAACGGTACACACTTTGGGAACTCCTAGGGTACGCACTGAAATTAAATATATTAAAAACCTTTTTTTTATAAAAGATTCCTAACAACAACATACATTTAATAAATGAATCATGTAAACGTTTATCAATAAGTACAGAATATTAAACGTACTGAGTTTTGTGTATAGGGCCATTTGTGTTTTTAATGCGAGGTATATAGTCTGGTACTTCGTCACAAAGTGTAAAGAGAAAAAATATAGACTAACATTTGGAATTTAGCAGTTTGGATTATGCTAAATTTATTCTGGTCGTATGGTCAAACTAAAGTATAACTATCTGTAGACGATATATTATTATCGTTTTTATTATGTAGACAACGTAGCAGTCTCATTCGCTGTTAAATGTAGACGGAGTAAATACACTAAAAATTGTGAAAAATATATAGTAGAAGAGCTATTCCACATTTACATAATAGGTTACCAAGATTAGCGTTCGAGTATGCAATTGCATCACGAAAGTCGACATTTGGAAAGTGGTTCAGTAAAATTTTACGTTTGAACCGGCAGCAATGCACCGACAGCGCTTCGAACCTAATCCAATCAGAGCCAATGGGGCTGGACGTGGGACGCGGGTGTCAATTTCACATATCGTATCGCCGACACACTGGCATTCACGCCGTTCAGTTATATCTGTTTCTAATAACTACAAGTGTCCTAACAGATCACCTCCACTTTAGTCTGATATGCTAAAATGTAAATTTTCATTTTTAAAAGTATATTATTATAGTCCATCAATACATAATTTACTGTAGGTGGTAGAGCCACGCTGAAGCTATTATTGGTTTGTGAGTGGGTCGGCTCGTCCGGGGTAGTACCACCCTCTTACAGAAAACCGTAAAGTAAGTAACAGCGCTTGCACAGTTACGTTTCATTCGGTCAGTGAGAGCGCCGGATAACCACCTCCCCGCCCTTTCGCCCCTCCCCCTCTAAAATACAGGCCGGCAACGCACTTGCGACTCCCCTGGTGTTACTAATGTCTATGGACGGCGATGATCACTTACCACCAGGTGACCTGCCAGTTCGTTTGTCCCCTATAATATAAAAAAAAACTTACTTCATCAGATTATTTGATTTGATGATTTACTTCATCACTGAGCATAAGCCTCTTAAATACTTTATTAGAAAAAATAACTCGCATTTTGATAAAAAAAATTCTACTCCTATCTCGGCTCTTCATTTCCGTAGACGTCAAACCCATGATGACTATGATCCTATTCCAACATTTTAACTGCTAGATCAACGATAGCAATATTTTTTTTACAAATATATATTTCGGCGGAAGGCTTGATCTGCAATAAAAATAAACACCATACAACGACCATGAAACTATTTCAATATTGAACATTTTACTTGACTTGTAAATCAATATAAATACAGCCGATAAACAAGACAATGAACCTCACACTGTCAGATGAAAAGTTTCACTCAGAGATTCCTCGAATCATTTACATCTCTACAAAAGGTATTCCTTATAGTTAACCAGTCGATTAATGATCACGACTACGTCATCCCCGATTACACATTACTTTTTTGCTACTCCATATTTCTCTACGGGTTGTACAGTTATGTATATATAAAGAAAAAAAAAGTGTGTGTGTGTACTTATATGTACACGTGTCAGAAGTTATACTTCTTTGGCGTAACAAGATAAAAATCTTTTCAAAAATTTTATCTTTCGCCTTATTCTACGTTTGTAGAAAAAACGACACTAACAATAGAAAAAAGGTATTTAATACATTGAAAGTTTTAATACAAAGAAATACAAAGAAACAAAATGTTGACTATAGCTAACTTCAGGGTGTCGGTTTTTCGTGTTGGTGTGCACGCGCATCGTAATAACTTCAAGGTGTCGGTTTTTAGTGACGGCGTGCGCGCGCATCGTAAAAATTTACTCTCATCATTTTTCCCTAACGAGCCAAAAGAAGTATAATTTCAATAATTATAAATGGTAGAGTTTGTATCAGAACCACGGTGCGGTGTTTTATTCACTATATCAAAAGTTATTAACTAGAACAAACTATGAAGCTTCTATAGAGCTCTCTCCAGATTATTTATGTTTCGTAAATAAGTCGTCCACGTAGAGCAGGTAAATAAACCAAAGCTTATAACACTCATAATTTACGATGTCTAATAATAAGCAGTTAGTTGTGGCTAGTTGGGTGCATTGACAATCTGCCTAAAGAAACTACACTACAAACTGCCACCTGGTAAGTGCTTGTTTGAAATATTTAATGCTTGTAAAATAATATATATTTACAATCAGTGTGTTCTAGAAAAAGTATTACTTGCGGAATTCGTTTTAAATCTGAATTACAAAATAGGTTAACTATAAGACATTTAACTATTAGAGACTGCTTGAATTACTAAAATCATTAATCGTAAATAGGCCTAAAAATGCGAAGGATTGACATGTGTTTGAATTCTTTAATGATTCTGAAATTTCAGTTTGCAGACAGGGCGGTAGAACATTTTCTGATTTTCACCTGACTATGCTGTCTTCAATTTGAGATTACTAATAATAACCTACATATGATTGTTTTCCAATAACTTAAGCTGAGAGTCAATCCATTCCTCGGTACTAATTTTAACGGGAACTCATCTCCGACTACTTAAAATAAACTTGTATACTGCTCGTACGCTAAATTATGAGTCGATAGAGATATTTTTTTGATAAAAACATGTAAAATTATTTACGATAGTTTTTTTTTACGAAATCGTAAAGATGTTTTAAATAGAGCCTTAATAAAAGTTGAAAAAAAAAATACAATCCTAAAGAAAAATTATATATTTTATTGAACAAAAAAAGTTTATTTGGTATGAAACTATTGCATTTTTTAAGTCTAGTCATCGCCTTAAACATGAAAGTCATTGAAGTAATTACTGATTTTATTTCTACTATCTAATTAATTCAAAATGTTATTTAGGATTTTTTAATTCATAAACAATATAATATACTACATAGTTGTTATTTCTAACATAATACTTCTAATGCATTATAGATAACAGTCCTTTAGAACGAATAAGAGTTCCGAAATCTTTGAAAAAGTTCCAAAGACAAATATTTTACGAAGGGGAAATATTATGAATGAGCAGTGGGAAGCAAGTAGCGGTTAAACGATTTGTCGGCGTATTAATAAAACGATTAAACGAAGCTCTCCATGGTAATCTGGGAGCGTCGCGGAGCGCGGCAGATGGCCACAATTTCCAAACTTTGATGACGAGCATGCCGCCGCCTCGCCGCGCCGCGCCGTTTCTCAACAGAAGATTTGTACACTTTCATTTGCTGACTACTTACGCAAAAAAACTAAGTTGAGAGGACATCTTTCCATTTTATATTTTAATATATATCTGTCTAGTATATAACTACAAAGTTATGTCTCAACGGATAAAGTATATGCTCTATCTTATTCTATACAAATATTACGCAACCGAATATAAAAAAGTAAATATTTATTGAAATGCATACGCTATAAGAGCTAAGGATATTTTTTTACCTTATTTTAGGTGGTAATCTATACTTATAATAAAAGAGTACAGAGCGAAATCTTTACATTAGATATATTTAAGAAAAAAGACTGTAAGGTGTTTTAGAAGCAATAAGAGGACACATTTCCATGATGTTTAGAATTTTTGTCTATCTGTCTTTTGTGTGCGTTTCTTTCTGTTTGCGCGTGGATTACGTAAAAACTACTGGACGTATCTTAACGAAATTTGGTATGGTAATAGTTTATACATCGCAGTAATGTATGTGTATAGTATATCACATAGGATGTAATATTATCACATATATAGAACTGTGCAAATATATAATGTGTATTGTATTGTACAAATATATATCTTTATATATAAATTTCTTCTGCACGTGTGTAAGTCACTGAACTCCTCCTAAACGGCTGGACCAATTATGATGAAATTTTGTGTGCGTGTTCCAGTGGATCTGAGAATGGTTTTGATTCACAATCGGACCCGGCAAGTGGCGCTGCAGTTGAATTTTATCATTTTTGATTATCAAAGCAGGACGACGTCCGCCGGATACGCTAGTGTTGTATAAATAACAAAAAATTATAAATATATTGACGTATATCAATCATATATCTATATCGTATATCGATATATTGTAGACAGAATGGAAATGAAATAGAATTTTTCCGAATCATTTTGTTTCCACGTTACTTTAATTAAAAATAATAACAACAATATGGATTTTTTACAACAATTAAAAAACGGCGCGGAAAGTATCCTTTTAAAAGTTTTGAATGTTCTTAAGCAATAAAGAAAAACATTGGTAATATTCTAATAACACAATATACGAAAAGTCTTTGTTGTTTGCTTGGTTTATTTCGATTGAAAGTTTTAAGAATTTGGACATTGTACATTGTCTGATAGTAGTATGATAAAAAATAAATTAAGGCAATACGATTATTTATGATATGATGGTATTTGCTATTGCTTTTTTAGTTATTAAATTATAAAGAAAAAGTATCTGATATTTAGCATATTTTTATTTTATTTATATTATATACACATATCGATTAATATCTGAATTTATGTTACTTTTTTATTTTTTCGATTGTTTGTGCTATAAATAGGTTTTATTACATTTTGACCTTCGAACTGTACTGTATTGTGGTTTGATTGAGTGTAAAATGCCTAGTGGTAAATGAATGAGTTTTTCTGAAGTGAGATTAGTTACTTTACTAAGAAGGAGGAAGACTGTTAGATGAAAATAACTAGCGAAGGAGATCGTTGGAACAATTCCCCTACTTTTAAAGTTCTATAGCAAACGACTCATTTGTTAGGTTAAGTTCTTGGTTTGACGATCAATTAAATAAAAATAAGGACGACTATTTTTTTGACTTTTGTTTTGAGTACCGTCTCGTCCCGAGAATTAAATACGAACACTCATAGTGTGAGCATCGACTGGATGCTACATCTACTACTTGATAGTAACTAATGTGATACCTACGCTACGTTTAGGAAAACAAAATCGTTTAATAAGGACGATGCCTGGTTAAATCGTCGATATGATATTTGACATTATTTTTATAAAATAATTTCCAGGCGGACGTAATCGCGGTCACCGCTAGTTATAAATATGTACAATACACATATGACCATTAATTAAGATTTAGCAATTCTGAATACACGTTATAAAAATAACATTTAAAAATATTTACTATGAAAATACGTATTTTATTAAAATTAAGTGAGTGAGTAATATTACGTATTGCAGTAAAAATGATTTGTATCTATTATTTCAGATACTATATCATGATTCAATCTTGTAGGGCTCTAAGAATAGGTGTTCGTAATATATTTTAACTAGCGGGCCCGGCAGACGTTGTCCCGCCCTGATTATAAAAAAAAATCTTGACAAATTATATACCAAAACTTTCCTCATGAATCACTTTATCTACAGGTGAAAGCCGCATGAAAATCCGTTCAGTAGTTTTTGAGTTTATCGCGAACAGACAGACAGACAGAGGCGGTAGGGGACTTTGTTTTATACTATGTAATGATAATCAAATGAGTTTCTTTATAATGCCTTGTTATATGCTTTGACGTAGACATTCTAGATACATGTGTTCTGAAAACTACTATGAATATTAGTCCATTATTAACAAAAAACAAGTAATAATTGAGTGACGCCAACGCGCCGTCAATCGGTGTCCGTCGTTTGATGAGTCATCAAAATTGCTTCCTGTGCTGTTAAGTGCAGGAAATTGTGACTCCTCCATCGACACACCTGCCGAATACTAACTGCTTTCACCCTCATCGTGTACATCTGCCGATTACGGGGAGGGTTACAATTAAATATAATCTGTGAGTTCATAAATTAAAGTAATTTAATCATTTATACATACAACGTAACATAATAGACATAACCTTTAAAAAGAACATGAGAAAACTTATAGAAGATTCTTATAAGATTTACTGCAGTATATTTTTACTATTTAGAAGTTTTAAAAAGAATCGACAATTTTACGTCGTTTACTATGGCTGGTATAATTTCTAACACAATAGAATTATGACTGTGACGTGAAATACTGATTAATTGTACAGATTGAAATACCAAGAAACCAAAAAGAGTACCTAAATATATCTTGTTTCCATAGCAAAACCTAAAATAATTAAACACTAAGTTACTCCCTTTATAGCCGTCATTTTTAGAGATTCTTCGCCATACCAATTTATTTACGACTTTCTTTGTACAACCATTCACAATAATTATTTTTAAGTCATTATAATTAGCCTTTGCATAGTCCACCTTCAATGGCAGAATTAGTTAGAGACTTGTTCGTATTACTTCTGGAACTACAAACCTTTAAGAAACGAGCGTACATTTCTTCAAAAAGCCGGCAACACAATTGCGATTCTCCTGGTGTTCGTAGTGTCTATGGACAGCGGTGGTCACTTACCATCAGATGACCCACCTGTTCGTTTGCCCTCTATAAAAAAATCGCAGTTCTATACCATGTATATAATATATGCTTGCATCAAGTTCTGCGTTAAACAATTGCTTGCGTACATCCCTCTATGCATTTTGCAAAAACATATAAATTGTTTAGTAACAATTGTGAACTAATTAGTACAATAGATATAAACATTCGACATTTGTATATTCTATAAAGGCGGTTTATTGGCTGTTAAGCTGACGCTCCCTATTTGAAACAAAGAAATGACCCGTATCTGAGACCGTCAAATGAAACTCATACATATAAAACAACTAAATTTTTATCTGAACCTGTAAAACTGTCCCTCGTACATATGGAAGAATAAATCCACGCCAAAACGGTAAATGGTGCTTGAGGCAATATCTCCGCAACAGCAGCTGTGAAGTAATGGCGCCGACACTTTGCGCGATGCGATTACGACCACCTAAACATTCATTACAAGTAATGTCCGTCATTTATCTGTCCTAATCACTGAGTGAACGCTGGCCCCGTGTTAGCCTATGAGATTGCATAAAAATCAGGGCAATAAAAGAAATTCAGGAAGGTAAATAAAGAAATGCTCGTTTCTTTTCATAAATGCCGTTAGTAGGTGGTAGAGCCAAGCTGTAGCTATTACTGGTTTCAGCGTCAATGGGTTGGCTCACCCGGGGTAGTACCACCCTCTCATAGAAAACTGACGTAAAGTAATAATACTTGCATTGCTGCATTTCGTTCGATCAGTGAGAGCGCCGCGCCGGAGGCCCACCTCGATTTCCCCTGCTTCCCCTCCCCTCTCCTCCCTCCCCCAAACACAGGCTGGTAACGCACTTTCAACTCCCCTGTTGTTGCTAGTGTCTATGGACGGTGGTGATCACTTACCATCAGGTGACCCGCCTGTTCGTTTGCCTCCTATATAATATTTAAAAAAATCTAATTTTATTACTTATAGATATGCTTGATAATAATATAAGTAATTATTGTTTATAGCCTAATGAAAACTTTCATTTCCATTACACTTAATATTTTATTTATTTATTTATTACTTCATTACCACATCAACGACGCTTTCACAAAATAGTGCATAAATCTAATAACCCACAAGTTCAGGACAGTATGAAGCGTCTTTGCAGATGTGCACATCTTGCGCCATATTTTATTTCATAATGTAATGCAAATTATAGGTAATTGAACAACAAATCAACATGCGTATAAGTTAAATAGATCTGAGCGACATTTCCTGAATGAGCAGTGAAAGATGTCGATATCATTACTACTAAATAATTATACAACTGTTTCATACGAATGAGAGGCGAACAGATGTTCGTTCGTAAAAACAGTCTGAATGGGATATCGTGGAACCTTTCTAGGGACATTTAAATTTAGTTCATTTATAAATTCGGGACTACAATAACTCCCTTAGCAAGCTTATACAGTAAAAGGAGATCCAAAATCTATACAGTAAAAGAAGATGCAAGATCTTTGGAAAAATTAAATAATTTTCAAAAGAATATTGAAAATGCTTCGTATCTACATACTCGTATATACATATACTCAGTTAGTTTGAGCCTCAATCATGACAAAACTACTAAACATATCGGCTTGAGATTTTCATCATTCTATGCGAGATCTTTCATAGATGGTTCGACAGGTACGTCTGTCGGTACACCGTGGGGTTTTAGTTCGTGGGAGTGGGACATAACACACTCTCTCCCCCGGGAGGGTGGCGTATCCATAATGGATTTCCCCACGTTAATAAAAATAAAATAAATAAAGGCTACTTACTTTTCAGATCCGTTGACGTTTTCACATTTATTTAATGCCAAAAAAAGCGAGCGGGATTCATCTAGTCTATTGTATTTTTTTCTTTTTTCAAAAATGTTTATAAAAAGACACTAGTATCATAGGAAACATTAAAGGTTACTATAACATTTGAATAGTGTTCATTTGCTAAGTATATAAATTCAATTTGAATAAAAATATATACGGTAGAATGTGAACTTAGACTAACCTCGCTAAATGTTTCACGATTTAATCAAGCCTCAGCTATCAGGCAAAACAAATAGTTAGCTCATCTGCATCTATACGAGTCGGAACCGCAACCGACAAAGCATCGATATTTCACCTTAACCTGCTCGTGCGAACAGGCAATATATTTCACGTAATGTGCAGACAACGAAATTCAACTAATTCTATTGATAAAAGTGAAGAAAAATATTAACATCGAAAATCAGGTTCGCAGAGGTCGAATGCTCAATTGCGCTAATGGCAAAAACCGCAAACGCAGTCTCCAGAGACATAGTAACTAAATATGTAATGGTTATTCGGAGCGGACTATGCTTACTTAGGCTTCCACTTCACATTGACCGAACGAAATTACGTGAACAGTTTCGATTATTTCTCTAAGAGTGTGCTTCATTTTTGAATAATATATTCAAATAATACGATTAACTTTTGCTGATACCTTAAACGTAAACACGTTTTAATTTAACGACATGAAACATTTAGTATTTTCAAAAATAAAAATTCAAAAATTTACAATTTTTGTACATTTTACAAATACTTTTACAGTGGCAAGCAAACTAGGCAGAGCCTGTATCTTGGAAGCCAGAAAACGATTATACAGCGTGTTTTACAAGAAGCACATTAGCGGGCCGTACTCGTACATATTCAAACTACAAGCTAAAAGCTAAAATTGTTAGTAATATGATTTGACAAATAAGTGTATACGCAATCACAAATAAACATACATACATACATATTAAGCGTTTACATATACATTTTATACACCTTTTATATACCTCAATATATTCCTATATTATGCAGTTACGATTTAACTTTTAGCAATTGCTCAGGTTCGTCATAGGTAATAGTGCTCAACCATTTGGAAATTAGACCCTTAGCCGTATGGACCGAAACTTCCTGAAATTGACGTAGCGTTATTCTAACTAATAATAAGCAATACAAAGTAAAGTCGTCTACCGCAGGTGTATGTGTATTCCGTAAGTTTCTTTTTAAATAACACTAGTGGGCGCCCAGCGGTCGACATACGACCATAGTTCATTGAATTTTTAAAGTTTGAACTTTATTAGGGTTCTTTTATCAAAGGGTATTATAACCTCTATAATCAAAGGTTTTCATCATGCCTACTCAGTTATTTGCCACTTTTTTTCAATTATATATAAACATAAAAAAATCGATGTCTAAATGAAAATTGAAATTAATTATAAATTTGAAACAAAAAACAGGCGGTTACATAAGGTGGTAAGGCTCTTAAATACTAAGTAAACATAACTTTACGAAAATAAAAAAAAATTATCGGACCCCCTCATGACACAATTTTCAATTAATTTTACACGACACCATGGGCGCGTGGTATTTCTGGGTGATATTGAAATAAATATAGTCTATACATTATGAGGAATAGTGATATACCCGGTATCATCACTTGGAAAAGTATTTAATTAATTAATTGGATACACAATAGAATTAAATTATGAATCCAAAACAAAGATGTTTATAATACTACCATTAACTTTTGAAAATGAATTCATTTTTGTTCATAATTCATCATCAACTGTACTATGTTAATATAATTGCTACATCAAGTTGAACTGCATCATTGTAACTGCGGAGATATAAGCCATGGATTACTTTCATGACCAAACAAATTTTCTTATTTTGATTTTACAAAGTATTTTTCGCTCATTTTTTATTGAATCATCATTTGAGTACACCATAAAGAAATACTAAACATTAAACTTAAGATTAAAACAAAATCTATACCTATCAATTCAGTTGTCATAATACCAAAACAAAAGCATTTGTTTTTCTAATATGCAAGGATAGCAGTTTTTTATGAAATATATAGCAACTAAATAGCAACCTACATAGCAACCTTCATAGTCATATTACATTGTAAAAATTAATTGATATTCATGTGAAAAAAGGCATAAATATCATGTCTTGAGAGTCTTTCTCCTATAGTGGCCCTTTGTATACTAATCAGCCATGCAATAAGATTGTTACAGTATATGCAGAAACCAATGAAATTCAAAAACTATCATTATACTTTTGAAATAAATATAAATTTCAATAATTTATACTTATTACTTTATAAAATAATTTTCAAAACTGATTTAGAAATAAAACAATTACATACAATTATATTTTATTTCAAGGTATCATAAAAGAATGAACACAAAATGAAGACTTATAATAACTAAAGATTATAATGATATTTGATGACCACTGCTCTACATATACAGAGCACCTATAACATTACAGAATTATGGTTTTGTTTTATAAAATAGAATATGAAAGTAGTAAATAAAATACACAAAACTATGTGTCGCAATACTCTGTACAACATATAAATAGGGACATCTTTCTAATTATCTACTGGAAACGACGTTCGAGTTTGTGTACACAGTGAACTGTATTAAACCTAGATAAAACCAATTTCAATTGTGTTAGTGTTACAATTATTGATACAACTGAAAAATATTTTTTATAACATAAAGTATATCAAAAATGCCGAACAATTACTCCCTAGCACGCATAAATAACTCAACATTCTTGCAAAATACTGTCATGCGTCAAGTGATGTTGCTACAAAGAATTATTAGCTATACAAAATTAGCTAATAGATCATAAGAAAAAACGAAATATATTTTAAATTAGCTATAATTATTTATGAAACAAGGTTAACAATTTCAAATATATGATAATATAAAAATTATATATAATTTTCATATAATTAAATATATTATTGTGAGAATAGACAATTATGTTCTATAAGACTCATAGGCATATATAGGGTACACATACTAAATGTCTTTGCCGATGGCGGGAAATTAAATTTTTTTTAAATAAGCGCGCGCGGCCTCTCTGCCGGTCCGAGAGCTAAAGGATAATCACCCTTGTAATGCTACAATAGTAAGTGAAAATCATCCGTACTAAACGAAATCAGATCGCCAGTAACCTATAGATAAAAATCTTTAAATATAACGTCCAAAGCGGTCGGCAGATCATGGAAATGGAATGGGCAATTTTAATGCTATCGTACAATCAAATAATAAACTTACTAAAGCAAATATTTGTACATGAACACTGACCCTACGTTTACGATCAAAGACTTCCTAAAAATGCGAGTGCAGTAAAACAACTCTTGAGCCCTATTTTCTCGTTCCGAAATTACAGCGGGTTTAAGCGAGATTTCATTTGTATGGAAGCCGGTATAATCTGGAATAATGCCGCAGTAGCGGCGTCGGCCTTCAAAGACGGCACTCGTCCGCACCCCGGTTGGCGCCTGTAATGAGTTTTTTTAAGTGCGCAACACATTCATACACCATGTCGAGTTTCACTAGATTTAATATAGTGCTAAAGCTGTTCTTAAAGCGATATCAAAGAACCCTTTACAAACGTAAATTATTTAGATTTGTTTAGTTCAAGTTGCTTTTATATTATGTTTTTTTAAGCTTATATCGTCTTTCAGACAAAACGTCACATTCGCCCGCTCGTCTGGTAGAGAAGATGAAATCCAACTGAAGCCGTCTTGATTACAGCGACCCGGCCACCGCTCAACCATTCAGAATTGGACGGATTATGAGGAATTTAAAGGACGATGACAATTTGAATATGAACAAAAAAGTGTTCACAAAAATTAGATGGATTCTCTCATCTCACAACGTGAAAAGGTCTTTGCTTTCAATGTAAATGGAAACCCTCATGTGAGCACTTTATATGAAAAAAGGACTGATTAGAATTTCTTTGTTATTCTTTACACCTGGTAAGCAGTAATAAGAGTATATTGTATTTTATTACGGGACAATAACAAGTTTTCTGGTAACTAGAACAATATAAGATGTTGTTACGATTTTGAATATAAGTAGTCAAATATGAAAATTAAAAAAATATATAAACTCAATTAGGTTTTGTCGTAGGCTTCGCTCGCGCTAATGTAGATCTGTCATATGACACGGAGACAGTATTTTTACAACTGAAAAGTGTTATAACCTGTGTATAATTTTCAATCCATTACTACGATTATGCAAAAGTTAATGATAATCAGTTGAGTAGTTACATGGTTCATGCATAACAAACAAAGAAACAAATAAAAACTAGCATTTATAATTTAGTAACAACTAGTTATGATATCATAGAGAGTCCCTAAAAATGCTGAAAACAGCTCAAATTGAAAACCGAAATTTTATTGTTTTTTAGGTTCTGGTATATTTAAGAAAAATGCCTTTTTCATATAACACAGTAATTTAGCAACCCTAATATAAAGGCAAAAAGTGTTGCATGCAGCATACATTTCACTACGTAGAGGTTCCGCTAAACAACTGTTAGGGTGAACGGAAGGAAAACGCTGCTAATTACTCCCACCGCCCGAGGCAAAGTCATGCTCTTTCCGAGCGAGACGCTGAAAACGGAGGAAACTCAGCACATAAGTCATGATGCGACATATAAATAGGTTAGCTATTTATAATACCATACTCATGTCACAGGATAATAATGACATTATAGTATTTTTTCTTTTTGTTTCACATATATGTCTGTAAATTCATATGCACTTTCTGAGCAAATTCAATACCTATTCTTTTAGAAATAAATACTAATTCAAAAATAAATTTATACCTATGAACGTATTGTCAAATAATGTCACATATAAGCAAGTATATTTAGGGAATTGATATCTGTATGTTTCTATTTTTGCTTGTGTGTAATTATTAAATAAAAAAAACTGATTCAACAATTTATTGGTGCTCGTGACTTCTTTCTACTGAAGGTGGTTCTTTCATGGCAATTATGTATTTTATCTAAATTAATTTTGAGTCTACTCTTCTTTTCAATACAATTTTGTTAAAACTTCTTAACCAGATATCTATGTCTGTTTACCGATAAGTTATTAAATCTTATCGTTACTGTTGAACCTCAATTGTTAACCGTAATGAGAATAAGAATAATCTAAAATAACATCAAGCTGCTAGTAAAAACCTTGTTTAAATTGATTATGCTGTTACAGAGATTAGCCCAGACCACCAACAGACGATTCAATTTTACACATATTTATCTATAGAATTCTAGTTTTTTCTTGGGCATTATTACAATGCATATAGATTGTTTTTTTATGCCATAGCAGGCAAACGAACACATGGGTCACCTGGTGTTAAGTGATCACCACCGTCCGTAGACACTAACAACACCAGGGGAGTCGAAAGTGCGTTGCCAGCCTGTGTTTGGGGAAAAGGGAGGGAGGGGAAGAGGAGAGAGGAGGGAAGCACTGTTACTTCACGTCGGTTTTCTATGAGACGCTAGTACTTACCCCGAGCGAGCCAATCCATTTATGCTGAAACCTGTAGTAGCGTGAGAGTGACTCTACCACCTAAAAAATTACCAAAGAATTAAAAAAAAAATACTATACACTATCTATTAAGTTAATAAGTATAAAAAAATATAGATCTAGTATTTACCTGTAAAATATAGCCTATGGCGATATTTAAAGCCTACCAACTCGCGGCATGCGATAGGCAAAGCTGCCGCGGTTAGGGAAGCCATTCATAATATCGTAATAACGGCTTCTAGCAGTTATTCCCTTACTTAAACGTTTTACTGCGGTCATTATCTACCCGCTGAAAGGATATGCAAGCGATAAATTGTGTAGTTATACCTACATATATCTACGAGTAGTGACTTATCTAACATCTAACCGGTACTCTATTTGTTACGGAAAACGTTTAAGATATTGCTACTTTGTAATTATAACACTATTAATTTTCATTGATTAAAACCAAAAAATGTATAACAGCGTTATAAATATACATTACAATAAGATAGATATCCTTATCAATATTATAAATGCGGATATGCGTTTGTTTGCTTGTTACACTTACACGTCTCAATTACTCAACTAACCATCATGATAATTTGTCAAGGGTAGAGAGAAGAACATAGGGTATATAGTAGGATAAGTCAAATTAACACAAGAGAAGCCGCAAGCAAAAGCTAGTGTAATAAACAAACAATATATATCACAAAATAACATTATCCTTATATAGTGTTGTTTCAGTGACGATGTATTCCAAAGAATATTGTTCCAAACGGTAGTAATGAAATAGAAAATTTTAACTAGATATTCGTAACTAGAAAAAGGAATCAAAGCGATGACAGTACCATAGCAGTAGTGAAGCCGAACGAGTTGAATTTAATCGCGAAGCAATCTACCACTGGTTTAGCAAATTTTCTAGTGCTCGTCTACTAGATACGCTCGAGTTTTATCTATCTATCTATTACCAAACACCTATTATATTTAGACATTTCTTTACAAACAATGATGTTTATATTATTTTTATAAATGACTAACCCGCGATTTCATCCACATCGTTTATATACTTAACAATATATTTTATATACAGTGGAAATATATATATATGAATGGAATATAAATAAGAAAATATAAATATTTAGTACTTTATATATATATATATATTTATACGCTTGTTCCACTTCTCCAAGGAAAGTAGAAACATATCGGTGAACGAAAAATGCTTATAATAATTGTAGTCTCTTCGAAATTTCGAACTTCTTGTGTAACCGAAAAACATTTACATTACCACAATCGAGAACAAACTTGGGTCAGCATTCTCCTGTTTATCGAATGTTTTTGTCATATAATAAAATTCAAAAAGATATAAGTAGATTTGTTTCTCTGTTGTCAATTGTAAATTAAAGCAGTATTACCGTAATTAATCTTAAAATTATTTTACATATTAGGTGTTCGTATTTCCCCCACTTTCCCCTACTATTGTATATTTTTATAACCGTTTTTTTTTCGCTTCTGTTTTACGTATTAGTTTTGACTTTTATTTGTAAATGAGTATTTTGTAAGTTAAATTTTAGTTTTAGTGGTTTTTCTTTTAGGTTTTCTTACGCACCGTTTCAACAGTGTAAGATGTGATTACGTCCAAAAGTGTTTAAGTATGTTTAAGTAATATATCACTTCAAATTGTAAAATTAAACACAGTAGACTAAATAAAAAACTTTAATAACTTTATATTAAACTAGCGGGCCGGGCGGACGTTGTCTTGCCTTGATAATAAAAAAGAATCTAAAATTCAACCGCAGCGCCACCTACCGGGTCCAGTTGTGAATCTAAACCATTCTCGAATTCACTGGAACACGCACACAAAATTTCATCACAATCGGTCCAGCCGTTTAGGAGGAGTTCAGTGACATACACACGTACAGAAGAAATTTATATATAAAGATGAAGAGATCGTGATACTTTTTTCAGATAAAGACCAAGTATTTGTAAAAGTAAAAAAACAATCGAGATCTATCGATCATTTGAGCGTGATGCGCGCACAAAAGCAGACTCTCTCTATAATTCTATTTACATTTATTTGCACGACCTACAATAACTTTTATATTTGTTAACAATACCGCTAGTTAGCTGGAAGAAAATGCCTTGTGGCATTAAGTTTTTCAGTATACAAACTACAAAGTGGAATAAAGTATTCATTTATTAATTTACAAATGTTCAACAACAAGGAAGAAGGCACGACAACTTAGTATACTTAAATTAGTTTGCATAGAAAAATGAAATTGTAGATTACTCAAAGAGAGACAATATTTAAAAATATATTATTTGAGCGATATTAATCTTTTTGGTTTTAACACTTACGTAATCGGCAATCTAGTATACAGAAAAATAGATTACTCAAAGATAGAAGATAACTAAAAATATATTATTTGAGCGATATTAATCTTTTTTGTTTTAACACTCACGTAATTGGCAATCTAGTATACAGAAAAATAGAATAAAGTACGTATATTTCATATGTATTTATTCAAATTATATAAGATAAAACACTCCGAAATTTTCAAAACTTTCAGTACTTCTTTAGCACTGCAAATTTCATTTCAATTATGTAAATATCTAGTACATCACACGTGAACTGTTAAAAACGACAAAATATGTAACCCTTCAAATTTCGCTTTTTTTTTTTTTATTTCTAAAGTCATAATATCAGTGGTATCACTCTCGACCTTTAATAGATATCTCAATGTGCACATAAAGGGAGCGCGCCTTTCCTTTAGCAATAAAGAGACCATTTAATCGAAGCTTATCTGGTCGGAAGCATTCATTAGATGATTGCAACATTACTAGTGGACTCTCGAATGACACAACCCATTTTAGGGAATTTTATTTCTCTATATAAATCGGCACAAGGCTTTTAAGTAAATAGAACAGAGTCGCACCTAATTTTTGTAACTTAGCAAACTTGAATAAATCTTTGGTATAGTTGATTCTAACAATCTAATCGGAAGTCTAACAATTGTACTAATAATATTCTTAACATCTTTTAAATAAAACCTTACATAAAAAACATACTACTATTTTCGATATAACCTTATGGACCTATAAAAATTCTTTTTTATACTACAATGAAAATTAAGCATCAGTTCTCTAAATATCTACTTAGAAAATGTTTGCAACCTGTTTTAGTAATTAAGGATTAATTTCAGGATAAATCTTATTTAATACTAGCTGTGCCCGCGACTAAGTCCACGTGGAACCTGATATACAAAACAATGACTAATAAAGTCACCTGAACGTATTTAGTCCATTTGCTTATCTACTTTTCTCTCATACTTAAGTCGCGACGCCATTAACATTACAACAACTTTTGATAGAGTGGACCGATTTTAATGAAATAAAAACTTAGTTACTCCCGATGATATACTTTATGATTTTCGTATATGAGGTTTTATTGTGAACCCAGTACTTTAGCAGTGATGCGTGTTCATACAAACAGATAGACAGACAGACAAACATTTCTAAAAATGATTGAAATGTATTCTACTACTTATTCCTAGAAATCTGCAACAATTTTTTTTATGAAAATCGAAAAAGTACAGACATATTACATTTACATTCTTATTATATGTATATATTGTCTTACATTTTAGGAGATTCGGATATTCTTTTGCTTTACAAAAATAAACTTTAGTAATACAATTACATTGTCAATATACTAGATATACACCGTAAAGACTCGTCAGACACTTCATCCAATAATATCAATCCTAAACCAACACGTGTGAACATAACCTGCACAAATGTCGTGTAAACAGAAGAGAGAACAAATATAAGATACCCGATGGAGAGATCCGCAATACCTATCTGTTAAGAATATTTTTACACGAGATAATAAATATAATAAAATTAAGAAAATATGAGAAATTAATCATCGATTTTAACAAGATTTTCGAGTCGTATATAATCAAAGGCTATCTATACTTAAACTCATTTTTGGAAGTGGAAAAAATATTTCTTTTCTAAAGTATAGCAGTGGAGATTGATGTATAAACTGTATTTTAATATAGATTGAAATAAATAAAAGATTATAGATCTATAGATCCTTTTTAAATTTGCTGTCTTGCTAAATTTAAAATTGGCTGTCTCACCACATAAAACATTTATTTTTCCCAAGAAATATAGATAGCCGCCTATGATTCTATACGACTATTTTGATAGGCATTATATCGACGGTGGGAAGGTTAATTGACTAACTCACCAAAATTCATTAATCATTGTACTTAATGTTGAATTTAAAAATTGAACTGAATTGAAAGTAGATAATCAATCTAGAACCATCCAAGTGACTTATATAAACAAAAACATTGAAAATCGGTCAAGCTGTTTAGCAGGAGAAATATTATAAAGATAACCACAGCGAAATCCTATATATTAGTGGTCGTCTTGTGGTCGCAATTCGACTAAATGTCTAAACTATAGGTATATAAAAAAAAGGTAAAGAAAAAAACAAACGAGATTAAAGTTTTTTTTTAATAACACTAAAATGCATCAACAGCTAGTTGGAGCGCTTCAACTCACTTTTGAAGTGAAACTTCTTTATCGGCGTTGGAAAAAAATTTACCGTCACATTTTTCGGTTACGCGTCACATTTCTCCATTACGCGTCATCTTTTTGAAGTGAAACTTCTTTATCGGCGTTGGAAAAAAATTTACCGTCACATTTTTCGGTTACGCGTCACATTTCTCCGTTACGCGCCATCTTTTTTGTATTCATGTCTATGATAATAAAATCCTTTTGTTTAAACTTTATCTAATTTAACTTTATTTAACCAATTTCTGGAAAGTTGCATATATATCATTTTGCGAAAAATAAGGCCTTAAACAAGTTTCACTTCTTACGTATGTACACTAGTACACGCACACATTTTTTTAAAAACTAAAATTCGATTTTAGATCTTTTATTTTAAAAGTGTCGATGTTATGCTCATTCTATGTCTTAAACCTAACACAGCCGATGCTAGACTATCTGTTTTTACGTGTGGTGGTAGTGTCTATGGACGGCGGTGATCACTTAACATTAGGTAACCCGTATATTCGTTTGCCATCTATGTATGACATAAAAAGAAATTGTTACGTACGAGATTCGATTGTAGACTTACCATTCTAATTTCTTATTCTACTTATCCTAAAAGCGCTAACCTAACGTCTGGCTACCTTCCTGTGGGAAGAACGCTAGATAAGTTGAATTTAATTATTACATGTAATATGAATATATGGGAATACTAGCTTCTGCCCG
This sequence comes from Antheraea yamamai, assembly GCA_036509395.1. Classification (NCBI taxonomy): domain Eukaryota; kingdom Metazoa; phylum Arthropoda; class Insecta; order Lepidoptera; family Saturniidae; genus Antheraea; species Antheraea yamamai. The sequence continues at coordinate 9,301,840 of AP028436.1, forward strand.
CGACTTCGTCCGCGTGGAATAGTTACTTTGGGCTAACTAACACGCAACGGAAGCTCTCAAAAGGAAAAAAAAAGATTTTGAAACATTCTTCATTGATGCTCCGCTCCTATTGGTCTTAGCGTGATTATATATCCTTGATGATAGCCTATAGCCTTTCTCGATAAACGAAAGCACTGAAAGAATTTTTCAAATCTGACCAGTAGTTCCTGAGATTATTCCCTACAAACTCACAAACTTTACCTCTCTATAATATTAGTATAGACTAGCTGTACCCGCGGCTCCGCACGCGTTTTTTTAAATCGTATTAAAGAATTGTAGAATTTTGAGACTATGTACAATTACAGAAACGCTCTTTAAAGACAATTGTAAGTACGACACGCACGCCACTAAAAGTAACGTGTACATTAGATATATAAATACAAAGAGCGTGCCAAATGAGGTTAGTCATCAGCAACACATTTGGAACCTTAACCAACCATATAACTACCTCAGTGCTCACTTACACTGTATAAGGAACTATTGAAACAATAACTTAAAATAATATTATAAAGATTTACACTTACATTACATTTAATATACATTGCCATTATTATAATTAAGATTTTGTGACTATACAAAAAATAAACGCTTGTCTGTTCCGCAAGAAATTTTATTATGGAACTCTTTACGTAATACGTTTATAATCTAAGATCTTATTAGGAAGACCTCTATATCATTAATGTTATTAATAATTATAATGTCGAATTGTAAACAATAAGCTGATAATTATTTCTCTTATTAAAAATAAAGAATGAGTTGAAATCTTACTAAATTTCATGCAGACAAAGTCGCGGGTAACAGCTAGTCTAAAATAGAATAACCACAATTACTTTTTATTAGGTTCGCTATCTACCAGTGAAAGTCCCGTGAAAATCGATGTAACCGTTTTGGGAATAGCACAGCGGGCGAAGCCACGGTTAACAGCTAGTATAAACTAAAATTGCTTAAATTACTTTTTGTAAAGTCCGCTATCTGCCAGTGAAAGTCTCGTGAAAACTGGTCTAACTGTTTGGAGATAGCATTGTGGGCGAAACCACAGTTAACAGGTAGTATAAACTAAAATTGCTCGAATTACTTTTTATAAGATCAGCTATCTACTAGTGAAAGTTATGTGAAGATCAATCGAATCGTTTTGAAGATAGCACTGCGGGTGAAGTCACGGTTAACAGCTAGTATAAACTAAAATTACTTAAATTACTTTTTATAAGATCAGCAATCTGTCAGTGAAAGTTATGTGAAGATCGATCGAACCGTTTTGAAGCTAGCACTGCGGGCAAAGCCACGGTTAACAGTTAGTATAAACTAAAATTGCTCGAATTACTTTTTATAAGATCAGCTATCTGCCAGTGAAAGTTATGTGAAGATCGATCGAATCGTTTTGAAGATAGCATTGTGAGCGAAACCAAGGTTAACAGCTAGTATAAACTAAAATTGCTCGAATTACTTTTTATAAGATCAGCTATCTCCCAGTGAAAGTTATGTGAAGATCGATCGAATCGTTTTGAAGATAGCACTGCAGGCGAAGCCACGGTTAACAGCTAGTATAAACTAAAATTGCTTAAATTACTTTTTATAAGATCAGCTATCTGTCAATGAAAGTTATCTGAAGATCGATCGAACCGTTTTGGAGATAGCACTGCGGGCGAAGCCACGGTTAACAGCTAGTATAAACTAAAATTGCTTAAATTACTTTTTATAAGATCAGCTATCTGTCAGTAAAAGTTATGTGAAGATCGATCGAACCGTTTTGGAGATAGCATTGCGGGCGACATCACGGTTAACAGCTAGTATAAACTAAAATTGCTTCAATTACTGTTTATAGTGTCTGCTATCTGTCAGTGAAAGTCCCGTGGAAATCAGTCCAACCGTTTGAAGATAGCATGGCAGACGAAGCCGCGGTTAACAGATAGTCTAATTTAAAGTAGCCTAAGAAACGCGGTGTATTTTTTTCTATTTACCAGTGAAATTCCCGTCAAAATCGGTCCAGCCGTTTAGAAGATTACCCGGAACAAACAGACAGACAGGCAGACAGACCGACAAAAATTTTAAAAATTACATTTTTGTTATCAGTAGCGTGTATACTTTCACACCTAATCAGTAAAAAAGTGTTATTTTGATATTACATACAGACACTTCATTTTTATTATATGTATAGATAAGTAGCTACTAAAGAAATATAAAGAAAATCAGTTGACAAATGTTTGTCACCTTTGTTTGTCTATGTAGAAGGAAGATGTTCTTTACTGTTTTGTACCTAGCTATTTATATATATACTCGTATATTTGAATCGATGTACCATAATTAAAATCAACATTAAAATGCTGATCAAAGTAAGGTGAACGGTTCAAAAATGGTTCATATAATAGAGCAGTGCGCGAGTGCGAGTCGCGAACCGCGCGCCACCAGGTGCCTTAAATTACCGCATTTGTTACACGTTTACACGAAACTGTATCAATATTTCATGCGGATTTACACGAGCTATCGCGGGGTTTGCATTTTGCTATCCTTTAAATATCTGTGCAGTTTTTTTATAGCGCGAACATAAATACTACGCCTAGATTGTTTTAAAATCGATTTTTTATTTACAATTATAATTTACTAGCGGGCCCGGCAGAAGTTGTTCCGCTTTGACTATAAAAAAATACTTGATAAATTATATACTAAAACCTTCCCCATGAATCACTTATCCACTGCTGAAAACAGCATGAAAATCCGTTCAGTAGTTTTCGACATTATCGCGAACAGACAGACACGGTAGAGGACTTTATTTTATACTATGTAATGATTTACATCTATGTATTTCTTAAATATATATTTTTTATTTTATTTTTATTATATCATAGGAGGCAAACGAACAAGTGGGTCACCTGACGTCAAGTGATCACCACCGTCCATAGACACTTGCAATACCAGTCGCAAGTGCATTGCCAGCCTGTTTTTGGGGGATGGGGGAATTGGGGGGAGGGAGAGAGAAGATGGTCCTCCGGCGCTCTCACTGACCCAACGAAAGGCAAAAATTCAAGCATTGTTACTTCACGTCGGTATTCTGTGAGAGGGTGGTACTACCGAGCCGAACCCTTCATGCTGAAACCAGTAATAGCTTCAGCGTGGCTCTACCACCTATTAATAATTTATATATATTCTCGTATAATATAATAATGTCGTGGTGGTCGAGTGGTTTGAACGGTGGAATGTCAATTCGATAATTTCGATATCTGCATGTTCGAACTAATCAAAAATATACTTTATTGAATTTAGACCCTGAGAAGGCGCTTATGAACGTCAAAGCTATCACTGGTTCGGAAAACAACCCAGTCATCAAGAAGAATCGGCATGAAACTCGATCTAGTTTATGTCTTCATGTTAATTTTTTCAAAACATAAATAGTTACATTTGTTTTTAGCGGATGCACAGAGAGGAGCGTATTTTCCAGACGACACAATCGTTCACATATTGATCCACCCTATAATAGCCTTTAGACATTAAAACCCGCTTGGCATGGTACTTGAACTAACCAGACGGCAAATCGGTAATGTGTTTTGGGACTTTGTTATAAAACGTAACACTATTACTGAATGGAATGACCAATTTGTTGCTGTTTCTAGTATTTAAACTGTTGGACTTTTACTAAATCCAACATATCTAAGTTTTTGCGGACGGACATTAAATTATCAAGAATATATTGGGAGGGCAGAGTTAAGATACTGAATTCCTTAGTCTTTAATGATTCGCGAGGCCCCATATTATAAATTGCTCAACATATACCAACAAATTTTACGAAACTCGCGTGTATTTACTATTTTAAATTGGTAACACTATTGGATGACGGTGAAGGAAAAAGATCACGAAAATGTTTGATATTGAGCAATACTCATGTAGTATGTAATAAAATATAAAATTGTGGATTTCTCGGAGTTTGAAATCTCTAATACGTCTTAGAGTAGCGTGGTAATTAAGCCCCGTACTTTCCTTCGGGAAAAGATCTAGGCCCCTGCAGTAGGTGATGATTTTGTATAACAGTCATTTACAATCCTCACAATTTATCTAATGTAGTTAAGAGTGTAGCTCTCCAATTTACAATGATTAATTAGTTAAATATTTCTTTATTTATACATATATAATTTCATAAACACTACACGTCTCCCTTAATTAATATGTTAATGTAATCATTTGTACATTTTTATAATATATTCTCAAATTAGCATACTTACTTATCCAGTTGTTTCTGAATCCATTAGAAATATAATTGCAAAGAAACTGTGAATCCGTACAATGACAACTCACTCAAACGTAAACGCGAACTATTTCCATAAGAAAGGCATTGCGAAAGTTTTTCAATTTTCAAGTGACGCAGGTATGATGGAGAACTTTGGCTTCGGACGCATAGACGACAGTGTCGCATCTCCTTGGTTTTACAGAAATTAATTTGTATTTATGAAAATATGTGACACGACACAATAATCGGCATTAAACGAAATAAATCTAATATACAATTATTAAAAAAGAATTCAAATATGTAATGATTTAAGACAAAAAAATTTCTCTTCCCTTTTTTGATTCGCCGACATCGTACTTAAATATTAAGACAATACTTCACAAATTACATTATATTAAATTAGATTTTATAACACACAAAAATATTAATGTTCTTCAGAACAATCGGGTACAAACAGCACACCTAAATATACCTCTAATCTCAACAAAAGCCAAATACCATCCGCCAAACATTTTACTAACCAACTCATGGCTTGATTGTTTGGCACTAGGAAGAAGTTAATTTAATTAAAGAAGTATAGATATGCTTACGTGAAAAGCAACACATAACTAAGAATTTTTGTTTTAATATTTACGATATATTTGAAAAAATAACGTCTTTGTTAAAAGAATCCAGTATGTTTAAAAAATTAACTGTAATAACAATCATAATTTTAATCTCGTATAATATTTATATTCTTAAAAAAAACACAGATGTTTAATTATTCATAAACCAGGCAACAAAGTTCAAAACTTTTAAAAACTTACCACAGATTGTCTGTCATATTCCCGGTGGGTGAAAAACGTTTTTATTTAAATTAGTAATAGCACCGTAGTTATATGTCTATGAACGTTCCACATTATGCAGCAGCACGCGGGGATCACGGGGATTGTTTCCTAAAACATCATCGAGTGGAACGCTGCCTGAATTAAACGGAAGTGAAACAAATGCTACGTGATACTATACTTTACTACTATTTACTTTACTTATATATACTACATTATCTTGCTCCCCGACTTCGTTCTCGTTAAATAACTTTGTCTTTACCTCGTAACCCCTAGAACAAATCATAATGATATGTATCATAAATCCTTCCTCGGATTCGGTTCTATATGTATCGGAAAAACACGAGCAAATTGCAGTTTTCAAGAGAGGCGAGTGTGAAATTTTTTTTTATTACATACTAACAATGCGAGTTTGTAAAATTTAATAAGAAAATAACCTATAACCATTATCATCTTCGGTAACAAAATATTTCAAATCAGATAAGTACCTGTAATGACTAGATCCTATACAAATATTCAAATAGTTTAATAATAATGATAGCAACTGTTTACGAAAATGTTGTCGACTGACACTTTTTCGACCAACACAACCAGAATGAACAAAACAACAAAGACAACGACTCAGACAACGAACAGACAAAAGGACAATTGAGTATTTGGGGGCACCTGGCTAATTGAATTATGTCCGATCGACAGTCGCACGTCATTAAAAGACAGCGACCACACGAAAGCGCGAGCTAACTATAGTGTGACGCCATCTCTTAATGACAAACTAAAATATGTTGATAAATTATCTCGAACAGCAATAATAAAATAACCTGATAATAAAAATACCTTGACAAATTATATACTACAACCGTCCTCATGAATTACTTTATCGACTGGTGAAAACATAATGGAAATCCGTTTAGTCGTTTTTGATTTTATCGCGAACAAACAGACAGACAGTGGCAGAGGACTTTGTTTTGTATTATGTAATGATGATAACTAATTATCTTGTACAATGACAGCTGATCTACTAAAATCATAGCGAAGTAAAAAAAATCTCATTATAATCTTTTAGAAAGCAGATATGAACCAGTATACTGCCCTGGACTATTACCGAAATATATTTTATAAAATATTAGGTAAAATATCCTCTGACCTTATACGCATTGACTTTCCTCTCGTACTTATCTAAAAAGTGCGAGCGTGGTTGTGCCTCCGGGCGCACATTTACCAGCTCAATAAAACTTCCATGAAGACATTCTCTGACATCCAATATGATTTCATCGCTGTATCCATAAGACCCCAAGAGAAGTATCTTTTACTATTGTGTTTCTTTGCGACTTTATTTGAGACAACTTTAAGTTAGAATAAAAAACATAATGAATACATACATATATATAAAAAGTCGTGTGAAATAAAAACTTAGAAATAAATACATACACATTAAAGTTCATACAGATTTATCAATGTTATATGTTAATGAATATTAGTAATTTTGAAATACACACGTAATACCTGACATATTGCATTATATAATGTATGTAATAATATAAATGTAACTATATGGAACGATTTTGGAACGATGCACTTCTTGTCAGACAATATACCTGATTGATGACGACTAAAGTCCTAAAGTCCAGTGCGTCACCGACCCGAGCGCCCTTGCTTTCAAGTGAAGACGAGTAAACCCGCCTCAGCGTCGATCCATACGTGACGGTTCATTTTGGAACTCGGAATTGGCTTTTTGGGTTCTGCGTTGTATATGGGTGTTTCTACTTGGTGGTTCTTGTTTCTTTTCTTGACTTTGGCTTACTTACGGATTTCGGACTAGTTACTCATCTGCTTGCTTTTTTTGGTTTTACGTGGATTTCTTGCATTTTCACTTGGATTTTTTTCTTGGACTTTTCTTCTTTTTGATTTACCTCTGTTGAAAGCTTTCTTTTGCCTCTTGGCGTGCTGTGACCCTGGAGCTCCAGGGGCCATGATGCCAAACAAAAAAATACTCCAAACCGAGCGTGTCGGTCGATTCCGACCGGGGCAGGGAGCGGCGCCCCCAAAGAAGTAAATTCCACGACCGAGCGCACACCACTCGGGGGGGCGGGTACCGGCGGGCCGACGCGTTTGACCGGGCCTGGCCGGGAGTTGAGCGGGGCGGAGCGGAGCTCGGCCACGGCTCGGCGTCCTCGGCCCGCATCGAGCCGGCCCGGCCGCCCACGGACAGCGGGAGTCCGGGCAGAGCCATCGACGTGGAAGCGGCGCTCCTTGGCTCTGGCCGGGGGAAGGGACGGAAGAGACCGCAAAAGCAAAAAACCTGCGGGGCCTCAAGGTCCGAAGGGAGCGGCGAAGCCCACGAGGGTGGTGGAGGCCCTCAGACCGCACGGAGCCGGAGACGCGGAAGCCCGGGAACAAGAACCCCCCGACTCAAGACCAACGGAGACACCGGGAAGCAGGAGGCCAACGCCAAGGGCAGACCCCCGCCTCCTCCCCCACCACGGACCCCACATCCAGGGAAGGCCCTCGCCGGGCACTCGCCCACCCCCCCAACGCGCAGCAACACACCACTCTGGAGGCTGGCGAGCGCCTTCCCCCAGGGCCCATCCCCCCCCCCCGAGAAGGGAGGAGCGGGGGCCCCCCCCGAGGCCGGCACCGGGGCCCAGGCCCCAACGCCCAACCACTGGCAACGGCAGCTCCTCCCCCCCCAGGGGACCCAGAGGGGCAGGAAGAAGAAGGCGGTCCCGCTCGCAGCCCGGCCCCCCCCCCGCCCCCCGGCGCCCCAAAGCCGCGGCGAAGCCACCAGCCGAAACCCACCGCCCCCACCCGTACCCAGGCCGCAGCCGCGGGGGAAGGAACGGGAGGTCCTGGGAAGGCGCGGGAAGCCGGGCCCTCCGGACAGGCGCGGGGAGGCCGGGCCGGCCGGCCACGGGAGCCCGGAAAGAGCCCCGGGGCACGAAGGAGAAGGCCGCCGAACTGGCCCGGAGCTCAAGGGGCGCGGCCGACATCGCCACGGCGCACCCGGGGCGGACATCCGGACGTCGGGGGACGATCGGCCACCCTCAGATGGCGGCGTGGGGCGAAGCCGGCGCGGGCGCCGACCTAAGGCGGCGAAAAAACGGAACTGGGGGGGCCCGGCGCAGCCATGACGCCCCCCGCGCCGGAGCTGCCGGCCGGCAACCCTGCGGTGGAGCGCGGCGCGCCACCTCTGACAAGCCCCACCTTTAATGATGGCTGGGCACACCCGCCCCATTCCCCTCCTCGTCCAGCGGGGACGGCCTACCGCTCGGCCGCGGGCCACAAAACGGCCGAATGAAAGCGGAGGGGCCCGCCGCCGATTCCGCGCCGGGGGCCCCAGGCCGTGATGGGGAGCCGAAATTCAGGCCCCCCACCACCAAGGGAGGGACCTCCCGGTTGTGGGCACAGGTCCGAGGGTGGGGCCGCCAGGCAGGAGGAAGTGCAAGGACCAGAATGACACACCATTTCAACTTCCTCCAGCAACCTCAACCACTCGCCCTGCACGGACTCCTCTGCAGCAGGCGGAGGGGGTACGGGCCGCGGTCGCCACGGAGCCCTACTTCGTTCCCTCCCAGCCGCAGGGGCGGGGACGGAACGGCCCGGGCGACGGGCGGGCGAGGTTCGTCCCTGGCGGCAAGAGAAGGGGCCGGGTCGGACGGCCGTCTGGGGAGAGTACGCCATTGTGGGGGCGTACTTCTCCCCTAACAAACCCCTCGGGAGTCGAGGCGTACCTCGGCTCCCTGCAGGGAGCGCGACGGCTGTCGCCGCCCCCTGGCCTCATGGGGATTAAATGCCAAATCGAGACCTGGGGAGCGGCAGCACGGACCGAGGGGCAGGCCGTTGAGGAGGGGCAGCCGTGTGGGGCTGTCGCTCCTCAACCGGGAGCGTCCCACGGCGCGAGGACGGGGCGCGGGGTGGACGTCTCGTTCGCCACACCGTCCGTCGCACGCCGTGTCCGGGGGGGGGGCGGAGGAGGGGGACCTTATCGGACCACCGAATATCGTCGAGGTCTCCACCTCCCAAGCCGGAATGGCACCCCCCCGAGGGGCGCGAAGCCCCGTTGGGCGATGAGCCGCCTCAACCTGAATTAGCGGAAGGGCGGCCATCGTCCGGCCTGGGCCATGCCCCCCCCCCCCGGGCGAGTCGACGCGTCCGCAGCCCGCCTCCGTGCAGCCCTCCGGAGTGCGACGCGCGATGCCGCGGAGCGACACCGCCCAGACAACGGGCGGTGACTGGTGGACGCCGGAGACGCCGATCTCCGAGCGGCCTGCTCCGCGGCCCGGCGGCTGTTCGGGCGCAGCCGCCGGCGCCGGCAAGGGACCCGGAGGCGGAGGCCCGGCTGTATGGCAGCATAGGGAGGCAGGAAGACCCTGCGGCGCCATCAGCCGGGCGAAACAAGCAGCATGGGAGGAGCGCCCAGACGCTGGGGGGGACCTTGGGGGCGCCCGACGGACGACGAATGAAGTACGATCCTGGGCGCCCCCGGCGACGGAACCCCCGGCCGGAGGGGAGCGAGGGCGTGGGAGAACTGTTCCCCGACCCTCCGATGCTACCAGCTCCTCCCATGCCTCCGCCTCGGGAGGAGCGAGGGGGCTCGACGGCCTCCCCCTCCGAAACGGAGGAGAGGGGAGGGCTGGGAGCGCCTCCTCACCGGCGAAAGCACCCGGCCCTGATGGGGCCCGGGCGGGTGCTCGGCCTCGCCTTGGCCAATTGGGGGGGGCTCGGGAGCTGTTCGACCGGGTTTCGGTCGGGCGTCCCGAACCCTGAACGCGGCCTCCTTATCGGCGGCCCCCTCCGGACGCGCTCCGCGTACGGCCCCTCGTCCTCTGGACGACGCCGGGAGGGCGGGAGGATATCTCCTCCCGGGTCGTCCAGCACCTAGAGGGCGGGGGCCGAACGGCGGAGCGCAGATGGCTTCCGGACAGGGCGTTCGACAGTGGACGCCCTTGCCTCCTGAAGTCGCTTCGACAGAGGCGACCTCCCAGGGGACGGGTTTTGGCGGTGTCACTCGACATCGCCAACGCCTTCAACACTCTGCCGCATGGGGTCATACGGGAGGCGCTCCGATATTTCGGAGTGCCCCCGTACCTGCGGCGGGTGTGGAGGCGTACCTCGAGGGTAGGGAGGTCGCCTACGTCGACGGCGACGGCCGTATGGTCAAGCGGGCCACAAGGCGGGGGGTTCCACAGGGGTCGGCCTTGGGGCCGCTCCTTGGAACATGGGCTACGACTGGGTGCTCCGCGGCGTGCTCCCATATGGGCACGCCTCATATGTTACGCGGAGACACCCTAGTCGTAGCCCGGGGGGGGGAGTGGAGGGAGGTGGAGCGCCTGCCACGATGGCCACAACCCTCGTGGTCAGGCGCATCAGGAGGTTGGGCCTCAGGGTGGCCCTCGAAAAGACCGAGGCCCTACTTTTTCATGGGCCTCGGCGGGGGCCACCACCTGGGCCCACATTTGGTGGAGGGCGCCCGGATCAGGGGGGGACCCAATAAATATCTGGGCCTCACCCTGACGGGCGCTGGCGGTTCGAGCCCCACTTTCGGGGCTCGGACCGCGAATTCTGGGGCGGCGGCGGCACTCGGCCGTTACTCCCCAACATGGGGGGCCGGGCGCCGGGTGTCGCCAACTCTACATGGGAGTCGTGCGCGCGATGCCGCCTACGGCACCGGTCTGGCCGACGCCCTCGTGCCGCCAACGTGCGTACGCTCCGCAATCGCACGCACGTGGCACTGGGCGACCGGGCGTACCGGACGGTGTCCTCAGCGGCGGCCTTCACGCTCGCCGCTCCCTACCCTGGCTGAGGCAGGAGTCTCGCCGCCGTGTACCAATCACGGCGCGAGGAAACGAAGGGGGGAGCCTCCGGCTCCCAGGGAGTAGAGGCGGAAGACGGCGTCTCAGGAGACGCCGTCGAAAGGTGGCAGCAGGACCTGCGGACGAGCGGTATGGACGGTTTACCGTAGACGCCGTCCGCCCGGTCCTCGGGAAGGAAGAGAGGGAGTGGGGCTCCCTGACGTTCCGACTGTGCAGGTACTCACCGACACGGTTGTTTCGGGTGGTACCTCACCGATCGCACGCGGGAGCCGACCGCCGCCTTCACGAGTGCGGCGCTGTCGAAGACCGCGCAGCACACTCTTCTAGTGTGCTCGTGGGGAGCAGCGCCGCATCTGGCGGCGGCAGTAGGACCGGACTTATCGCTCCGAGTGTGGTCTCGGCCATCTCGGCAGCGAACGGCGTGGCGAGCGATGTCCTCCTTCTCGAGGACGTCATCTCGCAGAGGAGGCGGCGGAGAGGGCCCGCGAGGCAGACCCGCTTAGTGGCCGTCTCCCCAACAGGATTGGCAGGAGGAGGCGGCGCTTCGCCCAACTCCTCCTCCACCTACCGGACCTAGGGGATGGGTCGGGGGGCCCATCTCTTCATTGCACAGGTCCGCGGACGGGGGGGCAGCCGGCGTGTACCCGGTCTGTCCCTCTATAGGTAGGAGCCCGGCGGCACCTTCCGCCGGGCGGACCGTGGGGCGGCTCTACAAGGTTGATTAGCTTGAACGATCCCTTGCCGCCCCCACACAACGTCTGTCGGTACACCGTAGGGTTTTAGTCCGTGCGAGTCGGACATATCCCACTCTCTCCCCAGGGTGGGTATCCATAAGGGTCCCCACGTAAAAAAAAAAAAAAAAAAAAAGTGACGGTTCATTTTCAATCACTGTTCAATGCGACTAAAGAAGTTTTCACTTCGAAAAATTCTTAATAATTTTATCTCAGTTTTCTTATAACTTAAGTGAATAAAATAAAATTGTATAAGAAATCTGATCTGATTATATCAGGCATTAAAATATGTGCTATCGCGTAATGTGGTCATTGCTACATACTACGTTATATTATACTACTAATATATGTAGTCCGGTGAAGCTGTTAAGACCTTGCTAGGTCAATAGTGTAAACAGTTCGAGAAAAAAGTAAAAGCAAATAGGCATCGGCTTTTATTTTTAATGATGAGATTTTTCTATTTCTGATATGCTGATAGTTAAATTCACTCATATCCCTAAGTTTATTTATCTTAAACAATCTGTCGTCTGTAATTTTACTATTGTTGGACTTCTACTTCATCTTTAGGTTAACAATGTGAAGTTATCTGGAACCCGTTCTCAATAAGCGCTCTATGTAATGCAGAAACAATTTTTAAATCGGATTGCTAGTTTCTGATAGCAGCCGCGTTCAAATACGACTTTCCAGCTTTATAACATTAAGTATAAATTATTATATATGTAGAAGCTGGTACCTCTGCGCGTCACTGGGCATATTATTTTTCTATACTTTTTTATATCATAGGAGGCAAGGGAACAGGTGGGTCACCTGATGTTAAGTGATCGCCACCGTCCATAGACACTAGCAATACCAAGTGCGTTACCAGCCTGTGTTTGGGGAAGGGGGAGGGAGGGTAGAGTGAGGGTGGAAGGGGAGGTGGTCCTCCGGCACTGTAAATACGGCTAAAAATAGTATCCTACGCCCTTCTCCAGTAGTCAGGATACCTCTATATCAAATTTTATTACAATCAGATTCGAGGTACTAAAACCAAATAATTTTGTCATGCTTCGGGATCAGTAGAGGTATATCTAGTAACCAAAGGAATTAAAGATATGTACCCGATTGGGTCACGACAGTCATGCATATAGTGACAAACAGCTCTCTTTGTTAGTGACTCTTTGTTCTAGTGACTCTTTTTTAGTTTCCCGCGTGTATAAAATCAGCCAGCGTGTATCCAGGAGCTGATTGGGTTACAAGCCAGTATAACAGTGAAATCAGGGGCAATGGATTGTCGATAACTTACCATAGTCGCTGTTGCTTTTGACTTGCACTGTGCATTACCACTATGACTGTGTGACCTCCTTCAGGAAAATAATAAAATAAGTATAAAATAAGCAATTAATTTAAAAAATAATCATTCAGTCCTTCAGGACAAATATTCGTATATTAAAAATTTTATACAAAATACCGGATTATAAAGTATATAAATAATAACAAATAAGCGAAATAAAAATAAGTTTTACTGAAACGTCCACGCGTTCAGTCAATCTGCTCCACATGGTGCTCGTCTGCTCGAATTTTTGATATACGTGTACACACACACTCGTGTAAAATAGAGAGACACGGAGAAAAAGAAAGAGAATTTCGCATGAAGGGGGTGTAACGCTTTTTTCTTACGTGATGTTTTTTACCCGTATACTCTTAAGACAAGCCGCGTTAAGAAACCTTGTTCCAAAAGCTTAGTCGTTAAAAGGTAGCAAACGCTGTTAATTTCGCATTTATAATATTACTGTGCATCATATAAATAAAAATAAATATATTAATCATTACATAGTATAAAACAAAGTCTCCTACCGCGTCTGCCTGTCTGTCTGTTCGCGATAAACTCAAAAACTACTTAACGGATTTTCACATCATCAGTGGATAGAGGGATTCATGAGGAAGGTTTTGGTATATAATTTGTCAAGGTTTTTTTTTATAATCAGGGCGGGACAATATCTGCCGGGCCGGCTAGTTAAACATACCGGACAGTTAACAAATTTTACAACCCATTTATTGTTTATTAATTTTAAGAATACACTTCTGTTGATTATTTTACATAACTCGATAAGTAATTAAAATCTAGTATTTTTTAAGACCAAATACTTAATTTTGTTAGTATAAATATTCCGTTTAAAAGGAATAAATCTTTACTCTCCCTAATAAGATTAACGCAGATCAGTTACTGAAAACCATAAACCCGCATCCTACACATTCGGTATTCCAGCAGGCCTTACAATTAAGGTTGTCAGGATCGAGTCCCCTTTAATAATGTACAAGTTTATATGAACACGTCAGTTAATGACACGTTAACGTTAACTGGAATTACTAATTGAGAAGAGCCCAGCTGTATCCACAACGTTGCCGAGTTATGTCCCGCGCGAGACGGACGCCTGATTAAAAATGCAGAACTTCAAAACGAGGTTGGTACAGGAACGGCACTGGCGTCGCTCGCGCATACTTCTGCCAGTGTCGTTATGACGCTAGAGCCGTTTACTCGCTCCTCCATTCAAACTTAGTAACTCCAGAGTGTGTGAAATCAGTGAGTGATTTATAAATAGAACCCAGTACATAAATTAGCTGGGTGAATACTAAAAGTAAGCAATAATTTAAAGAATTTACTTTACGTCTCCAATTAGAAAACATATGACAAAAATACCGGCACTATACAAAACGCGCCGTTTATTTTTAACTCATCGCCTCCGGATCAATATCTATACTACAGACATTCATAAAACAGGAACGCGGCTAGCGGTAGACAGGAGTGCTGCAACCGTCGGTATTTTATTTACGTGGAGAACACGGCTATACTCGTATCGCTTCTATTTTTGCACTATATCGTTTATTATGAGGGTCGACGCGACGCGGTTGTGTGGGCACACTGAGGGCGGGTGTCGCGTCGGTGTAAAGTCGCGCGGGCCACTTCACCGCTTGATATTATATTCTGGGACACGCCGGCTCACTTTGCTCCGCACCACATATTTCAAGTGCTGCATCTACCGCCTATGAAGTTACCTAGTCTCAGTCAGAGTATACGTTCGATACAATCGCCCGTATCGTGGCATTGTAAAATTTTCAATTAATTCCTATTAGTATTATAAAAAAATAGCATTGATTTTCGTTTACTTATAATTGAGTTATAATTTTGTAAATCTATTGAGCTTACTTTATAAGTGTAAATAATTAATTTATAAGTGTAATTAATCAATCAAATAAGCTTATACTCTTGTGATTAATCTTCTACTATTGTACTACTTTTGAAAAGAGTTACTGGTAAGAGAGCTTAGAAAACTGCCCTCATATTTTCCTATGCACTAAAGTATTAATTCTAAGCATTCAATATTGACGATACATTTATGAATTATTTATCGCACTTTAATACTTACATACCTTTCACAGATAATTGTCACATACTGAGATGTTAAGTGTACGTACGTAGTGACTATAAATTAATTTTATTTGCTCTACACTCAACTCAATTATCCATTACTATATCGACATCCCGCAAAATAATCCATAGATATATAGATATCACAATATGTTAAACCCTCAAATACACAATAAATCCTATTCAACACTCGAGTCAAATCTAAACAAACGCACATTTATCTTTTAGACTATATTTATCGCCTTACGAAAGTTTCAAAAAAATATTTTTCAAATTAAATCGTTATTAACATATGTACCCAACGTTTTAAAGAATGGATTTAGATGTATTTTATCCATATATTTTCTAAGACCTGTGTATGTAAGCAGTGAAGCATTACCAAAATAATAAGTAGTGATAATTTTACTATCAATCTATCACACAATTAAGAGTTTTGATTTTCATTTGATAATACCTTTGCGTATTGCGGTTTTATGAGAAATATTATACATTCGAGTGATAAAATTATCCATAGTTTTGACGCTAATAGCGTTAATTAAATTTCAGTTTCCGATTACTAATAAAATTACATACATATATGTACGATGTATCTATTTATACGAATAATAGTATAATAAAGAATGTTTTTTTTTTAAGTAATGAATGGATGGATGTTTATTACTCTTTAATGCACAAACTACGAATCAAATTTTGAGGAACATTTTTTATGTTGTATAGGCTTTAATGATCACAATTTCACCTGAAGTTAAATGACGATGAGATCCAAAATGGTAAACACGCTTAACTTAAAGGGACTGACTCTCAAGTGCAGCTGCCGGAACACATCCATAGGTGATTGGCGACAGATTATCATCTTGGAGGTGATAGCTAGCCAGCTGGGCTTAGAAATAACTCTACCACCATGCTATAGTTTCATCGCGTTGTTTTCCTTCATCGAAAGTTCTGATTCATTCGCTAGAATTTGAACGTACTTCGATCGACTCCTGTGTTCGTAAACAATTCACTGAATCATCATCTCTTTAAACTTTACAGTAATATAGCTTATAGATCAAAAAATATATATAGGCTATAATTTACAAAGATATCGTTTAAATTGACCGAAATATGTGACTGAACTCCTCTTTAAGCCTGGACAGGTTTTAATGAAAATTTTAGTGTGTGAACAGGTGGATTGAGGAAGGGTTTTGATTCACAATTGGACATGGTAGCTGGCGCTGTGGTTGACTTTTAGGATTGTTTTTATTATCAAAGCAGGACAATGTACACCGGGCCCACTAGTGTAATTATAAATTACAAGGATTTTGGAAAAATCTTGCTATCTAAACTATCACGGGGTACGCTGGATAAATCGTTAGAATTACAGGAATATAATCATTTTTAGAAACAGAAATGTAGACGAAGTCGCATAAGGTTGCTAGTCTACATATAATAGTAAACAGTTTGTTAGTGTTCTAACTTTAGACAGTTAATACTAGTCTATGAAACAAAGTAAAAATTATGTGTTATTTAAAAATGTATTGGGTGTCGTTTTCATAAAAATGATTTTGTTGAAAATGTATGCTCTGTCTGTATGAATTAAAGGTTGCTTTTATTTTTTACGAATGAAATTCATCATAACACTTATGAAAATGATTTTCAGGAAAATTACAATTATAATTGAACCCCAATTTTTAGTGTTATGCTTAGCCTCCACTGAAGAGCGTAATGATATGATGCTTATATAACGACTTGAAGAGTTACCTAGCTGTCAGTCACATTATGTCAAATATTAGGCTAATTTCAAGAGATAAATATTACAATAACTTCATTTGGACGACTTACCACGTTTAACCTACTAAAAAACTTCAAGAAAACTATTTCTCCTTTACCCCCTTACCTAGACAAAATTAAAACATAATTCAAAGTCTAATCATTGTATAAAGCGTAATAACCCATATTAACATTTATTTTCAGTTATAAAACCAACGAGAAACCGAAACGAATTCATTGTTCTCGGATATTGATTTAGAAAAAAAAATGGGCAATAAAATCTACAAAATGTATGATTTTTATAGAGTATTAATATTCATCTATGCAAGTCAGAGTAGCCCATTGTATGAATTTCAAGAGCGCCAGTAACAAAGCTTTGATAGTTCACATGCATATTATATCCAAGCTAGCTTATGCCTAAAAAAATAATTTCCCTACATTTTCAAACAAACAATTTTAAATAATATTTAAATGGCATGCAATATCTGTTTATGTATATAAAATCGAAACGTGTATTATTTGTCCGAGTTAATTTGAGCTAACAGATTTTGTCTGGCCGACGGTAAAGACGGTATCTAGATTACATATCCCTACATTTTTTCATAGAACTAAAGTATATTGATAGATTTTAACAGAGGTAACTTCAAATTAATTAGATAAGCAAAAGGGCGGGCTAATATTAATCCAGATAACATTCGTATTTCCAATAATATAATACTATTTATTATTCACGAGACTGAAGTCGCCAGCACCAGCTAATTAATAATAATAATATTTAGTTAAACATTATAATTATATACCGTATTGAAGTTTTTAATCAATACATAATTTAACTTACTATAAGAATCTCGCATCGCGAAAATTGACGATGTGCATCACTTGATGATGGAGTGCACTAAAAACCATATCGAAAGAGAGTCGTTGATGAGTAATATGAAAAGCAGTTGCCAGAACATAGGTGTTTGTCACAGCATCTTGGCTGAACCCTGTTTAGGTGAGGCTAAGATGCTGTATGACCTGGTAATGATACCTTATCAGCGACTCCCATAATAGAGCTAGAAGAATCGGGATACAATGGGGCTGATATGTTCCGTGAAATAAAAGCCCCTAAATTAATTAAAACTAAGAAAAAATAAAATAAAAATTGAGTTCAGTTTCAATATAAAAACAGAAATTTAACACTACACGGTATCCTTAAGCCGAGAAACGCGACTTGTAAAATACAATAACAAATGTTTTTAACAACATTGGGCCTATTTAATGGGTGTTTTTCAAAAAGCTTCTCTGTTATTCATTAGCCGATGCGCGCTCTCAGCGACGTTCATTAGTGCACTACCATTGCACTTTATCCGCAAATTTTGTCTCGTTTCCGCCTTGTTTTTTCATTCAATTACAAGCCAACTAATTGAAAAATCACATCGGATGGAATATATTTTCAGAGTACAAAATAGTGAAATAATTTTCATGTATTAACTGTTACTTTTTATTGAAGTGAAAACTTCATTTGGCGCGTTGAGAACTTTCTTTGGGTGAACAAAAATCACAGAACTCGCGTCATCGTCACCGAACGCTTTCCATGAGCTATATGTATATTGTGTATATATGTACATATATATACCTCCGTGCGTTATTGGTATATAATATTTCAATTTACAAATTATGAAATTTAAATAATTCCCAGTTATTTATTATAATTAATTTCATAATTCAAAACAGAACACAGTTATTCTATTGTATTGAGTTGTCACTTCTGTCGGCAATCTTTATAACAGCCTGGATTTTTTTCAAATGTAATTTTTTTTCGGATAATCCGTATACGCATAATGACTACGTACGTTCGTAAAAAAGATCAATAAAATAAAATAATGTCAATCAAATATGTCCATTCATAGATTTGTAGGTGTTCCGGCAACTATTAAGAGGCAGTACTCACCATTTGATACCTGGTGACATTATGACAAAACGCTAAACTTTATAAGGTATAAACAAAGCTCAAAAGTTACATTGAAATCTCATTAATTCAAGTTTTATTGAAACTTTAAATTTCTCAGTTAAAAATACTGTTTAATTCCTAGTAGACAAATAACAAGGAACGTTTTGTATACTGGTCACGCAGTCATTCCAAAAAACCAAATAAGATAGAAAAAAGTTATTTGCATGTCGAGCGTGCGGGCTCCGGAACTTAGAACTACGCGCACTACATCTATATTCACCTAAAACCTGAGCTTATCGGTTTTACATAAGTTGCACTTTGTTGTTTATATTCTGCCACAGATACCTCTATGGTTTTAGTAAGGATGAATTTCATTGTAGAATATTATATTTTGCTGCGCATTTTCTTTTTTTCTCGGCAACCCATGATATTTTATTTTGTGTACTATTCTACCAATCAACGATGGCTTTCATCTACCGAGATCGAATAACATGACTAATGAGTTTAAACTTTCGTTGAAATACATATCTTGGTGAATTGTGGATATATTTTCTTAGGACTGTCTGGCTACTTACAATCTTCAATTAAAAAAAAATGTCAGCGAGTAACCTATGCGTGTGTTCTGGTAGCTTAGTTCACATCATCACATATTATCAGTTAACATAATGTATGAACACTAAACCTGTAAAAAATCCTACATATACGAAAGATGAAATAAATTTCAAGCCTTTTTTTTATTCCACACGTCTATTATTTACGTTGAGTTTAGCTATCCTGGACTGTACATTATAGGGGTGCTAAATTTGAATCACCGAATTAGCTTATAAAGAAACGTAGAAAAGAGGGGTATACACCTTTAAATAGATAAATTATGATCTCGTACTATATACAATAGCCGCTTTGTTTGAATCTAATTGACATTAACTGTAATCCTCTGTTACAGAACCGCAGGACTCCAATAATCTAATGTAGAAATCATATAAACATGAGCGTTGCGGATACAAGTGCAAGCGCTACACGAGGATGGGAATGCACACCAACGGATGAGTCACCACGTGCTGCTACTACCTCCGAAAATGTTTACAATAGTAGATGTGCACCATCTCCTATCATTAAAGGCTGGAGACGGAACACCCTTTACGGAATTTTAGTTTTTCTTATATTTCTTGTTTTATTGAACGTATCATTGACGTTATGGATCATAAGTGCTTTGAAGCTTAGTATGGTTAGAATCATTGGTTGCTACTATATTTTACTGTTAAATGACTAATATTTAACATGCTTCTACCCGGTAATTGTTTTTTATTTCAGAATGGCATCGGTCCCATAAAGATAGTTAAAGGAGGTATACATCTGCAAGGACAAGCGTGGGTTAAAGATAACCTAGTCACTTCGATGATCACATCGCAAATCGCTCATCCTATAACTCTGCACTCACACCGTAACTTTACCGTACTTGTATCTGCACATAACCACGCAGAGCATTCGAAACTGTTAATCAGTAAGTAGAAACGTTTACGAGATAAATCTGAGCTATTTATAGATGCAGAAGAATTAAACCTAGCGTATTGATTTTTTTCTTAATTGTTTATTGTGTCTTTTATTAGAGATCATGTCTGTACAGTATCAAAATAGTATGTGAAACGTAATTACTTATGATAGCATACAGCATGTCATTTCGACAGGTTTAGCTGCCTTTTGTCGAGTTTGTAGAGTACATACATTAGTGTCATGGCAGTCTATAAATTTAAGTGTCGTAGCATAATCAAACTTTCATATTTTTTATCAAATATATTGATTCGATACTACGATATGTTCGATGATTCGATGTTATGATGGTGGACGGATATACGAGTAGACCGAAAAAGAGAAGACCGAAAAGACCGAAAAAGGTATGGATGGATTGTGTGAAAAATGATATGTGTGTAAAAGGTGTAAATACTGAGATGACATCTGATAGGAGAGAGTGGAAAAAGAAAACATGTTGTGCCGACCCTACTTAGGTGGGATAAAGGTAAGAAGATGGTAATATTGGTTGGATACTAAATATTTGTAATTTTATGTCTTCTCCATGAAACGCTATACACGCTTTTACTTTTTAAAATTACAATAAAAAACATGTTAAGTCATAACAGACTAAGAGATAACCGTTACAATATCTCATGTAAAATATGTTAATCTAGACTCTTATTTCGTTATAGAGAGAGATAACATACAGTTCAGTGGACATGCTTTTAACGTACGAGACGCACGTGGTGGTAGCGTATTCCAGGCGTCGAGAGATGAAGTCCGGGTGTTCGCTGAAACTTTTACAATTGATGGAGTCGGTGGCCTGGCTGTGAAGAACGCGCTTCAGTCTTCATTTATGCGGGCTCCACCTGGGTCAGACTTACAGTTAGTAATTGAATTTCGATCTTATGTAACTATGAATAAGGTGAATAATAACATATCGCGAAAACTCAGACACTAGGTAACTGAATAATCGAAATGTTAGATTTATTAGTGTTTGGTATTATTGTATGTAGTGAACTACCGTAATTATTTTAACTTGGGCTTAATTCGAGAGAAGACTTTTTTGAACAAATAGGACCAACTAGTGCACATCCAGTAACTTTTAAGGTATTATTGGTAGACCGACATTTACATTCGCGACTCGTGTAATCGATGGTCTTCGACTATAATGTAGTTACAATGAGACAATGCAATCGTAATTAATATAAAAGTTTAGTGGTAATACCGAACATAACTATACTTTAAACATCTTTGATAAATTTATATCATGTAGGAATTAAATCGCAACTAGTTACATATCATTTTTAAAAACCTATAATTTATTTATACTTCTTAGGTTAGAGTCGCTTACAAGAAGACTAGATCTGAGAGCTCCGCAAGCAATATATTTTGAAAGCAGAGCTGGTAATATAGACATGACTTCACATAGTGACATTAAAATGAGCTCTCTTATTGGAAGTGTGAGTATCTCGTTAAGTACATTTTGTATGTAATGTGTATATGTAACGCAAATAATTGTAGACTAACCTCTGTCTGTACCAGAACTCTCTTTGTGATATGATTTTAATATTTATAGGTACTAATATTATAAAGTTACAGAAACTATTTGCGTTTTTTTTTAACGTGAAATCAGATTTGAAAAATTATCGGTTTTATAGCCTATTTATCAAGGTAGCGTACAAGATATAGGTCAAAAAGCATGTTAGGAAATATACTAATGGATGGACCATGTAGCACGGCACGGGATCGAAATCTGTTTAGTTGCTCCAAGTAAACTAAAACATAACCCAGAATGGCCGAACTGCCTGAATGCCTTTGTTAGTGAGATACTATACTGTGTCGTCTAGTCACGTGATCATTTCCATGCGCAACAATCATGCTTTATACGGAATTTACTTAAATATATTGTCAGTAACTCAACATTTCAAAAATTAAAGGCTAGTTATATACATGGCTCATCTAGTAATATTGTAGTTTCGTATTTTGTGGAAATATGTCGAAATATTAAATTTTCGACGTCTCGCTGATAATCCAGATAGAAAATTGATGATTTTATACTGTAAGATAAAATATTATGAGCAATAAACTTTAATTACTTGATAATTCTACTTTCTGAAGTAGGTATATTCTATGTCGCAAAATGATTGACCTTATATTATATACCCATATCAACAGGTTCTAATTTTTTTTTTCTCGAACTGAGTACGCTATTGACCTAGCAAGGTCTTAACAGCTTCACCGGACTACTAAGTCGTCCGCTTAAGGCACTCAGTCGGGTTTTAATAATGATTTATCCAAATATTTCAATTTATAAGCGCACCTTTTTAAGTAAAATGTTATCATTATTGCCGAGGGTAGAATGTTAACAGAACTCTGACGAAAATGGGATTTTTTAACTATCATACTATTATAACCGCCTAAATTTATAGTTGCTATGATCTGGATAGTGTTTGCGCATCATTTGAGATTGATTACTAACATTGTTAGTAGTGTCATCACACTACATTGTGTCATCACACTAGACTAACTGTGGTTATTGATAAAATTGATAATGTTGTGTACAATTTATAATTGGATTTCAGATTTATTATGTTATAATAGTTTTGTTACCCATATAATTTCAATCTGTTATCTGTAATTGTACCTTTTTGTAAAAAATAAAAAAATAAAAAAAATTAATAGATTTGTGGGTATGATTGAGCTGAGAGGTTGTAAGCTTAATCTCAGCATATGACTGATTTTGTTCTTGACAATCGTAGTTGTTAGTTTTGTATCTGCTTGGTAATTATTATTACCTATATAAATTTATAAATATTACCTGCTCAGTTATCATAATACAAATTATGTTTATTTTGGAATTATATGGCATAAAGTAAAATTGTAAAAAATAGAAATAAAATTATTTAATCATCTTATTGTTACTGTGGCGCTGACGCCACACATTTAGTAGTGCGGTCCGGCGGCCCGCTACGACGTCGGTCATTTGCATTACCCTGTCTTGTCCGGACCATTATTAGGTCAAAAATATAATAAATATATCCAAAATAATAAGTGCATTATTTATCACCACACAAACTAGCCCCAATAGCTATAGCTAAATTACCATAAATACACAGCAATCATAAGACACCGATTTTTTTTGTATATGAAATGAAATTATTTTCCAATACAACGGTGGAAATTTAAAAGAACTTTCTCACTGATTTCAGTGTTCTATTATTTTGTTTTGCAACCGAGATAGGGTCACTTGAGCTAAAATCAAAAATGTACATAAGCCTTAATGGATTACAATATATTAACATTTATGTATTTATCTATTTCAGATAAAACTTGACGCACCGAATGTAATTATTAAGAATTTGAAGACGGCTAGTGCGACAGAGAAACCGCATAAAGGTATAAGAACTATGAAGGTCTATCAGTTATGCGCTTGCGCAACAGGCAAACTATTTTTAGCAGCTCCAGATGTGCCGTGTGCAGCTAACGATCAAGATACGGAACTCTGTCGATGATGATAAAATTTGTGATAATAGCACGTAATATTAATTATATTTAAGAGTATTATAAAACACTATATAGCTATAGAAGAATTGCTGGAATTTTAATACGTACGTAAGTCTTCCAACGGCATGGAAGGTTTAAAAAGGTCCATTAAATTATTCAATATATGCGGTACTTATATTACATCTTTATGCCTTAAGTTGCTTTAAGTGACATAATACCACATTTTGATACATTTCCTGGTAGAAGATATCTTTTTATCACGCTTTTATTAGCTTCACCTGTATGTATGTATGTAACCGACCCCTTTGAGCTCGATTTTGTCCTACTTTGAACGATTAGATTTAATTCAAACTTTGCACACCTGTCAAAGGTCGATGACAATGCAATAATCCGAAAAAAAAGTTAAAAAAATTTAACTAAAAAATGAAAAATAAATAAAATTCTGTTTTTTAGTTGGATTTTTTATGAAAGCGTGTTTTTTTTTGTTTTTTAAACTATTATTTATTTAGATTAAGCGATTCACTTCTCTAGTGGTCAACAAGAGAACTGAAGTTGAATTTGGCCAAAAGTTTAATTTCATACATCTTCTCCTTGGAAATAAAAGCAGTAGTAACAAATTATTACTAATACAAGAGTAATTTATTAACTTCCATAACTATTACTATAACATATTTTTACATAATAAATGGAATTTAGAGTCTGTAGAAACTAACCCGTTGGTTTTGTATGGAATTGTATAAGAAATAGAGACTTGGAGATTTAGTTTGCATTTTACAAGAAACTAACATGCCATAGATATGAGGAATCTTATTTAGTAAAATTAATATACTGTATAGTTTTTGTACACAATTATGCATTTATTTCTTTAATAATGTAGCTTTTTTATGAAATTCAAGTTATTATAGCTCTCATTCTATCTATTAATAATGCAATACCAAAAGCTCGTATATATTTACAATATTTACAGTATATTGAATTTATATACGCCTACCGGTTACAGGCATTTACCATATTCAATTCTAAGTATCACAACATCATGAGAGCAAATCAAAAAAAAAGTGTGTGTGTACTTATGTACACGCGTTAGAAGTTATACTTCTTTGGCGTAACAAGATAAAAATCTTTTCAAATATTTTATCTTTCGCCTTATTCTACGTTTGTAGAAAAAACGACACTAACAATAGAAAAAAGGTATTTAATACATTGAATAATACAAAGAAATACAAACAACAAATACAAAGAAACAAAATGTTGACTATAGCTAACTTCAGGGTGTCGGTTTTTCGTGACGGTGTGCGCGCGCATCGTAATAACTTCAGGGTGTCGGTTTTTGGTGACAGTGTACGCGCGCATCGTAAAAATTTACTCTCATCATTTTTCCCTAACGCGCCAAAAGAAGTATAACTTCAATAAAAAGTTTTCAGGATATTACTCATTTTTATAAAAAGTTATCATTATGATATTACCAAAGACTACAGCATAACGCAGACAATATTTAACAAACTCCTGCAAAAACCCATACATCTTTATTGTTATATATTACATTTTCTATGATACACTTCTAGAGTTCGAACTCTATAATAATAAAGCATGCCACTTCCAGTAGCCAGAGTGTTAAACAAAAATAACAATGTTAATAAAAGCTTTCTACATACAATGAAATTACAATGTAATTAGTTAATCTTATTCGATAAATGTTCTTTGTATAGATCGATAGATCGATTACAAAAGGTATGTAAGGTAAATACGGATACGAATATGCTGGCAATACGGAGCATTTGGTGAAGAAAAATATCATGTCGATAACAAAACACAGGGATAAAATTCGTTTATATTACTTACCATTTTAGTTACCATCGTTCAAATTGAAATATACCGCGAATCTAAATATGCTGTGGTGAGTGTTCAAAGTTGCCCCCGACGTTCAGTTTTTAATGTACCATCGTTAACTACACTATCACTTACGACTGTACTTGAGGATATTCCTTATCACTTGATGTTTGACAGAAATATTGTTTATAAATTATCATAACATTCTCCAACGTTTTCAACACGCAACGGCACGTGATTAAGTGACCAATCTTTTACCGACGCTCGCATAGTAAGTTCTGTATGAAATTAACAGCAAATAAAACTTTGTTGCGAACAAATTCCACGAGGAATTTGAAATTAATTCATTTTGGAATTATATTTATGTTATAAAACTTGCCTTCGTGCCAAATTTCAAGACTTGAAAGATCCTGTATCCTAGTCAGTCGCTCAGTGAGTGGATCTTTATTATGAAGGGTGTATTTTTTATGTCAAGATTTTTATAGGAGTATGAGGTCATATGGCTAATATTCAGAATTAATTACAACTTTATCCTTGAAGACTTATCCAAAAGAAGGGCTTTAATATATAGATAGAAAGAGACGTGTCCATTCGAGTGCTCATGTAAGTAATCCGGGTATTAAGAGGTACCAAACCCTAAATAGAGTAGTCGTAAATTTTACAAATTCATTAACAAATTATTGTCTCTTTTATACAAGTCAGGCTGTACGGTGTACAGTCGTGACTACCTCCACGAGACCCGTAATTAGACATACAGCACCGCACTGACCACTCTAATTGAAACCGCAACGACGACGATAGTGTTTTGTTTCTGTTAGTTTTTTATTTTATTTCACTTTAATGAGAGCCAGCATTAGGATTGCTAGTGCACTTTTTTGTATCAGACATATTGTGAAGACGATTTTGTACTTTCATGATGAAATACGCTATATTATAACTTAATCGATTTTTTATTCTTGCTGAAAAATATGTTGAACAATGTAACTTTTCTAGTCACATGGCTTTTTCTCTTTTCTTATCATACCCTGACCATTATAACTTATTACTTCTCAAACACTCTGTCACTAGTGCTATTTTCAAAATTCCTTTCAGATGCATATTTCTAATCTTATCCACTCTCGTAACACCACATACCCATCTTGACATTGGTATCTACGCCACGTGAAATATTATTCATCCATCCCTTTCGTAGCCCTGTACTCAAATCCATACAGCATGATAAGTCGTATAAAATTTTTATATATATTTCCCTATAGTTTTAGGGGTATTCGTGGATCAGAAGCGAGCCCAACAACTTTTCTCCATTCCATCCTTTATCCATCTTGCATTTATTCTATTCGTCACGTCCTTGTCTGTGTCACATGCACTCCAAATCTCTGTTAAGTCTAGTCTTGCTCAAATCTTGCAAGGGACAGTTTTGGACTTGGTCTTATTTGGTGATCTTCGTTTTGGTACTAAGAAAATTGAACAAGACCGAAACTGTAAGACCAAGACTGATTTTGGGCATCCCTACTTTGTTGTGGAGGAAACCCTACCTACTTTTACATACCCCTGCTAACAACATAAATGCAAAATTTCGTGGTGAACGGTTGAGTAGGTAAGGCATGAAAGAGTAACAAACAAACTTACATTCATAGTTATTATATTAGTTAGAACACAAGTATAATATTTTTACTTTGTCGTTTCTTTAAATTAGTTTTAACTTTACTCCCGAATACTGTTAAAACTCAACAATTACTTTGAAAAAAATAAACTAACATTATCCGTAGCGATGTGATTTTGTTTGCCTTCTCCTTTGCGTCACATAAAAGAAGCCGTGAACTGTAACATTTCACGAGAGTTTTTCTGTAACGACACAATAAACATACACGATCAAGTGTAAATATTTAAGGACCATTTGATTTTTCTTTGTTTACAAAATGTTCACTCAAAATGGGATACTATGCTATACTATATGTTCAAAAATATTATTAGGTGTTCGTGTGTACTTTTGAATCAATGCATTACCCAATACTAAATAACAATTATTAACTTGTTCTTAATTTTTTTATTAACTAACTAGTCAAACTCTACATTTCAAATATATCGACTATTAATAATTATTTCGTAAGAAATTTTATATAACATTTTTTTATTTTAAATTTTGTATAGCAGCACGTCCAACTGTGTGTCCACACAATTGTGTTTTATAGTTTTGGTAGCATATTTTACAGTTTTTGTGTGTTTATTTAGTATTGTAGTTTTAAATATGTCGGATTTTTACCATTGTAACAATTAAATTTGTTTTAATTCAAATCAAATCAAAAATTAATACATCTACCTAAAAATAATGAATACATATTTTCAACCAAAACTACACAGAAAAGGTGGTGTGCTAATAACTGTACGATTGGACTCGAATAAACCCATTCGGCGTTACCTATCCACGCGTGACGGCTCACTTTCGTTCATATTTAAATCACCTGCACTTACAGAAGTCTTCACTTCCGTAGTTGAAATTATTAATCACAACGTATTTTTTCCTGACAACATTTTTTAAAATTAATGAAACATTCACAATTATTGTATGTTATTTTAAGTCCATTTTAATGTAGATTTTGTTTTTATTATATTTACATGTATTTGAATTTAAATGTAAATCGGCTTTTATGGCATTTAGTGATGTAAATGATGATCTAATAAAGTAATTGTAACATTAGAAATGTGAATTAAATAGATGAACATAATTGTACAGATTCAATTTTCATTTTTATCGTGATAGATTATAAACCTATTAATAAATTGATTTTGAATAAACTAGATACCATCATATAGAGCTCTATGAAACTGTCCAACAATGTTGGGTTCAATGACTTGTCCACATTATGTAGATGAGGGCACAGGTGCTCGTTATGTCCTCCGCCGTGCCACTCTGCGCCATATAAAAAGTTAGTCGAACAAAACGTCCCTCAGTAACTTGAGATACCTTTTGCTTATTTACCGGAAAAGATTAAAAACAAATCACTTACAACATGTTTGCATTATATAAAAGGAATAAAATAAATATGTAACGTATACAATACACAACAACACAGCGTTATCATATATAGATCGGACGAAGTTAAGATAATAAAATCATAATTTTATTAAATAACAATTATTCAGAATGCATCCCCGATTTATAATTTTAACGCACATCAATATGACAAAAATAAAATCTACATGTTCATAGTGGTACATGTGTTGAAAAATTGTCATAATTTAGACTTGCTTTACTACTATAGATTTTATCCATGGCTTTTACAGACTCTTGTAAAATCAACAAAAACGTCGCATCCAAGAGCTAGTCCTCTTCTAGGTACAGTATGCTACCAAGTTAGGCCACGAGTAGGTAATCAATTGCCGTTTGTGTCAAGAGAAATACTACACATTTAAAACATATCGGATATCTAAAACATAGCTAAACTAGGACGCATCACGGTGCGCTTTACATACCTTTCAATAAAATAGGGTTAAATGTTCTGGAAGGCTGACGTCATTATTCAAACGATTCGACAAAGTTCAAAACTGTCTATTTTTAGAGCCTAATTGTGTTTCGTATCCACAGTCGATCATTTATTTGTTCTTTGTTTATTTGTTGTGAGTTCGCATAGAGATTAATAGTATAAAGAACGCAAATCAATAAAAATTATTCACTATATCTTTTTATTTAAAGCTTTGTCTAGTTCTTTCTTCGATTTTATTTTAGACGTTAAATTGAATTTTGAAACCAAATTGCTAATAAAATAAACTACGATGCTCTAATAAATTCAATATATTAAGGTTACTACTGAATACGCCTATTATCATATACATTTAAATCGTAAATTCAGCTGTAAAATCCACCTGTATCTGAGAATCACCCGTCTACAAATACTGTGTAGGTAACATCCGTTAGTAACTGCTCAAGCCTTTATTTATGACATAGGGAAAACTAAAGACATAACTTATATCACAAGCTAATGGGATTTTAAATCTAACATAGGAAATTTAAATGTATAATTTATTATTGGGCTGATTATTTCAATTAAGCTACATTATATATTTAGGAAAGTCCTGACACCATGTATAAATGCAGCGCGCCTTTAAAAACCACCCTTCCAATCAATGTTCAATTAGCCGAGGCCCAAAATTCTTCCAAGCGTATGTTCCTTAAATTATACAAGCAGGCCCAGCGGACGTTATCCCACCCTGATAATAAAAAAAACTTGACAAATTGTATACCTAAACATTCATCGTGAATCACTTTATGTACAGGTGAAAGCCGCATGAAAATCTGTTAAGAAGTTTTAGAGCTATCACGAACAGACAGACCTGGCAGAGTACCTACTTTGTTTTATAATATGTAGTGACTAGAAGCAATTAAATACGGACAAACTCTATTCTATCTATACTAATATTATAAAGAGGTAAAGTTTGTGAATTTGTGACGTTGTAAGGGATAATCTCAGGAACTACTTGCCCGATTTAAAAAATTCTTTCAGTGTTTAATAGCTCATTTATCGAAGAAGGTTATTGGCTAAATATCATCACGTTAAGGCCAATAAAAGCGGAATACCAATGAAGAATGTTTCAAAATCAGGGTTTTTTTTCCTCTTGAGAGCTTCCGCTGCGTGTTAGCGTTAGCCCAAACTAACTATTCCACGCGGACGAAGTGGCGGGCAGAGACTAGTAGATAATATGCACAATTTGCTTCAACTTCCTCATACATACCTGAAAGGCTCAGAGGGAATGCATTTGCTACTAAGTGCATTATACTTCCTTTATACTTGTTTAGATTAGGCTATATTCGCTTTACATGTAATCGCATTTAAACTTAAATAATACATAGTCAATTTAATATTATAAGGCTTTATATAATACATTACAGAAAGCCACGAGAGTGGAAGTGAAAGAATTTTAATTTTATTCTTACCTTTTTTTTACGTCCCGCTGCCGCTAAATCATAATCAGAATGGAGCTTGATAATCCTACGAATCGAGTTACGAGCGAAAAAAGAAAACGACACACGAATTATTTTTTTCCGCGGCCCCTCTATTGAATCATTTTTACACGCTCCCAGAGTACGAATTAATTTTCATATGTTACATCAGGCTGCTCAATTTATAATTTTTAATGTAATATATTTATTTAATAATACTAAGACTGACTGATAGGTATTATGTAACCACATCATTTAAACCAACACCTTGATTTTTTTACTAGTGTACGTACACTATTATAGGTTTCTATATAATATACACTATATAAATAGTATTACAGGTAGGATTGTAAAATGTTATTACTTTAAAAATAGAGGATTGCAATTTACTTTTAAAGAATCAAACTATCGTACTAATAGCTCGTACTCTTCAACACAGAAAGCTCGACTTTGTAGCATGTTGGGTTTACATTCGGGAATGAAATATATTCTCAAAGACAGTCTAGACGAAGAATGTCCCTGGTACTCCATATTCCACATTGACTAGTTGCAAATACGAGAATTGGTAAGGAGATAAAAGTTACATATCCTTTTATATTATGAAGACTAGTCATAGTTCGTTGACCAGCTTGCTTTTTTGTAAATTAATGCATAAAAACCATTATACAAAAACAATGAAGATTGAATACTTTGATATAAAACATGTCACGTACTTGATATTTTGATATATAGTCATATTTTATAAAATATTTATTTCGACAGGTGTAATAAAACAAATATATAACAAACTAGCGGGCCGGGCGGACATTGTCCTGTCTGGATAATAAAAAAACCTAAAAGTCAACCGCAGCGCCACCTACCGGGTCCAATTGTGAATCAAAACCATTCTCGGATCCACTGGAACACGCACACAAAATTTTTTGTGTGTGTTCGTGGAGATTCGAGAATGGTTTAGATTGACAATTGGACTCGGTAGGTGGCGCTGCAGTTGACTTTTAGGATTTTTTTTATTATCAAGGCAGGACAACGTCCGCCCGGTCCGCTAGTTTTTATATAAAGATATACAAAAAATTATACAGCCAAATCACATTTTAATCAAATTGCTCTAAATTAAAATGTTTATTTGTCTTTGAGTATTATGAACTGTAAGAACTTAGTGAATTTTCTGGTCACAGGTGATTCTGTGGCAGTGATTAATAGACACCTTGTAAATTTAGTTTGACTGCCTTCGTAATTTTATTTAAAAATTTACAACTCCTAAGACTGTCAAATTGAGAAAAGTTTCTCCATTATAAGTAATTATTTTTATAAGCAAATTTTAACCATTGGAAATTTGTTTCACTACCCTGAATAACATAGTAAAAAATAGTAATAAAAATAAACATCCTTATTAATATTATATTATAAATACGACTGTGAGTTTGTTTGTTACGCTTTCATGGCTTAACAAGTCAACTGATAATCA
The DNA here is from genome assembly GCA_036509395.1 of Antheraea yamamai. Classification (NCBI taxonomy): domain Eukaryota; kingdom Metazoa; phylum Arthropoda; class Insecta; order Lepidoptera; family Saturniidae; genus Antheraea; species Antheraea yamamai. Next base: position 9,333,798 of record AP028436.1, read on the forward strand.
TGTGATGGTGCATACACATCGTCAGGGATATAGAATAGGACAAAAGGTACTTTTTTTGTTTATTTACGTGGGGAAATCCTTTATGGACACGCCACCCTCTCGGGGGAGAGAGCGGGTTATGTCCGACTCGCACGGACTAAAACCCCACGGTGTGCCGTCCGCCGCATGGTAGGGGCGGCCAAGGATCGAACCTGCTGTCTACCTGAGAAACTGCCCCTTGAAGGACATAAGGTACCTTTCATTTTGAAAAAAGTAACGCTTCCGCAGGTACGTCAAATATCTACATTTTAAGCTACGATCAAGGGCTAATACTTTTTTTTACGCCCAAAGGCAGCAAAGTTGCAGACTGCCCATCTGATGTTAAAAGGCTACCGTCGCCCACGGACAACTGCAACACCAGGGGCATTACCGTTGTGTTGCTAGCCTTCAAGAGCGTGTTTTAATCTCTTTTTGAGGAGCCCCATCTCATAACCCTGTGGGAACACCGTACTAGGCAACTTATTCCACAGCGCTTGCGTGCGCATAATGAAGCTTCTTGAAAACCTTGCGGTTGTCGCCATTCTGTTGGGCTATTGAGTATGTGGATGAGCAACGAAACACACCGGCGAGTGGTGCGATTTTGCGATGAGGGCACCATATTGAAAAGTTCTTCAGAACAATCTAAGTTTCTTCAGAACAATGAATATTTTTAGCGATATAATTCATAGCAGTATTTCGACATTAATAGGCATCTTACTTTATCGAGTAATCGACAGTGTCGACACGCTCGTAATCGTAGCATGTTTCATCTGCACACTGGCGCCACTGTAATAACATTTACACAGGGGAAATTCAAACGTCGAACTCGAACTATTTGCACATTTTGCCCAAAATAGAATTTCTTTGTTACATCCACGATGAATATTATATGAACGATGTGACAAAGCAGTCAAAAGGCAACGTTTTACATGAACGTTAAATATTAAAAATGATTGCAAAAGGTTCGTACGTAAAGCTCATATATTGAAATTTTACATGGAAACTGCGTTACATTTTCATACAAATTTGGAGGTTAACATATCCATTAGAGTTTTCCCTAAAGGAAAGGAAAACTTCGCTGTTTATACGTAAGGAAACGTTAAAGCAAATTAAAGATACACGTGTATTATTTGTTTTTTTTTTATGTCATAACAGGCAAACGAACAGGTGGGTCACGTGATGTTAAGTGATCACCACCGTCCATAGACACTAACAACACCAGGGTAGTCGAAAGTGCGTTGCCAGCCTGTGTTTGGGGAAAAGGGTGGGAGGGGGTGAGGAGAGGGGAGGTAGGCCTCCGGCGCTCTCACTGACCTAACGAAACGCAACAATGCAAGCACTGTTACTTCACGTCGGTTTTCTATGAGAGTTTTCGTGCAGACATTCGACCAATAATAGCTTCAGCGTGGCTCTACCACCTACAAGCATTTGTAGTCAAGAATTTTGAGGACGAACCAAATAAGTTTTATAAATAAGTTAAGCGGTTTATTTTTCTTAACTTTATTATAAAAAGAAGTTACTCCCACTCTAGAATTGAAATTCAAGTAGATTTAATATATCCCACGGGAACAATATATTTTCTTTGAAAAAGAAGCCCTATCCTATTTCCTTTTCTATACGCCTGTACAACATGTACGTAAAATCTCATGATGATCGGTTGAGTAGTTAAGGCGTGAAAGCGTAACAAACAAACTCACATAGGCATTTATAATATTAGATAGACATATATAATGATATCTTATTACACATTTTTTTAAAGAAATTATGAATATTAAATGTACAATACCGACATCTGTTAAATAATTAGTGAATTGTTTCTATACTCTATCACATAGAGTACCGTACCATAAAAATAGTCGAGGCAGTCATAAGGACTAGGGACAGAAGTGAAAACTCAAAATAATTAAATAAAGTGATCTCTTTTGAATGTTCATATTAATTATAGTGTGAACGATAATATTGAAATGTCAGAATTTGTTTATTGAAATTATTAACATTAGTGTGCTTTTAATATCTATTGGCACTGAAAGCAATAATTATATATACTAGTGGGCGCCCAGTGGTCGACATTCGACCATAGTTCATTGATTTTTTTAAAGTTTGAACTTTATTGGGGTTCTTTTGTCAATAATCTACAATCAAATGTTTTCATCATGGCTACTCAGTTATTTGCCACTTTTTTAATTATATAAATATTAAACTAAATGAAAATTGAAATTAATTATTAATTTGAAATAAAAACAGGTGTTTACATAAGGTGGTAAGGCTCTCAAATTCTAAGTAAATATTAGGTCTTTACCTATGAAATTGTCGTTTTGTACGAAAAAATTTAAACGAATTTTTATCATGTATTTTTTATTTCTATTAATCGAAGTAATCACCCATGCAATCAATGCATCTTTGCCAACGCAGTGGCAGTTTATTGACGCTCTTCTTAAAGAAATCAGCTGGACGGGAGGCAACAAATTCTTCAAAGGCATTTTGTACTGCCTCTCGGGTATTGAATTTTTTTCCCGCCAAGGAGTTATCCAAATTCTGGAAAAAGTAGTAGTCTGTAGGCGCAAGGTCTGGTGAGTAGGGCGGATGACGGAGAACTTCCAACCCCAGTTCTTGCAACTTGGAGACCGTCTGCTGTGCAGTATGAGGTCGCGCGTTGTCGTGCAGGAGCAGCGGAGACGAGCGATTGACCAATGCTGGTTGGAGATGTGCCAGCTTCTCCATCATTGTGTTCAGTTCTTCACAGTACACATCTGCAGTAATGCTCACCCCGTTTGGTAAGAAGCTGTGATGAATCACACCGGCGCTAGATCACCAAACAGTGACCATCACTTTTCTAGGGGTAAGTTTTCGTTTAGGGCATTGTTTACATGCTGAACCAGGATACAACCAACTTGCTGAGCGCTTGCGGTTATCAAACAGAATCCATTTTTCATCGCAGGTAACAATGCGGTTCAAAATTCCTTCATTTGTGTGTCTGTTGAGCAGTGCAAGGCACGTCTCGACGCGTACTTCGCGCTGGCGATCATTGAGTTCGTGGGGCACCCATTTTTCAAGCGTTTTTACCTTGCCAATTTGACGCAAATGGACCAATATTGTTTTGACGCTAATGTCGAAAGCTGCTGCTAATTCAGAACGGAAGTGAGCAAACCAATAACAGGTGGTGCGTTGGTTTGTAGTGTTAGCTCCGTAAACGTCGTTGATGTTGCGTGCCGCTTGTGCCGCGATGCTGCCACGATGGTACTCATATTCCATAATTACTCGAATTTTTAACGTATCCATGATGACAAAAAGATTGAAATGCGATGAAAATGTAACACTAATCAATAAACAAATGACTACTTTTGGAAAAAGAATTCCATGTTAAGCTATTGCATAGCTTCTATCACGGGCCTTGAGCGTGGGGACCGAATCCAGAAATTCCGTAACGAAAAAAACCTAACACACCCCACTCCGACCGGCACAGCGGTGATACTTTTTAGTTTTTCCATCTATCGATAAATACCAGAACTTTTAATGACTTTGAAATACCACGCTTGTCTCTTTAGTTCAGCAACCCGCCTTTAGGTGGCATTGGTTGTATTGGAAAACTACCGTAATCAGCTGTTTGTGAGAAAGTATATAGGTGTATAGGTATTTATCATTTATGTACAACAGTGAATATCTGTACTCGTATAATTTGTGTACAAAGTGTTTTAAATATGAATAAACAAAGTGCATTTATTAATGAAGAAAGTCACGAAAAAATAGTGAAAGAAAATGAGTTAGTACTCTATATACATTCATTTTATTATTATTATCCCAAATGCAGTATTATTTTTTTAAATAAAAAGAAAAAAATTAATTATTTTTTTAATTATTATTTTTTTTTTAATACTGCATTAATAAAATAAATAAATAATTATAATTGCATAAGTTGATAAAAAATGCTATGCAATAGCTTTACCGCGGCAGTCTCCGAGTGCCACACGTCTTTTTTTTTAAATAAAATTAATTTGAAATTAGAATTCTTAGCCAAACAAAAAATATTTTGATTTGAAATGGCCAGTACTGCAGAACGGCAATTTCATAGGTAAGACCTATTATAACTTTACGAAAATAAAGAATTTTATAACAACTTACGACACAGTTTTCAATTAATTTTACACGACACCATGGATGGGTGGGTGGTATTTCTGGGTGATATTGAATTAAATGTAGTCTATAGATTATGAGGAATAGTGCTATGCCCAGCATCATCGTTTGGAAAAGTAATGGATACTTTCCAATGATGAATCCAAAACAAAGATGTTTTAATACTACCATTAACTTTTGAAAATGAATTCATTTTTATTCAAAATTCATCATCAACTGTACTAAATATAATTGCTACAACTAAATATAATTGCTACATCAGGTTGAACTGCATCATTGTAACCGCGGAGATCTAAGTCATAGATTACTTTAATGAGCAAACAAATTTTCTTATTTTGATTTTACATAGTATTTTGGCTTATTTTTTATTGAATTATCTTTTTAAGTGAGTTCACCATATAAACAATAATTTACAAAAAAAAAATAAACCGCATATGATGTGAAAAACTAATAAGGCACAAAAAGCCAAAAATAACTGAATTATTAAATTAAATAAAAAATATTGATATTTGCGCTACTTAACCAATTCAAATAAAAAAAGAATCATTAAAATCGGTTCCTAATTGACAGAGATATCGATTAACATACATAAAAAAAATACATACAACCGAACGTAGTAACCTCCTCCTTTTTTGAAGATTGTTAATAACCTCCTCCTTTTTCAAAGTCGGTTAAAAATACTAAACATTAAAATATTGACATTGACTTTGGTAATATTGATCTACTCTTATGACAACATGAAGTGAAAGCAGTCCTGTTACCTAAAAATTTTGACATTCAATAAGACCAAAGAGAATAATAATTATTTCAGTAGTTCCATAAATTTACTAAAGATAAACTATTTATCAATTAATTATTAATGTATATTATGAATTTGCATATTATATTATTATAATATTAACCTACAGTTTGACCAGTTGATTTCAAAGGCCATGTAAGGTAACGTCAGTTATGTTAAAAATATTGAAAAGGTAATTGGAACGTAAAACTAAAATGACGGATGTCAATAAGTCTTTCATTTACATGTGTGTATATGATGTGTAAAATTCAAGCAGTAGTGTGAGTAATGTATATTTTAATTAATTTAATGGATTTATCATTTTATGTTAAAAAAAAAATAGCTTTCTGCTCTTCTCCTCCATATAAACTTTAACTATGCCAAATTTCAAGTTAATCCGTTCGCGCGATTCGCTTTAAAAGGGGCACAAAGTTTTAGCTTCACGTATTAATATATAAGATTTGTATAAAGTCTATTAATCAATCAAATATATGATGAGTTCCAAAATATCAATATTACATGTACACAGGCCCCTATGCCTACTACGTGTTGCTAGTCTGACGCAAGCGCAATACGGACGGTCATGCTTACGTAGTGTGTCATGACCGAAATTATAAATTTATCTCCTGCCAAAAATACTACACAACCCGCCTAAACAAGTTTCCACTTCAAAAACAATTGTAGTATATTAGACACACCTAGTAACTGTATTTGTTCAAAATAGTGTTGTTCCTTGTTTACTATATTTAGCCGCAAAAGCTACTATATAATTTACGTTTCTTGCAATATAGTTTCGAACATAACATTTTAAACGGTACATCGGATATTAAAACGTTACAAGAGAGTAGGTAATATCGTTAGATACGGTCGCGTTACTCCAAACACTTATTGAAACTGTTCTTAAGTGTTGTCCTTTTATGTAGCTACTCCATAAATGTTTGATAGGACCATCTCGGGAAATCTCTGTCTCCATTCGCAGAGGGTCTGCACTCAAATAAAACTGGAATCCCAAATATTATTCCGCGACATTTTCCCTGTTCCTTCGATGTGAACTTTTATTTTTATGCTCTTACGTATTCTTATCAGAAGAGCGACACACTCCGGGCGAGCTTCTGACATACTGGCTTAAATCCTTTGCCTCAGAATGTAAGTTTGTCTTGGATTACAGTCGCCCTTCTTTAAAATTGTTACAGCGGTTTTTGATTTATATTTCTTTAAAGATTCTATTATTATTCAAATGAAGTAATTTTTGTTAAGAAGTCATTCACTAGAAATTGATTTAGCATTTTTAAAACGATGTTGAAATTCTCATAGATTTGATAAATAGTTTATAAACTTTAAGTTACTTCAAATCAATTTAAATTGACATTAAATATATAAGGCTTATACATATTTTACGCATACATCAAATCACCAAGAAAGACGTCACTAACCTAAATACAACTTTAAAAAAACACTACATAATAATATAAGCACTGGTTAATTTCCTAAAAAGATTCGACAAATTGATCGATATGGGTTCTTCACTATACATTTAGCGGTCGGGATGTTGTCGAAAACGAATATCCAACTAACCTACAAAATGTAAAAACGAGTATTTACATAATTTATTATGTAATTATGTTTACAAAATATTTTATTGCTTGTAAATACTTCATTTCTTACGGCTAGCAAGCATAATATATCAACTGCATAGTTGTAGTGTATCTAATAGATCATGAAGTCAACGGGCGGCACAAATTTAATCTCGCTCTAACCACACCACTCAATGCGTCTGATAAACGAGGTCCTACGCTACCATCCCACAAAAGACGTACTACATTATTTCTCCGTATATACTGCCCTCGATACTCGAAGGATTTGTAAGACTCTTAGTAAAATTAATTTGAAGATAATTTATGAAACTCATCTTTGGGTATATGTTTCATACATAGCTAAACACTCATTTATATTTTACCCGACGCTCAAATAGAGGGTAATGTTTATTTATTTCTAGTTTATAGTTTAAACGACTTGATGATTTTTTATATATAATGTGTCGTTACATTCGTCTGAATTGTGCGAGTGATATTGGTCATATAATAACAGAAAATATAGTAAAAACAATAATTTTAACTTACTAATGCTTATGTGAGCAGCTCAAGCTCAGCAGTTTTACAATGGGCTTTTTAATTTTCATAATTAATAATTTACATGACATAGCGGGAGCATCCAGCAGTCGGACCATTCCGAAGATTCGAATTATCACAGGTGTTTGTTAACAGCGCCATCTATTATTTTCTATGTTAATCAATACTGGCAAGGTATTGTTAATGCTCTTCTATTTAATTATTGTTAATGTGATTTCTTCTAAATTATTGAGTAATTTAGATTAGATTAAACTGTTCATAACTTCTACGAATTCCACATGTTTATTCGCATAAGCACTGATAGAAGTCGCTAAATAAACCGGTGTCATGCCACACTCGACGCGTGACACAATCTTAAGAAAATGTGAGTCGTACTATAATATTTCTAACTTGATTTGGTTCTTGATTTAAAGCAGACCTAAATTAGTGTCACGATAATTAAAATCGGACTTGTGAAATTTTAATAGAAGTATTCTAGATGTAAGTAACATTTGGAACCTTTTGTTATTTATTAAAACCGGAAATACAGTCTATGTGCAGTCGAGATAGAATAGTAAAGTTGCTATTTAAAATGAATAACAATGTAACTAAAACATATTGGCATTGTACTATGTTATTAGTATTACTGTGTAATTACTAGAATAATTGTCGATCTAAAATGAGTTTTATAGCAAATAAGGATTTATAAAGTACTTCGGTTGTTACAACGGTGAATTATTTTTAGATAATTAATGATAACGTAATTATTCAATGTATGAGGTTAAAATCGTTATTTATTTATAATTAGAATTATTAGCGAACATAAAGTGTAACTATGTACAAACTCGTAGATTAAAGTACTTCGTTAAACTAAGACTTCCTTCACTTGGGTTATCGGTAGGTGAAGGAAGGAGAGTCCTTTATAAGTGCTTGTAAAAGGTTGTGCAAGATTCATTCATTATTCATTATTGTTTCGAGTTCGTGAGATCTATCGTTATTGTCGCTAAATGATAATTATTGTCTCTGAGAGCGTTGTCTCTGAGATTATTGTAAAAGCATTAAAGAACAAGAATCGAAGAAGTCGTCGTTTCATTTCATAGTGCCAGTCGTGTTGTGAAAATACATACAAATGGAGGACGATGCCATCCGTGTGCTCTCTGCTCTACAGGCTCTACCTTTATACTCTGACATATATATAAAACTAGCGGGCCCGGCTGACGTTGTCCCGCCCTGATTACCCCCCCCCCCCCCCCGCAACCCCCCTTGTGGGTGGAATTTCGTAAAATCCGTTCTTAGCTGACCTCTACTCGGCGAAAGGAATATTCCTACCATATTTCAACTCGCTACGCCTTATGGTTCCAGAGATATCGTGATGAGTCAATATATAGGTGGGAATCTCTTATATATATATATAGATAATATGTAAATTGTGTACGCAAATAAGTTTATTATCAAAAATAGCTGTAAAGATGTTATATTTTTTTATTTATTGGTTCAACCATTGGTGCCTCTTCGAATCATGGCAACTGCAATCCATAATAAATAGAAAAATACACCACTGTGCGTCATTTTCCCAATGTCAATCTATCAGAATCCTAACCCAATAGTTCTATTTTTTTTTTTGCTGTAACGAACACATGTTTCAATAACTCCCCATCTCTCAGTGATAAGCACTATTCTTGTATTGCAATTTATAAATGAATTACTTAGTTCTTATAACCGCCGTTAAGTATCAAATATAGCATATCGCACTAGCTTAACTAATATTCTAATAACTCAGTGTACGATCTTGTTCTAAATAAGACAAAGTTTGGATTCCGCCGGGAACAAAGTCTATTAATGGTATAGTTAATTTACAACCATCGGGTTAATAATTTACAGGACCGTACATGTAATAATAAACTGAAAGTTAAATAAACTAATGAGTATTTAAGTAATAATTGTAAGTTGAATATTGTAGACGAATTAAGTTGATATATAACTCTGAAATATAAAAAAATGACAGCAAAGAAATAATAATTAAAAAAAAATGCATGAAGGGGAGGGAGGGGTACAGGAGAGGAGAGAGGAGGTGGCCCTCGGGCACTCTCACTGACCGAACGAAACGCAACAATGCAAGCACTGTTACTTCACGTCGGTTTTCTGTGAGAGGGTGGTACTACCCCGGGCGAGCCGACCGATTCATGCTGAAACCAGTTATAGCTTCAGCGTGACTCTACCATCGTCCATCCATAATCAACCAACCATAATCGTTGGAAATGTCGGAAAAAGACAAGTCGCCTGAGAGTTTTCATCGAAGACGTTGCCAGGATCCTACATTAGTGTGGATAATCGAAGTGACGATCGGTATGACGTAATGTATCACTAAAACAAAACTATCATAAAGAAAATAACATAATAAAATAGCAGATATAGGTAAAACATAAACATTGACGATTCCACGTTTCATACAAAGACTCGTACAAATCACGTATCAAGTAATATTGGACAATACATTGAAATAAAATTGATTTATTTTTACATATTTACATAACATACATATGTAAAATTTCAATCGGATGCGGCAATCGCGAAATATTCCAGTCTGTTTGTCTTTATTAGCTACATGTTGATTAACGTGGCTCGTGCGGTTTCTCTCTCGTCACATATTTCACAGACGTCACCTTCTTCGTATTAGTATGCCGTGCCACAATAACCGAAGTCGAATCACAAAAGATTTCCGGTGCGCGACTTGCACAAGGGATGAAAGCCAACATTGTGTAATCAGAAGGGTCGCAGTATCACCTCACCCCTTCGCTGTGTCGAACACGGCTTCATCAACAAGGGCTCTTTCTCTTCATTGTGACATTTCGGTCGGTAACGAAATCACCAATTCATTCGGACTTTATCATAGATTTTAATTGAGGATTTTCGGGTAAACTGAACTATATATGTAGAAGAATCGTTTTAACTTAGATTAATATATGCTAATATTATAAAGCTGGAGGTTTTGTTTGTTTGGTTGAACGCGCTCATCTCAGGAACTATACTGGTCCGAAAGTTATTAAAGTTTTAAGAAACTACTATATTCATAATCATTACGTATTCAGCGATGTCTGTTCTCTTGTTGAGAAGTGGTGCAAGTGGTGTCACGTGATGTTTTTTCCTCTATACATAAAATATATTGTTAAGATAATAAAACACGCAGACAATGTCGCGGGTATCAGCTAGTTTTCAATATTTATTAGAAACAGATTAAGCAAAAGTTTTTTCAATGAAGTCAGAAAAAAACTGCCTCTTTGCAAGGTCAGTTTATATCATCCGATTTGTACCAAAATGATGTAATTCATTCGAATCCAACGAAGCCGCGTGATAAACTTGGAAGCAATATATACAAAACAAAATCATAATATAAACATATTACTTTATTTATCACAAAAATTTAATATTTTCAAATGTATTATTATTACCCACACAAATATACCTAATTATTTTTATTCAAACGAATTTAGTTAACAATTCCCACCCAAAAAAGTTTGAGGACTGCCGACAGAAGTGAAAACTCAAAACGATGGAATAACTGTGTTCTCTTTTGAATTGTTATATTGATTATAGTATATTGAAATTATTAAAATTAGTCTGGTTTTCAAAACTATTGACACACGAAGCAATAATTATATACATTCTTATAAAGTTTATTAATCAATCAAACCTATGATGAGCTGCAAAATATCAATATTATATGTACACAGGTCGCTATACCACGCGTCGCTATTCTGACGCAAATCACGCAATCGCAATACGCTCGATCACACTTACTACCATGACATCACCTCCAAAACATAGCGCCGCTTCACACAAGGCTGCCAGATGACAGCACAACTGAAATTCAGAGCAGCAAGAAAAACATTAAAACGCAAGCGCGAACGCTCGTTACCTCACCTCAGAAAGAGTAAGCGAGGCGCGCCCCGAAGGCCATATGGAGGCCTAGGCCTCCGCCTATAGACACGTCCTCGGGAAAGGACGTCGAAAAATTACCACCGTCAGAGGGTTCGCCTTGGAACGGTTTCCTCGCACCTGCAACAAGGTGCGAGAAGATTGCGACGACGACGATCATGTTATTACGCGAAATTAAAAGTTTATCGCCTATCACAAAATAACGCACGCCCCTAAAGAAGTTTTCATATAAAAAAAATTATCAAACGACTTCCCGATCAAAAGAAAAGTGAAGAATACGAAATTTTCCACAGTACTCATTTTTTATGTTCAATGTATGCGAACACGTCAACATGTGTGGAAGCGGCGCACTACAATATCGCGAGAAACGTTTATACCGTGTCGAGACATGTTCCCTGTTCCCATGAACACCGCAATAGTTTCTCGTTTGAATACGAACAAACGTTATTACTGTTTCAATAGCGAAATATTCCGGTAAAACAATTCGCAAATGGAATAAACTTCAGTATCAAAAGCAGGCAAGAATTCGTTATCGTATCTACTATCTACACTACTTATAAATCGCACGAGATAGTATTTTTGTTTGTTTTAGTAACTATCAGATTAGAAAAATGCTTTTTACGTTGCACTAGCTTTTGCCCGCGACATTTTTTTTTATTGTAGCACGCCAAAAGTGACTGCACTGTACCTGATGGTAAGCACAGTACAATCCAAAAACAACGGCGACCCTCGAGAGATACGCCCTCCTCCGGCGGTCGTCGTTGTCATGCCGGCCTTCGTAAATGTCTCTTCACGTTACGCTTGAAGGACCCCATGTTATAGGAAGGAGGGAACACACTAGCCGGGAAATTGTTCCACAGCTTCACGGTACGGCAAAAATAAGATGTAGCGAACTTTTTAGTTCGTGCCCAGAGAGGAGTTACCGTAAAACTGTGGCTCCGAAGACCAGCGCGCGTGGTTCGGTTGTGAAAAGGAGAGGAAGGGATTAATTTGAATAACTCTTCAGAACACTCGCCATGATACAGAAGGTAGAACAGGCACAGTGAGGCAATGTCTTTCGTGTTAATGTAGATGTTAAAGCGAGAATGGTTGAGTCGATAGCTTTTTCGGAGTTCGCGTCGATTGACGTAGGCTTGAATCCTTGCGTCAGCGTCGGGCCTTTCGATGAAGAAAAAAATTGTGAAACTATAGTATGGTTATTTCTATGTCTGCCTGACTAGCTACCACCCTCAAGTTGAAATTCTGTCGGTGAGTACCTATTGGTGATTCCGGCAGCTGAACATGAGAGTCAGTCCTCTCTAAGTTTAGCGTGTTTACAATCTTAGACCATGTGGTAATTTAACATCATAGGAGATTGTGGTTATACACTAAAATACCTACAAAGTATAAGGAAAACAAGGTGTATCTTAAAGACATACGATAGAAGTGAAACTTTTACAGGGATTTTTTTTTATATCATAGGAGGCAAACGAACTGACGGCTCATCTGATGTTAAGTGATCGCCGACGTCCATTGACACTAGTGACAACAGGGGAGTCGCAAATGCGTTGCCAGCCTGTGTTTGGGGGAAGGGGGATGTTTAGGAGAGGGGAGAGGGGAAGAGGGTAGGTGGGCATCAATGCAAGCACTGTTACTTCACGTCTGTTTCTGCGAGAGGGTGGTACTACCCCGGATGAGCCAACCCATTCGTGATGAGACCAGTGATAGCTTCAGCATGACTCTACCACCTCTAAAATCCATTTAGATCTCACTTCTTTTATCGTTGAAGTCAACAACCAAGGCATATATTATAATATTGAACTTGGCTCCCATTTTACATTTATGTTTTTGATGGGATACGCCTTTCTCGCTTTCTTTTTCAAAGTTTTACTACTACCGCGTGTGAACTACATTTTTTATATCCATTTAGCTATAAATCATTTATTTATTACAATAAATTATAACAGACTCGTCCGGACCTATGGAAATAGTTAGTATAGTATAAAAATGAAAATATATGACATAATACGATATAATACCGTTTGTTATTTGATAACGCCTAAATGCTAATAACAACTGGACCGAACAGCCCGAAGCCCGTCACTCATATGGCAACAAAGGGTCAGTCTCTGGTGACAACACTATTCCCCGAACTCGTTATTGTTTCATATCAAAGACATAATGATTTTATCTCTTTGTTAAATTATGTTTCATTTTGGGTATATCAATATAACTATAACTGAAACAATTGATAATATTCCCATATTACACTTAACATATGTTTAATAACAGAAGCTTGAACATACCTACATACACACATAAATTTTATTAATTTTGTCTGTGTTCAGGTGCATTAAAGAATGGTTTAGATTTACAATTGGACCCGGTAGGTGGCGCTGCGGTTGACTTTTACGATTTTCTATTATCAAGGCAGGACAACGTCCGCCGGTCCCGCTAGTACATAAATAAACATTAGTAAATAAATAAAATGATATGCCGTTGTGCACAACAACTATATATAGATTATATTAGATTCTTAACAGCATAAACTACTGGACAGATTTCGATACATTTTCTTCAGTTTTACTTCTTTAACACTTGATCCTTATAAAAAAAATATATCACGATATCTTCATTTAAAATAAAGTTATGACAATTTTAAGGAACTACGATTTTTATAACGAAAAACGACTACACAAGACTAAAGAAATTTTGTAAGTAAAGAATATTTTTGTTTTAAAGATTTTTTTTATATTTTTTTTCTACAAAAAATTAATAGTTAATATAACAAACAACGCAGACAAAGGCGCGAATATGAGCTAGTATATAATGAAATTAAACTGTAATAATGCATGATCGTCCGTATTTGCATTATTTTTTAAATAATAATTGACTATTATTTAATTCATATCATTTTCATCATCCTAATTTAAATTAAAAAACATTGTGATAAATAACAATAACAATTATATAACAATTACAATAATACAAACATGAGATTTGATTTGAACGTATTTCGTTGAAAACTGATATAACGACTGTTATCACTATGATAATGACGAATGAAGTTTTGACCTTAAACCTCACAAGAATAATCGCATCACTATATAAAAAATATAATTAAAAAAAAAAAGTTAAACTTTTACAGCATTCATCTACAAAAGTGTCCCAACTATAACATTTACACCACAGGGTTTTGAAAAAGTAAAGAAATAAGCAAATATTACATTGCAAATATTATTAAAACATAAATTTCATATTACAATAGTGCCAACACTATCTAATCAAAAATTTCAAATTGCATGCATGGCTTATTTCATGAAAAGCTTTGTGTAAAATTAGTTTCAGTGTTTTCTACACACATCAAAAAAGTCTAAGCAACATGCGTGATATTACAAATTTTACCATTTATATTAATTAATTTCTAAGTATTTACTCAAACAAAGTGCGTAGGTAAGTGAACTTTTTTGTTATTGATGACATACTGGCTGGTTGTAAAAAAAAAATTGATTATGTTTTGTTTTTTCATAAAATTCAAATGACTGCGAATTTGTTTGAATTTAAGTGCGTTTTAATTGCTACGTTTAGTCTTGATTTTATAATTTTACCAACCATTTAAATAAAGTTAGCGACAAAATTGAATTCTTATATATTCTTTACGTCATGAAGCGACGTCATTTGATGGCAGATGAAATGCAAAGAGCTGTAGGGATGTTGCAAGCGGGAAGTAATCAATCTCAGGTATCTCGACATTTTGGCATTCATAGAAGTGTTATTTGTCGTCTTTGGCAGCGCTACAATAATACAGGAGAACCCGCTGAACAGCATCCAGACCGTAAAAGGAGTACAACCATTCGGCAAGACCGGTACATACAACTGACTGCAAGACGCCTGCCGATGTTAACCGCTCGAGAGATAAGTTTGAGGCTACAAATTTCAAGTGGTGTTGATGTAAGTCCTCAAACTGTGCGAAATCGACTGCTTGAGTACGGCCTACGAGCTCGACACCCAATCAGGTGCCCACCGATACGTCACGGGAATCGCGCTCGTCGATATGAATGGTGTAGAGAACGCATAACATGGACCCAGGAACAATGGGATAAAATTATGTTTTCCGATGAGTCGCGATTCGGGATTAAGCCTGATACAAGAAGGGTGCGAGTGTATCGTCGGCCCGGAAATACTGAAAGGCTCAAGTGCGTTCAGGAAGTTCATCCATACAGCGGCTCAACAGTTATGTTATGGGCGGGTATTATGAAGAACAGGCGAACTGAGCTCGTTTTTGTAAATGGAAACATGAATGCTGAAAATTACATTGAGGATATTCTCAGACCTTATGTCTACCCATTTGCACAAACCTTTGGCTCCGATTTTAGGTTAATGCATGACAATGCGCGTTCACATACAGCTCGGCGAACCAGTGAATATTTTGCAACGGAGAACATCCGGGTATTGCCCTGGCCTGCACAATCGCCAGATCTCAACCCCATCGAGCACGCATGGGACATGCTCCAGAGCCGTGTTTTGAAGGACTTGGATGGAGCGACAACAACCCAACAGCTGAAGGATTTGCTACAATTCCATTGGGAGCGAATACCGCAAGATGACATAAATAGTCTCATTAATTCAATGAATAATCGTTGCCGACAAGTTCTGAATAGCAGAGGAGACCATACTTTGTATTAAATTGTTCTATTCTTTCACAATAAATACATTTTCTTTAGAAATTTCATTTTGTAAGAAAAAAGGTTAGTTTCTTATGTATCTTAGTTTCTACTATTGTTCATTGTTTCATTTCTCTTATTAAAAGAACTTATAAAGACAACAGCTGTTATTTTTACATCATAGAACCCTAAAGATATTATTTTAAAAATAAAATACAACGTTATAATGTGAAGAACCATCCTAAAATTTAAATTAGTACATGTTGCTTAGACTTTTTTGATGAGTGTATTTTAATCTTGTCATTAACTATCCATAATACAGATCAGAAGAAAAGGCAGATGGAATTTTCTGAACAATAACTGTTCCACAGTGAATTTAACAATGTTTGCTTAACAAACTGGTGACAACTCTGTAATTGTAATACGTATGAGGTTACGAATGTAATGAAGATAAATTCCACTGTTTTTTTATTAAATATCCCATTATACCATTCCAACAGTGGAGTTATTGATCCATCGCATATCGAAAACCCAATTTCGTATTTAAATTCAGGGCCCCAATAATCCCTACCTACTTATCTTAAAATAACTAAACTTATATCCACCATCTTGATTATTTCATAAATTAATTAATATTTCTAGGTTCTTCTACGATTTCCCTTAGCACATCCATTTTAAATGTTTCCGATTTATAACCTGAACTTATTTGATAGCAATGTTTATTATTATTATTTTTCTTGATATTATCTTGTTTACAATGCACAATACTATCATACTCAATGATATTATAGTTAAAAAGGTGTCGATACGTTACCTACATAATATTTTGACAAAATAAATGGCACGAAAACGCACACATATGTAAACTGTCTTAGATAAAATGTGGAAGTAATATGTTATATTATCAATTTCTGTGGTGAAAAAGAAATAGTTATATATTGCTTAGATACGAGTGGATTGATGGAGCAGCAGTTAAAAAGAAGCTAGCTAGCCAAGTTTTAACAAAGCGCTGTCGAAGCGCTTATGACGTATCTATAGTTATAATATCATTGTATCATATCACTGTTAACATTTACACGTAGCGTTGCCATTATTATTCACCTATTCTTGATGATGAACTTAAGAACATCAATAGTACGTCATGGCAAAATAAAAATGTTATTACAAAAAAGTTAAATGCACATTGAAACCTTACTTAAATGTCTTGCTCTTGTTTACAGATGGACATTATTAAAATTTAAATATTCTCTCACACTTGTCTAAGCCGATAGTTCTTATGTTATTGTCGTGATTTATTGTTCTTCTATTAGCCGGCAAAAGACATTTCGTAATAAATTTTGAATTTCGTGGGTATAATTAATTTGGAAGAAATAAATAAGTTACACAATTTTAGAGATTCACAAGTAAAGCATAACTACCACTATTTGACAATATTGACATTTGACAATATATTTAATCAAATCAAATAAAATCAAAATATCCTTTAATTCCTTTTGTAATAAGACAGCAAGGGTTCAAAGACTCTAAGATTATAGCTCTCTCACATGCTTAGTGTTTTGTCCCCACGCCCAAGTCACAATTACAATTTTGTACAATGACATTAATCAGATAAAACAATTTATAGTTAATTCTCGCAATCTTAAATTCTCTTAGTACATAATTAAATTATTATGTATGTGCCAGCCCCTTTATCATGGTGAAGAAAAGTCATTTGGTTTCCAAAGTAAATAGAACATAAGCTCGTTGCGGTACCCCTGCTTTGGAACCTTCTGGAATAGTCCTATTATTACACAGTCAACGAAATTGGTCTCATTGCATTTACCCGTTGGCTATAATTAAGATTCATAGTACCTCTATCTCAGAGTTAAATCCTTAACTAAAGACAAAGCCTCTCGTTCCCTTATATCGATATCATTTTATACTATCTGTTTTTATATTTTAATGGTATTGTAATTTCATAAACTTAACCGACAGCACTTCTTCTACAAAATAGATAAAAACCTATGTTACAACTTATATATAAGTATGTATTACAGAAAAAACCTAGCTTTTGCTCTCGGCTTTGTTTGCATTAATGTAGCTTGTACATATCCCTGGAAAATAGTTTTTTTTTTAAAGTTACCCTGTCCTTTTCTGTACTACCTGATACCTGATTGCACGTATACAAAATTTAGAACGATCGCTAGAGTAATTAAGGTGTGAAAGCGTAACGAAGAAACCAACAAAATCCATTCATATTTATAATATTAGTAAGGATAAGAAAAAGAACCTATATTAGTAAATAACTTTCAAACCTAACGTGAATACTGTTAATTTAATAAATCTTCTTTTATACATTTAAGATCATCATAAGCAGGTATCTAATGCGAAAGGGGCTCATTATATTGTGTTGACACCGACAAATGCTCTTTTACATATTCTCGTTGAGATCCCGAAGATTGAGCCATGAAATTGAAAACGATCCCTTTGAAGAAATTTATTCCAGGCACGAACTGCACCCACTTCGCTGAGGAGGAGATTTGCTCGTTTATTTTTATGAAATTATTAAAGAAACACTCCATTCTTGTCTGAGTCTGGTTATACTCGCACACACTTGAATGTTCTCAATTTCGATTTGAACGTTCGTATGAATTATTTTTTATTAAAATACTAGCTCGTTCTCGCGACTTTGTTCTCGTGAAGATGGTTTTGTGGTTCCATGAATACTACTTTTTTATCCGGATTTATTGTAAACTGTATTTTAATTTTGAAATAGTAGTTTGCACAAAAAATAGTTTTTGTACATATATAGTTTGAGTAAACCTTTTTTACATTTTTGAATGATTAAACCACGGTCAACCGAACCGAACGAAAAAGCCATGGTTTTGATTAGAACTTTGATTTTGACAAAAAATCACAAGAGGCCTTTTTTATAGACCGTTAAATTTGCTACAAGAATCAAAGTTATATGTCGATATAATTCATTAATTAGTTCATGACTTAAAAAGTTCTAAAATAATAACAGAATGTGTTCCTATGTTATTGCCATTTAAAACTTTTGTTTTTTTTTATGTATATGGAAGCTATTCAGGACTTATCTGAGGATAAATTCAAACATACACTAAATAAGGACCACCCTAATATAAATACAATATTAAATCTTTAATCGATTTTACGCTACCTCTGTTTAATTTTATCATTACTGCTTAACCTTAGAAAAATATAAAGGTATGTGGTCAAGGTAACTGAAAATATGGCTATCTGCTTGTAAAAGTCTCACTGCAATCGGTGCAGCCGTTTCCAGAAGTAGTCCGAACAAACAACAAAAACTCATATTTATAGATAACTAGTTTTATGGCCGATATGTTTCTTTTATTACGATATTGTTCTACAACATTTCGTTTTTCTACCAAATAAAGGTAAAAAAAAATATAATAAGTATACATGAAGCCATAAAAATACTAAAGGATTTAAATTCTTGCAAGAACTCAACTCAATAATAAGAGTCGAAGAAACTGTTTATTACTTTTTAAGCTTTTAGCTAGCACTTAAGTTTGAAAGCGAATTGTGAAACACAATTAAGGTTTAATAAAAGTTGTAATTAAATATTTTAATTGAATATAATATTAATTATGAAAACTTTACATTAAAAGTTTATCTATAGTTTTTTGGAATTTTAATAGAATTTTAATTAAGTTTTAACTCAAGTAGATAACTTATAAAAATTGACCATAAACTACGATTATTACATAGGGTGCAAAATAGTCTAATTCTTACAAGCCAACTACGCGATTGAACTGCATGACACCTCGCTTATAGGCATTCACATTTCGATCACTCTCGGTGACATTCGGCTCCGATCGGATGGCCATCCTGCGCTTGACCACCGCTAACCCCTGCCGCGTCTGATATCACATCCGCAACATTACCTTCGTACTCACTTAGTGTTATTTTTGACCAACATTTTGTATGGTAATTACTCCACTTCGAAATGTCCTAAGCCTGATTTTAGATTTTCGGGAATGACGTTTCGCAATAAATCTTTTCTTTCTCACTAATATCATAATACGAATGTGAGTTTGACTGTTTGTTTGTCACGTTTTCACGCTTTTACTTAACCGATCATCCTGACATTTCTCGTACATGGTGTTAGGAGTACAGAAACGAGCGCAGGGTACCTTTCACGCAGTTAAAGAGTACTTGTTCCTGAGGGTTACGTCAAATCTAAATTAACGCGAGCAAAGCTGCGAGCAAAAGCTAGTAGTTTATAAAATGTAAAAATAACTTTTGAAATCTAATTGGAAGTTCCAGAGATGAACGTGTTCAAAAAAACCAAAATACGTCTTTGAGTATTAAAATGTTATATATATACAATATAAATAATTATGTTCACAGCTCGATTTATAAGCCGGGGCGCGTAAACTGAGTATAACTTTTGTACTTTTTCACCCCTGCAGAGCTTGCCAGCCACACGTTCTCTATTACTGGAAACTCGAGCTCTCCATTATCTCCATGACCAAATTTGTTTTAAATTTCGTACGAAAAATACGTTTCCAGTGTTTTCAGCGCAACAAAAGTTTTATAGGTACAATGTTTTTCCTTTTCTCATCCGACAGGAGTTCACGATGCAGCGTTTACTTTTTTCAATGCGTATTTAGTTAGAATGTATTCTGGAATACATTTTCGCCCTAACTCGCCTTCGCTCCAACTGGCTTGTAATGATTTTATCATATAAAGAAGCGAAAATATCGCGGACGTAATTCGTCATGTCATTATGCAAGGAAACGGCGAACTTTACGAGTATAATAACGCAAGATGTCTGGCTGGGTATGCCTCATGAATAGCGAAACGTTCTTTATTGTACCGTGTTTTATGTGAACGATTAACCTTTTAATGTTGACTGGACGCTGAATCCGCGCTTTGGATATTATCATGTGCATAAGCTTTGTTCTAAATAAAATCGGGCATACCTATATTAATATTACATTTGACTAGATTGTCTTAACTAATATTAAAAAGTGAGAGTTTGTTCGTCTGTTTGTGACGATTTCACTCTTTAAGTACTACTCAACTGATCAATAAAACATTTGCATACAAATTGTCTGTGTGTATATGTTCTCAGGACATACCTACATTTCATTCAGATTGTACTGTTCCAAAGGAATGAGTCAAAACTATATAAAAGTGCGTGAGCGATCTACAACTAGTTAAATAATAATTATCTGTATTGAACATATTTCTAATTCTTATACTGAGAACGAACGGTACTATTATGTCGCTGTGATTCTAACATGTTATACAATACTAGTTGTGACCGCGACTACGTCCGCGTGAATTTTCAATTATAAACACAATGATTAATAAAATCATAGGATTGTATTGTGTATTAAAACTCGACATCGACGATTTAATTGGCCTCACTCATGGTACTACAGCATCTAGTTGTGCACCGTATATATTTGAAAAACTTTATTCATTTTTGAAGGATGCACAGAGAGAGATGTTATTTCCAGACATCAAAATCGTTCACATATTGAACCCTATAATAGGTCTTTAGATATCAAAACCCATTTGACATGCTGCTTGAACTCACTATCCGGCAATTCGATAATATTCTTTGCGGCTTTGTTGTAAGAATTAACTAACCTAACTAACTAATCGAATTTTGTCAAAATCCGTCCAATAGTTCTTGCATAAATTTCTTCTCATTTGTGTTTTCTTATAAGTAAAATATACATATATAGAAATGCGTATAACTATATATTAATACGTGAAGCGAAAACTTTGTACCACTTTTTAAGCGAATTGCGCGAACGGATGAACGTGAAATTTGGCATACTTAAAGTTTATATGGAGGACAAGTGCATAAAGTTATTTTTTATATAAAATGCATTAGAAATACATTACAATAAACATTACACACACTATTGCTTGAATGACACATGACATATATACATGTAAATGAAAAAACATTTCGCCATCTTTGATTTTACTCTTACGTTCCAATTACCTTTTTTCATCCTACATTCAATATTTTTAACATGACTTACGTTCCATACCATATAAGCCCTTTGAAATTAACCGGTAAAATTGTAGATCAATTTTATAATAATATAATATGTAAATTCATAATATACATTCATAATTAATTGATAAATAATTTATCTATTGTAAATTTATGATACCACTGAAATAATTATAATTTTCTTTCTAAAATAAAAAGAAGGTCGAATTGCGACCACTAGTATCCTATATATTATACTGGTGTATAAACCATTCCAAAATTCATCAAAATCCGTCCAGTAGTTTTTGTGTGAATCCCGTACAAACAACAGACAGACAAACAATTATTTTAAAAGCTATGGAGATTTGCTCTGTCTTTGATACTAAGTCCCACCACAGCATTTTTTCTTTAAAATATTTAATGTACAGATTTCGTCCCGTTACCCTTGTATCATCATTACATAGTATAAAATAAAGTCCCCTACAGCGTCTGTCTGTCTGTCTGTTCGCGTTAAACTCAAAAACTACTGAACGGATTTTAATGCGGTTTTCACCAGTGTATAAAGTGATTCATGAGGAACGTTTTGATATATAATTTGTCAAGGATTTATTTTTAATCAGGGCGGGACAACGTCTGCCGGGCCCGCTAGTTATATATATATATATATATATATATATATATATATATATAGATAGATACGTAGATAACACACAAAAATATTATATTATTCCTTCAAAATGTTGATTTACATTCCGGTACCACAAGAATAAATAATGAATAGTTATGTATAAACAAATTTGGTTACGTAAATTCAAATATCTCTTATAGGGTTATATACACAATATTAATATAATCAGTGACCCGGTAAAGTTATAAATTTACGTGACAATATAATCAAAACCATACTTAAGCAAATCAAACAGCAAACAAGTAAAAGGTTATAGATTATCTAGAAGATCATAGAGGTCATACATAACCATGGCTGTATGATAATTATACCGTCAGCATGACACAAGAATTGAACTAATATTTATTAATGTACAAAAGACAGTATATTTCAAAAACGATAACACTGAATAAAAATTACATCCGACTATGCTACTTTCTTCTTTGTCTCCAATTGATTGGAATTGGTTAATCATTTTGACTATTAAAAACCATGGTGTCCTAAACTCACTTTTCATAAAAATAATTAATTTCTTAGCAGTTATAACAAAACATAACAATTGTTATTGATTACAAATTTATTTCGCATACGAATATTATATGATTTTATTTTATCAATGTACTTTACAGTGTTGTTATTTAATTCAAGGACCATATTCAATTGTAAATACTATTGGGGCAATATAAGTAGATAGAAATTATTAGTAAATATTTATTATTTGATACATCAGCTTAGTGAGAAGTATTTATATTACTGTCTGTAATATGGTTTTCGTACTATCACAACAACGTCGTTTAGTATTTAAATTAACTATGAAACTCAATTTAACATCATATGAGGATAAATTGAATTATTTTAAAATAAACATTGCTGAATAGGAGCTTGATCAATGATTACTTTATCCTTCACAATATATATCATACTAATGGTATACTAGCGATTTGTTGAACCAATCCTCGTTTAAAATAAATCGACGAATACAAATACTATTTCATATACCATATTCTATAAATAATCTATCTTAAAATAACTCGATTCTTTATTCATTGTCTTAGAAGAAAATAAGATTTTAATTACTAGTTGATTCACACTTCGTTAATAAGAAAATGTTGTGCATTGCTATAATCGAAGTGCAAATTCTATAATTGTATAATTTACTAACGGGCCCGGCAAACGTTGTCCAGCCCTGATTATAAAAAAAAAATTAACAAATTATATACCAAAACGTTCCTCATGAATCACTTTATCCACCGATGAAAACCCGCATGAAAATCCGTTCAGTAGTTTTTGAGTTTATCGCGAACAGAGAGACAGACAGACGCGGTAGGGGACTTTGTTTTATACTATGTAATGATATTCAATTTTACTAATATCAGTTCAGTTTGTAGTAACTTTTTATAGATATTTTCTTTTTTTGACGATAAAGGAGCCGAAATCAGATCGCGTTAGAAGTCATGTCAAGACATGAAACGGAATGCAAATAACAATAATAATATACCAACAGAATCAAGGGCTGTTTCAAAAGAAATACAATAATAGCATTGATTAAATGTAATCCAAATTGTATTGTAAATTACTTCGAAAAGGTTAAATTTTGGACTTAATTTGTTTTTGATGAAAATCCTATCCAATCACGCGTTCTTGTCAAATCATGCGGTTAATGAAATTTCTTTTCTCTTTACTAACAGAGCTTACTTTTTGTATAGACTTTTTGTGGAACGTAATTTGTGTAATAAAAGTTACAAATTGAAGAGACGCTGGAAGGAAGACACACTGAATAAGCGCTCATCAAAGTGTTCATTGTGATGGCACAAACTCACAATGATAGCAATCGCGCACGTTTCTTAAGGAACCACACGTTCATTTTACACCTGTCGAATATTGCTATTCTCGACGCTTGGAATTATTTGTCAGTAGGATGTTCGAAGGGATCGAATAATGAAAGTCTAGAGAATTTTTACGAGTATTTCTATATCAATATCTGTAACTGTCTTCACGCCAGACAAACGTGTAGCTGTATACTCTGAAATATTAAAAACGATCTCTGATTTTCGGTAGTATATATAAATATCACGCTCCGTTTTATCCATATACCGTTTTACACTGATATCCTATAAGATAATAAAAAAAAAGGTGCAATATCAAAAAATGCTAATGAAACAAAGAGGCACTAAAAGCGAAAAATAACTAAATGATTACTTTAAGTTAATTAAATTAAGTTAGTATATGCGCTACCTAATAATTTATTAGAAGTCAGTACCAACCTAAATTTCATGTTTGTGATAGGTAAATAGGTTGTAGTAGACAATCGCTATATATGTACTATACAAATATATGTGGCAGGACGTAAGAGTGCACCTAAAGTTGTTAAGTAGATGCTATGAGTTCGGTTCGGAAACGACTTCAGATTTATATTATAGAGGTGGTAACACATATACTATTTAATTAAATCTAGTAGTTTTCGATTTTTGGTACCTTTTTGTTACTTTAGAGTTTATTGTTATTGAAGTCGGATTAATCTTCTTGCAAAAATTGGTTGTTTTCTCATTTTTAGTGTAAATAATTGTACGGTATATACAGTTTGTGTCCAGTTTTTATTAAAATTAGATGTCGGGAAGTGATTGAAATTCATATAAGCGCTGTTCATCCCTCTATTTTCCAATCTTAGGGTTAGAGCATTGTTTTTTTTTAATGAGACCATCATTAAGTGTCAGTTATTCAGATAAAATAAAAATATTTAAAATCGACGAAAATATCGATGAACATACGAAGTCAAGAAGAGACTAAAAATCAAATAGCAGTATTTCCCTTTCAGAAGTTTAATATCTTCTTCGAATTAAGGACTCCTGAGAAAAACTTATTAAAAAAATCGGTTCATATAAATATAAATAAAAAAATACACACAACCAAATATATAACCTTCTTCATTTTGGAACTAGGTAAACAATATCGTCGAACACATTAAAAAACGCGCTTATTGAAAACTTTAATATTGATATAATGTTTCGGTTTAAGTTGAAACATTATCAATTAAAAAAAATTATATCCATAACTCAGCAGCCTTGTACGCTATTGTTTCATTACCAAGCGCGCTTTACTACTAATTCACTGCTGTACAAATTAGCTGTCAGGTGTTATTATTTAATACAAGCCCAGAAAATATATTTTCATGTAAAATTCCTGTTATGTCATAGTTAACTATAGTGACGGTAACTTCCCGACTATTAATACAATAACTATCGAAAAATCGATATATTGGTGAGTGAGGTAAGTCTAAACGTTATTACAACGGACATGTTCAATTATCGAGTGGGCGATAGAATGCACCAGATAGTTATTGACTGCACTGCACTGATACCACGCAGCAATTACGGTGACATGTTAGTAAAGATCCCTACACATATTATGTATATTAGACATCGTAAAGTATTTTAAATAATAGTGATTTTAACGTTTCATGTAATTAAAATAAATACTAAAATTCATTAACATATACAGTAGTGGTCGTATAATTAGAAACACTACCAACGGTCCTTGACATTATGTAAGATACTTCACCGCAATCGTTTTTATTTTGAAATTTAACAATAAATAGGACAACAATATGTTCAACGATTTATCATTTAATAGTAAAACAATTAAATCCCACTACACAAGTGCAGTTTCAATATTACATTACGGACAAACATTTAAATCAGTTTTAAGGTATGAACAATAATGGTCAACTAATTAGAAACAACAACAAAAAAGTATAAAAAACAATATTTTTGTATATTAGTAATTAGTAATTTTTTTTACAAAATAGCTTCTATCCACAGCCTACCAATAGTTATAATTAATATTTAGTACCGTATCCCTTATTTCCAATAACAGCACTGCAACGATGTGGCATTGATTTAATCAATTTCATACATTTTTCTAGGCGGATTGAATTCCATGCTTCAACAAATGCTTCATATAGTTTGTTTTGACTGGCGTTACGTTTGTTTGAGACTTTATTTTTAACAATATACCAAAGATTTTCCATTGGGTTTAAATCCAGACTATTTGCTGGCCAGTCTAAAACGGATATACACTGTTCGCTAAGGAAACATTTGACGCTATTGGCCGTGTGTTTAGGATCATTGTCATGCTGTAAGATCCAGGTTACAGGCAAATGATCGTCCGAGTAGGGAATCATTGTGTGCTCTAAGATATTGTTTATATTGCCATTGATCCATTGTACCTTTAATCTTCCGAACGGGTCCAACTCAACATCCGGAAAAACACTCCCAAACTTTAATGTTACCGCCACCGAGCTTGACTATACTCCTTGTGTATTTATAATTAAATGCATTGTTTACAGGACGTCTAACATAATGCTTTCCATCGGAATTTACCGTATTTATTTTTGTTTCGTCTGAAAATAACATTTTTTCCATTCTTGTACCGTCCAATTAACATATTTTTTAGCGAATAATAATCGCTTCTCTCGGTGTTGCTTGATAAGAAGCGGTAACTTTCGAGAGATTCTTCCAAACAATTTAGCTTTCACTATTTTTCGGTGTATCAGTCTTGACGAGATGTTTCTCGGGTCATCAGGCGAAAAAACTTCATTTTTAATCTGGTTGGAGCCTTTAATTGGGTCTCTTTTAGCAACACGAACGATTAGCGTATCTTCTCTGGGAGAGGTTTTTCTTGGTCGAGCCTTTCTAAGAATATTTTCAACAGTTCCATGTGTTTTATAATGATCAATTGCATTAAAGACTTTCTTAACAGAACAATTTAAATGCTCAGCTATTCTTCTGTACCCCCACTTATGATCTATATGTAAATTAACAATTATTTGCCTAGACGCGTCACAACTGTTATTTTTGCCTATTTTGAACAAAATAAAATTCAGATTAAATTTTGAATTGCCACCGAATAATAGAAAAAGCCAAGAAAGAAATGATATTCTCCAATTTCAAAAAAAGAACGAGCTATGAATGCTTTTTTAAAATGTTTCTAATTAGGCGTCCAAGCGGCCAGTAACAGAAAATAAACTCTACATATGTAAGACTCATTTTGTAATTCAAAGATATGTTTTAATGAGTTTTTTATTTGAGTGGCTATATTATTGCATGATTATTAATTATTGAGTGTGTATATTTTTTACGAACATTTGTACGTTGAACTTATACTTTCTTTATTCAAAAGAAGTGTTTCTAATTATATGACCACCACTGTATATATACACTACAATGTATATATACACTGTATATATACTTTACTGTACTGTATATATACACTGTAAGCATATATGCTTATATATAGCTTAATTTTAAATCGGGAAAGCTTATTCAATTTTAAACAAATTATAATGAAAAAACCTTAATAAAATGTTAACATTAACGTGTTACTAAATAAGTAATTATAACAATCACAAATAATTAAATTTATCGAATGGAAAAATGAAGTTTGGCTTTATTATTCCCAAGTATAGTAATACAATTTGCCTTGGCAAATTGCTCGGAGAGCTTGCACATGCAAAGAGGTCTGTCGGGCGTCCTATGCTCCGCTTTAAGGATAGTACTAAACGTGACATGGCTACATTTAACATCTCTAGTAGTCAATGGGCGGAGTTAGCACGATGCTAAATGGTGTCGCCTAACCCAGGAAGGTCAATCAAAGCACGACTTCGCCTGGTTTCAACTACTCAAGGAAAAACACACGAGGCGTCATGAGCAGGCCTCCATCTCCGGTCCACCTGGGAGCACGTATACGTATACTTGTCAGATGTGCAGCCGGGGATCCTTTCCCGGATCGGCCTCACTAGCCACCTGCAAGAGTGCCTTCAGAATGCTACTTGAATCACCTGCAAGAGATGAAAAAGCCTACAGTACCGTAGTACAATACAGTAGTAAGACGTATTTTTAAATATGCTTTTGCTAAAATCTGGAGCGATATTTCACTAGCTTTGCAGATTGCTCGGTCTGCACGCATATTTAAGAATAACCAATAGGGATGTCTTAAAATCGCAGACAAACAACGGCATATAGCAACTTTATCTATATTTACGATTATCTAATTATGTTTCTGTAATAATGTACACTTAAGTAACTATTATAATCCTTGGGCGTTTAGTCGTGATCTACCTCTTCTTTTTCTCTTCCAAGGCCATTATCGGGTATGGGCCCGGGTGGATATCAGCGCCATGAATAAATCAATCATAATTGTGATAACTATTTCAGCAATATGCTATTGTTATAATTATTGTATGTATTACATTTTAATTCAGTGGTATTTTTATTTGTATGATACAGTCTCTCGTATAAACCGAGGAAATGTTTTCTAGAAGTAAAAAATTGGCCGAATGGGTTGACAATATCACATTAATAGCAGCGATGTAGAGATACCCAAACCTTATTGCAAGTAGACGGACAACATAGGACGTATAGGAAAGTAAAAGTTTGTAACGATTCATGAAGAGGAAATAGATGAAGGCATTGCACAGAAAATAGAGAGCTGCGTGAAAGGAAACAAATATTTGCACTTGAATACATCAGATTTTTAGGTATGGTAGAGCCACGCTGAAGCTATTACTGGTTTCAGCATAAATGGGTCGGCTCGTCCGGGATAGTACCACCCGACCCACAGAAAACCGACATGAAGTAACAGTACTTGCATTGTTGCATTTCGTTCGGTCAGTGAGAGCGCCGGATAAACCACCTCCCCTCCACCTTCTCCACTCCCCTCCCCCCCTTCCCCACTCTCCCTCCCCCAAACACAGGGTGGCAACGCACTTGCGACTCTTATGATGTTGCAAGTGTCTATGGACGATAGTGATCACTTAAAATCAGGTGACCCACCTGTTCGTTTGCCTCCTATGATATAAAAAATATATAAGTATGTTAAGCATGAACGTACTATCAGCGAAGGGGAGTTGTTTAGCGCGGCCTCGAGTATCAGTGATCAACAGTGATTTGACCTACTGTTAAGGTTCGAGCATTACCTAGAAAGGCTGAGCTGTAAACGCCTATGTCAATGAGGTACCACACCTCGCTGTTCAGTCACGTTGTCAACTCCCTATGCAACAGTCATAACGTTTACGGAACTTGTTTAAACTTACCTTAATGCTTAAATATTGAGAGAAATGAAACATTAAAAAAATAAACAATAAAACCGCGGGCCACTCTTAGTTAATTTTATTCACAAACTAACAATTAGATAAGAAACACTGTATGAGTGTGAATATAGTCATAACATTATCTATCTTAAGATATTATAAAACAAAGTATCTTCTCTTGTTTGTGTGTTACCTCAGTGTTAACCTTTTTTTTTTTTTTTTTTTTTTTTTTTTTTACGTGGGGAAATCCCTTATGGATACCCACCCTCTCGGGGGAGAGGATGGGTTATGTCCGACTCGCACGGACTAAAACCCCACGGTGTACGTCTGCCGCTATAGGTGGGGCGGCACGAGATCTCTACAGATTTCATCGTGCCACCCCAGCGGTTGGCCCAGCAGCGGAGGCACCGCGGCCGGACCCCGTCTTGTTAGGAGACAACCGTGTACACACCGGTCGTCTCCTCCGTCCGCCGGACCTGTGCAATGGGAGGATGGGCCCCCCGACCCATCCTCCCTAGGTCCGGTTACGGTGGGAGGAGGCGGCGGTCAAACTGCCGCCTCCTCCTGCCTGTCCTCCGTTGGCGGAGAGGGTCACTTTGAGGGTTCTCCTCCCGGACCCTCTCCGCCGACCTCAGTGTTAACCTACAGTAATCATTTTTATCTTTTACATAATATAACAAAATAATTAGTTATTTATAAAGCTATTGTCGACCAATATATTATCAATACTTATCGACACAAGTGTAGACATGTGTGTATAGATATAAGATTAGTCATTAGGGATAAATGTATTAATGTATATAAAAAATAATAATGTAATAAATAGGGTACAAAGAATATGTAAATTAAAAATGTGATAAAATGAAATTAAAGTAAAAGTGAAATAAATGTAAAAGTAAATAATGTAACAAAAAAAAAGATCAATGTAAAAGCCAAAACGCAGTAACTTTTTGGACACGGAAAAATAAAATCATACTGAAAAAATTATTATCTTGCACGACAAAGTCTCGGATTACGTCTGAGGGAAAGGGGCTAAAAAAAATACTTATCGAATTGAGCATTTATGACTTAGCACTTATTGAATTAGCATTATTCACGTTGAGCATTTAATGTACATTAAAATGTCCTATTACAGCATATCATTTGATTGAATGTCTTAGAAGGTATACACATTTAAAATTAAGCGTAATAAAAAAACGTTTAAAGATTGTTACTTACTTTTTTTGATTTTGGTGACTTATCTTTACATAGTATAAAATGAAGTCGCTTCCGTTGTCTGTTTCCTAAGATGTTTTCTCTACATCTAAAGATGTTTTAAACTGTTCAACGAATTTTAATACAGTGTTAGATAGAGTGATTCAAGGCCTTCGCCTTCGCCTTTTATATATATAATACATACATATTATAGTACAGAAAAGCCAAAAAATTCAAAGCTTTGTATTGTGATGTCGTAACATACACACCTTTGTGCGCTTAAATCGCAAACGCTGGCTAAACCTTACGATATTTATAATATTAATGTACTACACTTGTATTGTACTACACTTGTATTGAATTGTATACCTTAAAAGATCGATAAAAAAGTCTGTGATGATATATATTTATCTCTAAAGGATAACACACAGTAACCATTTTTATATTTTTACAAAAATGATTATGTTATTTATCAAGCTATTTTATACAATACAATATTATTCCTTATCCAATTAAATACATTACATACGTTTACCTACGTTGAACATGTCATGTAAATCAAAACTGCGCTTAACAGAAATACATTAAAATGGACATCTACACTGCACCCGTGCGAAGCTGGGGCGGGTCGCTAGTTATTATAAAATTTTACTGTTTACTGTTTTAAAATTAGGAAAAAGATATACTCCCTGTGTACAAAATTTCATAAAAATCATTTGAATTTATAGAAATACGAGTATATATAGATATAAATTAAATCTCTTTGAATTTTTTTCCCTCTGCCAGAATATTATTTTTATTTTTCATGACGTGTCAATAGTGAAATGAATAAATACAAATTTCCTCTTAAATGGGTTAAGACCTTTTAGAATTAAATCTAGACAAACAAATAGATAGGCAATACATTTTAAAATGTATTATTCGTCACCAATGTACTTTACAGAGTACGGTGTAATGACGACAGTTTGCGAGAAATTACGGGGCCGATAAAACTACAGATTATTATAATATAGATTTAAAAAACATATTTATTTAATGCGCATTTATTTTTTAAAAATCATTATATCATACCATACAAAACAATATAATTAACCGTGTAACGAATTTATAACAATAATAATTCTGAAAGCCTAGGTAGATCGAGGAGTGCGAGGTCGTTTACGAGTATTGAGCCGGGATGTCATCTCCTGACCAGTCAATCTCTACAGCTTTTCCAGTTCGTGCGCTCTCTTCAGCAGCAGTGGCGATCTTGCTTACAGCCAAAGTTTGCCAGCTAGTTACCTCCATAGGCACACCATCTGTTAAGAAAATATATTATAATCAAAGTATTAGAGTAACGATAAAGGATGCTTGCTAGATACGAGTATATTATAGTGTAGGTTACACTGAATTTATAACATTATATTTCATGATTTTTTAAAAGTTAATATCAACTTACTCTGTACAACATCCAAGAAATGTTCCATCTCATTTTTATAGGCTAGCTTGAAACGGGACGGGAATGAGTAGAAGATAGGAGTCAACTTAATTCCCTCATGTCCAAGCACTACCTCTGTCGAATGGCAGGGCCTTTCGTTTTCTACCTTGATCATACCTGATAACGGAATACTAATTATTTATTTGTATCTATAAATGTACTCATAAAGGAATGTTGTATTTAAAATTTCATTATCTCACAACGTTTTCTTTTGGTAAGGCAACAACACAAAACAATGATATCTTAAAATGTATTAATATTCTTTTGAAGATAATGATGGCATTATTTACAAACAGCTAACTAAAACTACAAAAGAAATTTCACCAAAATTTACCTTTCCCTCCGAAAGCTTCGAGCCTCTGATCGTAACCATATGCAGAATAACGGCTGTTGTCACCAAGAACCACTGCGCCAGATGGGAAAGTGAGCAAGAAAGCAATGGTGTCGAAGTCATCGATAGCCTTGACTTCAGGAATGAGAGCAGCGGCTGATGCCTGCACACGGATGGGTAGCTCCCCAAGAACCCAGCAGGACATATCGAAATCGTGCACCAAACAGTCGTGGAATACACCACCTGCGTTACAATATGTGTTATTTTTTTAAACTGCCTCAACAAAATTACTATACAGCACCTTATAATACATATATTATCTATTATTAAAAATATGTACACTCGAAAAACTAAGAGATGAATATTCAATGTCAACAAGTGTCACTAAGTAAGTGAATCTGGTCCTGCCATTAACGCAAATAATTTAGTAAAATTTTGAATATCGAAACGAAACTAATTCAAACCAAGTTATGTGAATAGTGTGTATAAATTACCTGAAGCTTTCAAGTATTCGACAGTGGGAATAGGAGAATCTCTAGCTGTAACTTTCACGATCTGAACATGACCAACTTCTCCGTTGCGAACTCTGGTCTTAAGGTTTCTGTAAGCCGGGTCAAAACGTCTGTTGAAAGCGGCGAACAGAACACGGCCCTTAGCCTTAGCGGCTGCGTAGCACTTCTTCGTATCTTCCACGTTCTCAGCGATAGGCTTCTCACAGAACACATCTTTGTTGTTAGCAATAGAGTTAACAACGATGTCATGGTGTGTCCAAGTTGGAGAGGCGACGAATACGACATTCACTCTGTAATGTATAAGAATTAAGTCACACTACTTAGAATGTAAAAATAATTTATGAACAATTAATTTCGGTTCCCAATCGTGATATCAAATAAACGCTTTTTCAAATTCAATTATTTTCTACTATTGTGTGAACAAATTTTAAACATATCCAGGTTTCAAAATTTAATGTTCCAGTTTCCTTGGAACACACCACGGGCAAGGACACTTTCAAAGGCTAGTAATCATTGTGATTAAATAAGAAATGATGTAGCTCACACCATAATACTTAAATCCTAACTAAGTCACTTAACTGATCATAATAAAATTTCGCATACACGTTGTCAGGCACAAAGAAAAGGACAAAAGGTGCTTTTCATGTACAAAAAGATTATTCCCGAGGTTAAATTTACATTAACGCGAGGGAATCCACGGATAAAAGCTAGTTTACTATAAATTTAAAGCCTATCAATTATCATAACGTTTATTATCGTAATAGCAAAATTTTAAACATTTACCATACCCAGTTTTAATTTTCTTTGCTTGAGAACTACGTTCTTTATTATTTCAAATGAATGTATCTAATATTTACAGAAAAATGTCAGTTTACAAACTTTATCTATATACCTTGGTTTTCCATTATCAAGCAAATAAACAATAATTGAAGTTAAATACTTGAGCTATGAATACAAAACAAAAACTTACTCCTTATCGTTATAAACTTTTGCTGCATCCTTGGAAGTTAAGAATATGGGAGTGTCTTTAAGGCTCCAGTACTTCTTCAAGTCAGCAAAATTTTCGCTGCGATCATCGACGATATATTTTAAATGAACACGGGGGTTTTGGATGATATTAGATAAATGTATGGAACCAGCTCGGCCAAGACCAAAGATAGCACCAACTACTGGAGGCGCTTGGGTTTTAGACTTGTGGTTTAAAGTAACATTATTGAGAAACCTGAAATAAAGATACTTTTTTAAGGAACACGAAAGCACAGAAAACCTGAAGCGAAAAATTAATAATAGATATCAGTTGAATAAATTCAAACTCTTCAAAACAAAGTAATATTTCACTGGTTGACTTCAAAACATAGGTACTTAAAGATATTTGAAGAAAATATTCAATGTCATACAACTTACTCTGTATGTAAGTAGTCGTCCGCAGGATAAGTGTTCTTAAAAAGGTAAGGAGATGGTCCAGCGAGATTCTTGGTTGCCATTATTGCGAAATTGCTTTGGATACTCTGTTAACAATTAAATTCAAATGATAATATTTTAAAAAATACTATAAATTTATAATAATGATAATAAAAACATTAACCTTATTAAGGCCTTTTGACCACTAGAACTTATCCTTGTTGGTTCATGCGAATGAAGCATATGGATTATTATTCAGTTCTAGTAGTGTATTTATTTTTACATTTAAAAATACGTATTATTATCTATTTTAATTTAGACACGGTCTATGTAGTTTTATTTCTACATACAATACATAAAAATAAAAGCCACAAATTACTCAGATCCTTAAGTAACCTGTCTGACGCCTCTATATATCTCGACAACCTAGGTGGTTTTAAACTTTTATGAGATAAAACATACCACTTTTTATCTCGAAAATTGTATAGACGAGATAAATAAACAAAATCCACAATTCATTAAAAATATCAACATTTATCGTTTATATTAAAAGAGAGATCAAAAGTTTAAGAAGATATCAATAACTGTAAAAAATATTAATATAATCAGACCCCTGGGACATTATAAGCACTGTAAAATAGATTAAGAAACTAGTCAATGTATTATTACTTGGTTTGATTCTTTGTTCGTTTAATCAAAGCTTATACGCTGAATAACACTTCTGGAAATTGTTCCTTTAGCGGGTATAAAGCACTGAAGATTTAATTGTTATAGTGTTATGAAGAATTAATTGATTAAGAAGAATTTAATAAAGAAAAATTAATAAAGAATAATTGAATTTATCTGAAGATTTAATTGTAATTGTTATAGAGATTTAATCTCTTGCTAGTGTCCAAAAAGATCTATTTCAATTAATAATTACATTTTGGAATAAACAAAAATATATTAAAAAATTAAAAAATATAGTATTTATTACCTCAAGTTGTTTGGCTATCACACGAACCCCGTCGACGACTACAAGAGTTAAATATAAATTAGAGAGACTCAAGATCGTCTTATATACGAATATGACTCACTGACGTACACTCCAGCCACAATCAAAGTTTTATTGATAAAAATTATGGTGTCAGAGGTCTTACAAATTTAATAACATAATTATGTAAATTATCATGTGTTTGATTAACAGCTACTTTTTATCATTATTTTATATTAATTATTTTTATTCTCGTATTTTTCTATCAAGAACTGCCTATAATAAAATAATATATAATAGATAGACTTTCGGGGCAGCGTTGGCCTTAACGAACGGGTCATGTGAGGAATAAAATGCTTCTCTAAAGAAGTCAGAGGCATAATTCAATTAACAAACCCGGTCAGTGAGTTGCTACGATATATTTGAAAAAGAGGTCCCCGGTTGTTAAAAACTAGGGCGACCTTAAGCTTATTCAAACGTATTCAAGTGAGATTACTACAAAGCGTTCTCACAAAGCAATGGAAGAACTAAGTTTCAATATCGCAACTATCGCAATATTCCTGACAGATTACACGATTACACATTTCAGTAATGTATTAGTGGGAAATCACATAAACATGCGCTGTGTGCAAAAACTAAAATAATGAGGATGCGCCAAATTATAAAATAACTTAAAAAGGATCCAACTCTATTATTATTATAGATCTGTATAATGCGGATGCTACCTCAATATTTTATATAATAAAACTTTCGTACAAATATATGGAGTGTTCTATTTAAAAATATATATAAATGAATTATATGTTACTAGACACAATTCTATAAATACAGGCATACTGTCTAAAGAAACGGAATGACATCCTTAATTGAAGTTGTTTAAAAAGGGTCAGTCAAGCATTTCTCAGTTTCACTTGTAATATATTAAAATCAAAATAAAGATAAATTATTTAAACCTCATAAGCCAAAACAAAATTTCAGAACAGTACCATCGCTTCGAATAACATAACAGTTGTCGAAAGTAGATATTCCTTATAAACCCTTAGTTTTGCCGGAATACTAGATAACAAATATTCTTACTGTTAGGATAGTCTATTACGCTTAATTCCATAGTGTAATATCATGCAGTATCTCACTGTGATATTCAGTAGTTGAAGTAGATACCATATTTATACATATCACAAAAATGAGCGATTTAAGAACTTGGAACCTGGAAATGTCACATGACAAGAAAGCATAAGTTTTAGGAAATTTTGCTTTAACATTACCCTCCATTTACAGGCTTATAAATTTAATATTTGTTCAGAATATCTATACTATAATAAAACTGTAGCAAGGTCAAATCTGTACATTAAATATTTTTTGAAAATTTTGATCGGGGTAGACTTTGTTATCGATATAGAAGCCAAAAATAATCTTTTTACAATTTTTGTCTGTCTGTCTGTCTGTCTGTCTTTCTGTCCCTGTGAACACGCATCACGCTGAAAGTACTGAACCGATTTTAACGAAACTTGACACAATAATAACTAATAGTCCAAGGTTACATTTAGGATACCTTTTGTCCCATAAAACGCAAGGGGTTCTCCAGGATAACGAAAGACAAAAAATTGTAGTTAATGTAACTAGACTTTTTTGCGACACCTTAGTACAAGAGCCAGCAACGTTGGAAGAACGAGAATTTTAGAAAAGCTGGTTCTTTAAAAGGAAGATATATTATGCCCTTCCAAACAGAATTCAGAATACCTGGTAGCCGGTTAACGTTGTGTTTTTTAATGTGCATCACACCTTTACAGGTTAAAATGTTGAGTTATAAATAATTTAAGGAACATTTTTTTTTCAGTAACATTTAAATGCTATTAAAAACATGAATTTATCACTGCCAGACAATTTTGTTATTGACAATAATGTGCCCGATGATATTCTTTATAAATAAAATAATTCATTTCAAACCATTTTATTTTTTC
Organism: Antheraea yamamai; assembly: GCA_036509395.1. Taxonomy (NCBI): domain Eukaryota; kingdom Metazoa; phylum Arthropoda; class Insecta; order Lepidoptera; family Saturniidae; genus Antheraea; species Antheraea yamamai. The sequence goes on from AP028436.1 coordinate 9,370,998, forward strand.
CATTGCAAAGAACATATTTCATTTTATTAACCATTATGATATTGAGATTTCACCGTAAACACCGTAAACGAAAAACAACGATAAACGTAGACATATGACGTGAGACTGACGTCATCTTGAATACATGCGTATATAACAGGCGCTTCCACAATTATCGCTATCTTTATCATACATAAAATGGGGTAAACATATCAATGCAGTTGCAGTATCTAGCTCTAAGTTTCTAAACGTTTTCAAAGCATTAGCCGGTTTTAATTGGGGTGTTCATCCATAACATTTAGTTCGTTTATACTTCAATATTACACGCAGTCGAATTGACTATGCCAGCTTTCTTTATGATAGTAGTGCTCAGGTTAACCTCTATAAACTTGAAAAAGTCCAAAACCAGACCATGAGAATTATCGGGGGTTTCATTAAAAGTACTCCAATCCATGTTATGGAAAGCGAATTGAGCATATGTCCGTTACATCTTAGGAGACAATATTAAGCTAGCAAAATTCTATTTAAATTTAAGTCATTCGAAAAGAACGAACTAACTAATATATCAGAAGAACTGACCACCTCTTTCCAATCACTCTATTGGCGTAAAAGAAAAAGACCACTATTTTTCTCAATATAAAAATACTCCAAGTCAAACAAGTATAAAACATGAAATGTTCACTTTACACACGTGGGTCGATAACATTGATTTGCACAATATAATTAAAATAAATGTAGATGGTATTTGGAAGCCAAAGCGTCAATATGATGTTGTTAGATAAAAGATATTTGTCTTTAATATATAAATAAACATTATCAAAATTTTGTTAAAATATACACTGACGGATCTAGAGCTGGTAATTATTCAGGAGCCCCATTTTTTGAGTCAAATTCCAAAACTTTTATGAAATTTCAAATTGATGAAAATATTTCAATTATGCACACTGAATTAATAGCAATTGCAGAGGCCTTATCATTTGCACAATCAACTGAGTCCATTAATATTGTTATTTTATCCGATTCAAAAAGTGTTCTTCAACACGTAGCGCGATGTACCTCGACTTTTCGAGGAATACCGATAGCCTGCAAACACTATTTTGAAGCAATTACTAGATTTCAAAGCAAAGAACAAAGTAATTGTTTTACAATGGATCTCTTCTCATGTAGGTATAACTGGGAATGAAAGAGCTGATCTTTTAGCTAGAGAAGGATCCTCCGAAGGTGCTCCTATTCATATTTTACCAACTTACTTGGATGTATGCTCAGTATTTAAAAATAGCTGTTACTCGCATTGGAAAGAATACTTTGATGAGCGTTCTAAAACAAAACGAATATGGTACAGAACGATTCAGTCACGCCCCTTAAGGTCACCATGGATTGATGACAGTACGATTTGCCGTCGGGAAGCAATCACAGGAATAAAATTACGCTCAGAACACATCCCATGTAAAAAGTTCGCCTACCTGATGCGTAAAGTACTATCACCACTCTGCCAGAGTTGTGAACTCATCGATGATGTGCACCACATCCTGGCAGAATGTGTTCGAAACGATGATATTAGATCTCGGTTTAATGCTTCTGGTTCGTTCCACACTGGTTTGTACAATTCGTTATTGTCTGACCCCACTTCGAAAGATGCTAAAGAATTGTACAAAATTAATATAAGCTATTGTTAAGTTTATTGTCATTCTTATTGTTATATAGTTGTATGTCACTTAGGCGATATAGCCGAGAAGGCGACTAAGCCTTCATTAAAAAAATAATAATAATAATATTAAAATTACAGCCATCTCAACATGGTTTGGACATACTTTATTTTATTTACAAAAAAAATAGCATCGGGCACATTATTGTTAATAACAAAAGTGTCTGATAATTTCATGTTTTGGTAGCGTTTCAAAGTTAGTAAAAAACAAAACATTCAAAAATTATAAAAATCAATATTTTTGCCTGTAAAGGTGCGATATGCAGTAATAAACGCAACGTTTACCGGCAGCCAGGCAGCCCGCACTCTGTTCGGAAGAACATAAAGATATATAAAAACTTGCTTATTTTCTTTTTCGAAACCGTTGCTAGCTCTTAGACAAATAGTTACAGGCAAGTGACATTTGACGCGTCGTGCTCATATCTTTTTAATATTTATATTTTTCTTCAATACAATGGAGTGTGAAAAAGTTTTATTACAAGTTGAAAATAGTTATAATATTATTCAGTGTTTCATTTATCATTATTTTATTTTATGAATACATTTTATCGTTTAATTTACAATTTAACTCAATCAACTTGATATTTTATAATGTAAACTCTACTGACTGTATAGTAAACGTCTACAAAAAAGGGAAAGGAACTTCGTTAGAAACTGGGGGGTCCATAGACCTTTAAAGTTTTTTTCACATTACCACCAATATATGCTGGTTGCTACGAACGGGTTGTAGGCGTATTTTAAAAGATTTCTCACATACCATCTGGGTATATGTTTGATTGAGTCCCTTGATAGTTTGGATTCACAATTGGAAACCGATGGTGTGGCTGCAATAAGGTTATAGTTATATTAAAATTTTTCGCGTTTAAAAATACAATTAGCACCAGTGATAACCGATTTGGTGCAGACGAAGTTGCACGGGTCAGCTAGTCATAAATAAACGTGAACTTATAGACCACCGCCATAATTTCAATACTTTAATCAGTTATTATTTATTTATTAATTTCAACGCCACCTATTAAATTTCACAAGACAAAAGTTTCTTAGGTAATAGTTACATTCTACTATAAGCTTCCTTGGCACTAAAAATACGTTTAAAGATATATTAAGCAGGTTTTATTATCAAAAGATTATTTATGTCATTCTATGTGGTTTAGAGGTGTCTGGTTCTCTGTACGTTCTCAAAAATTATAATATATGACTGAAAACAATATTTCTGTAATAAGAAAAAAATTATAATGATAAACCCGAACGAGTTTCTTGCCGTGTTTTCGCGATTACTTTTTTTTGATAAGAGAAATTAAGTACATCGGACGGATTACGATGAACTCTACAAATAAAAAACCCTTTATGGTCTCTTCTGCACTGACGTACGTCGTAAGAGAATTGCCTGCGCATGCCTCCGTACCACTAACAAGATGTTATACCCTCCGAAAAAGGGCCCCCGACTGAGACGCTCAACCTTCAACTCAACCTCAACCTTCGTTGTGATTTTCTTACTCGGTCATTTGTACTTTTTACTTCCAGACCTAGTCCATCTTAATAACCCTCTTAGTATTTTTTTAAAGGAATGAATTCTATTTTTATTAAGGTTTTCCTCTTTGGAACCCAATTGTTAAAACCTAAACCTTCGGTCCCAGTATAAGCGGACGAACACGCTCCTGTGATTACGACATAAACAACATGGGGCATGGAAGGAACATTCACCGCTTACGAAACGGCAGGCAGGGTGAGTGCATACTATGACCGCTTCCATGATGTTGATGTCTGAAAATAAAATTCATCTCTGTGCCTAAGTCCAAATCGAATGTAACTAACTACAATGCGTTTTGTATGGTATAAAAATATGTACGATGATAACATGAACTAGATCGAGTTTCTTGCCGGTTCTTCTCGATGACTGAGTATAGTATAGTAAGTTTTTTTTTTATTTATTATACGTTCAGAAAATCTAAATGAATAATCTCAAAAAATGTTAATGAACTTTCTTCAGTCAATGGATTCTGATAAAATTTTGTACTTTTGAATTACATATCATTTCGAAATTGATATCGTATAAGAATTATCAATGATATTTTAGAGATTTATATAAAAACGTCTTATATTTTTATTTAAATATATATTATATATTTATATATTCATTTCTTTAAAATATATGATGTATACTATATATTAAATTTGGAAAAGAAATAGAATTATTTTATCTTAACCGATTTTAATTACATTTTATATAATGGTAGTATGCGATTCCAAATGAGCATAGGCCTATAACTATAGTAAAATAGTAATTTAATATTATTTTATTTAGACATAAAAGAGGTTAAATTAAAAATAATATGTATAGAATAACTTAGCTATAGCTATAGTTTAGCGCAACACTGGCTGTATGATAAAGATAGCGATAATTGTGGAAGCGACCGTTATAGACGAATGTATTCAAGATGGCGTCACTCCCAAGTCATTTGTCTACGTTTATCGTTATTTTCACTTATATCGTCACTGTTTATGGTGAAATCTCAATATCATAATGGTTAATAAAATTAAATATGTTCTTCGCAATGGAAAAAATAAAATGGTTTGAAATGAATTATTTTATTTATAAAGAATATTATCGGGCACATTATTGTCAATAACAAAATTGTCTGACAATGATAAATACACGTCATTAATAGCGTTGAAAAGTTACTGAAAAAAATGTTCCTAAAATTATTTATAAATCAAAATTTTGACCTGTAAAGGTGTGATGCGCATTTAAAAACACAACGTTAACCGGCTACCAGGTATCCTGAATCCTGTTTGGAAGGGCATAATATATCTTCATATTAAAGAACCAACTTTTCTAAAATTCTCGTTCTTCCAACGTTGCTGGCTCTAGTAGTAAGGTGTCGCAAAAAGGTCTAGTTACATTAACTACAATTTTTTGTCTTTTGTTATCCTGGAGAACCCCTTGCTTTTTATGGGGCAAAAAGTATCCTAAATATAACCTTGTAATATTAGTTATTACTGCGTCAAGTTTCGTTAAAATCGGTTCAGTACTTTCAGCGTGATGCGTGTTCACACGGACAGAAAGACAGATAGACAAAAATTGTAAAAGGATTATTTTTGGCTTCTATATCGATAACAAAGTCTACCCCCATCAAAATTTTCAAAAAATATTTAATGTACAGATTTGGCTTTGTTACAGTTTCATTATAATACAGAAGAAGAAGATTATAGTTTTGGATGAATGCACTTTTTAGTTCGTGCACTGGAGACTTTAATTCCACAAAGCATTTTCTTTCAGCTAACCAGGGGTTATTGTAGAAATTAAAAGTTAGTGAAGTCAGTGCAAATAAAAAGTATAATAATAATAAAAAAGAAACTGAACACTTAGGTGTAGTAACACACAAATTATTCATTGAATAACTAATAATATTGTTTTTACATTTGTTAAATTATTAAGTACCTATTATTAAAACAAAAATATTATCTTTTGTTAATCATTCATACACGGCGCTAAAACTATTTTTAGTAGCTTTAAATATGCCTAAGCATTTAACATAATCGTAAATAATATGAACACTATATGTGCAAATTATTTTAAAAAAATACGAATTTGGCCAAGGTAGATTTTCTGTTAGTGCCACATGAAAAAATAATAATTTAAGGCTATAAGATTACTCCTTAAGCGGTTTTTACTATTTGTTTACAGGTGTTACGTAATTAACGTAAGATTATTATATTCGATAAACATTAATCGATTTTCGATTTGTCGCATTGAATGAAACTTGAAACTTCTTGAAACTTGAAATTCGCTGATGAAATGCTATTAATGCTATTCTAAGTTTTATGGAAAATATCGGTAAATATTTGATATTTAACGCGAATATTTGTCACGAAAAGGTTTTTCTTCAATTTTGCTATTAAACTTTAATCTACCGACTGTATTGCATTGCTGTTTGATTGAAGGTACATATTTGGTGGTAAAGGTCGACTATTTCAGAGTTGAGATTAAATGTCGGTACAATAATTAGGTGAGTATCGCTATTGAATAAGACCGTTAGAACACTTTACTTGCCTTTAAAGTTTCGACGAGCTATTTAATTTAATATAAGTACGTGTCTGACCTATGACTAATAGTTGTTTTAGTGCCACACAGTGTCCAGAGAGTCAGGTATATAGATTCAGAGTGTGAGCAATGAATGTCGTTGTGCCACGTTGTGTCTCGAAGAGTTGAATGGTTAACAAAGGGTGAGGCCTGGTTTAACCATTGATTATGAGCTTCGATACTGTGTATTTGCGAAGATTTTTTTATCACTGTTTTTATACATTATATTCCACGCGGACGTAGACATGGGCACAGCTAGTATAGATAAATAAATATAAAATAAAGAATCGAAAATAAATACTGTACCGAAAACGCGTGCAAAGCCGAAGTGCAAATTGCTAATTCTAAATATGTGAATCATGTTGCAAAAATAATATCTTCCTTGTGTAGTATTTTAAGATATCACACTTCAAAAGAATTTTGTGTAATCTATTTTACAGAAATTTGTTTTTCAGTGAGTAATAAGATTCATTTTTCTTATAAAGAAATGAGTTTCAATTCGCAAATATTTTTCATTCTGTTTGATAGTCTTTAGCTATATTTATGGTGACTCCATGATCCCGTGCTCATAAAACTATCGGTTTTTATCAGAAAAAACTCGATCAAATTCAATACGAGGTTGTCGTTATTATCACATTAAGTGGCCAATTCACGCTCAAATGTAAATAAACGTAACGAGATCCTCGCAAAAGTTTTACAGATACAAGAGAACATAAACTCGAATTTCGGTTATTACACAAAATATTATTTCCAAATCATGAAAAAATCAAAGCCCTTAAAGATATGGCCTTAAAGATTCATAATTGTATTATATATCTTTTCTAGATTTATTCCTTAATAGTTTCTATCATATTACCAAACTACTCTCTACTACTAAACTCACTAAACTACTAAAGAATGTTGAGTTCGAGTGTAAAGAATATACTTTGATGTATTCAATCAATCAGTATTAATCAATGCAACAATCGAAACATTCAATAATTTTGCAAGATGAAATAGAGAAATAAACACTTATTGTCCTATTGTTCCAAAACTGTTAACAAGGGTGAACAAAATTAAAGCAATAAAAAAAGTATTGTAAATTTTTTTTATTGTAGTCACCGATTATAAATTATTAATGAATATGGCTGTAAAACTGGAGAATTTTTAAAATTACCGTGTTAATAGATTAATTTCTTTAATTTTTTCATTTGCATTCTTCAGTGAGTAATTACATCTTACAGATAAATAAATGAATTTATAGAATAATCATAATGCTTCCATTTCAGCTCTAATTGTACCACATTGTCATTGTACCTCCATCTATTACATGTCGCATTACAGCCAGCTGCGGAATAGGTGTTTGAAAGGCACTTGGCAGAGCAGCCAAGGCCAATATGGCGGCGCCCATGGCTTAATTCAACATAATTGAATGATTGAAATAAATATAGTGCTCAGTTTATAAAATGCGTCATCTGAATGACTGTATTTATTATGTATTCCGTACTTAATACTAATACGTAATACGCAGATTGAGATTAAAATTAATACTTGGATATCTTATCTACTATTGATTTTCTATTATAATTCCCATTTTCCAATTATTAAGTTAAGATTAAAATCGCGATTTTATTACCCTAAATCGAATAATTTTCCGAAAATGTTCAGTTAAATGCCTACAATATGAAAAAAAATACCACTTACATCGTGGTGTCATAAAACCACACTATTTTTTGTCTTAATTTATCGGGTGCTGCGTTTAGAAATGTCTGATTTTATTGTTCTTTGCATTCATTGTTCGTTTGAACTTACGCAAGTATCCAAAGATAGAGCGACATTCCAACAATCAACTATTACCTCCATTCCAGTACTTTCAAAGTTTAGCTTAGTTAGCTGTAAATGCGTCTGTGAAAAGTTATTGCTTAAAACTGTGTAATACTGAACAAATATAACAGAAATGGAGCTATGAAACAACAAAATATTCATTAATATTTTTTTTATTTAATTTATCTGATCTGGTCTGATCTCGTTTGGTTTGGTCTGGCCTGGTCTCGTCTGATATGATTTGATCCGATCTAATAAAGTAAAAAGAAATGTTTAGAACAAAAATTAATAAATAAAATAGGCAAAATTATAAATCTAAATTACATATTATATACAGTCGTCATACTTCGTAAAAAGCATACTAATGTTTAGTAAACATTTTCAGATAATTTACATTTAAGTTAACAGAAAGTCGTGTTTATCAAATAGTTAAAACCGATCAAATTCACCACCAAATTTTTCCCATTATACGGCAAGTATTATGAAGAGCTGTTCAGCCTAATTCTATCCTTTCCTTTTCATAACATACTATTCTGCTTAACTGTCTGGTGTTACGAACGGTGAACGCAGCGAGCTTAACATCTTCGTTAATATTTCAATATAAATACCCCACTGTACTTTTGTATTCTGTATGATACTTACTAGAGTATTATCAAGTAAACCTATAAGATATCTTTAGATTTTGATCCTACTATGAATATGTTGTATATTGAATAAGGTAAATTACGTTTTGTTTTGTTTCCTAACCATCTTTTTTTTTGTTGGATAAAGTATAATTGAAATATCCAACCTCCAAAACTATTCTTTTCGCTTTGAATATAAGCGAAGTTTTGTCTACAATAGTACCATATTAGCCTATGTACCACGTGATCAACCACTAGGAGTAGATCATTTATATATACCAGAAACAAAAACGGCACCAAGTAGAGCCCTGTGGGACGCTAACACAGTCCATCGATGCCTTTACAGTAACCCTGTATACACTTACTTTCTCACAGCGGTCTATTAAATAGGAGATTCGAGAGATCGAGGTCGAGAGCAGCTCCAAAGACACCACAGTGTTTAATTTAAGAATAAGAGTACTTTAGCCTGCGCAGTTAAAGGTCTTAGAGAAACATCGATTGTCTCCTGAGATTACTCCTAGGCTCGTGCAATTTATTTATTAGCTTTGCCGTATTATTAAATTGCGGAGCTAACCATCGACTGGTGTGTTCGTTGTTTTCTAACTGTGCTATGCTCACTATAAAGCATAATAGCGAAGCATCACTGATCCATCTAAATTGTGGGACAAGAAACTTTACCAGTTCCATAAATGTCCACGTGTACGGTCACTAAATTAAATTTCCTGGTTTAACACACACACTCTTAAATATTACACTTAAGAAAAAATTTAATATTAAGTGCGATGATGTTACTTGCATGGAAATAATTACAATATTCTCAACTTCTACTATTAGTTCAGCATTAAATTCACGGAGACTTAATACTTAATGCCCGAATTATAAAGCAACTAACTTATATGTAACAAGGCATCCATTATGAAATCTTAGGTATATTCGCAAGTTGAAGTATAACATATTAAGAAATAGCATTATTAGTTTCTCAGATTTACATATATTCAGTTTGTTCAGTTTTTGTTCTACTACTTTTCAAACCAACATTCTCCAGTTTTTCTCGTCATTTTTCCAGCCTGCTCTGGACTTCGGCAGCATCTTCTCCGATAAGAACGATATCATTAGCAAACACCATACCCCAAGGTGTACTCTCCTGTAATCCTGATGTTAATCCATTCATAACAAGAAGAAATAAAGGCTTAAACCTGAACCCTGGTGTAAACCTACAGCCATATTGAAATCATCGGTAACTACAGCTTCGGACCTAATGTGTGTTTTGGCTTGACCGTACATATCACGAATAAGTTGTAGGTACTTCCCAGGCACTCTTTTTTTTCAAGGCCCACTACAAAACATCTCGGGGTACTCAATCATATGCCTTCTCCAGATCAACAAACACCATATGCAAGTTCTTATGTGCACGTCTGTATTTTTCGCACAGTTGCCGAAGTGCGAAAACGGCATCTGTCGCCGCTCGTTCAGGTATAAACCCAAATTGATTCTGAGTTATTTCAGTCTCATCTCTTATTCGTCTCGCTATCACTCTTTCCCAAACCTTCATACTATGTGACATGAGCTTTATTCCTCAATAATTGTTACAGTCCAGCACATCAACCTTATTCTTAAAAATTATGCTATTGCACCATTCATTTGAGATTGCTTCTTCTTGTAACATCTTATTAAAAAATAAAGCCAGCCACATCCATCCATCTACTTTTAAAAACTTCCATACTTCAATAGGCATGCCATCTGGCCCGACGGCTTTTCCGTTTTTCATACCATTCACAACTTTTCTTACTTCATTCTCACTTATTTCTTGTATAACGTCTAAATTTCACGGTACAATATATTTCAATATTAATGTTTAGACATATATTATTTAAATTTGAATGCAAAAATAAATTCTGCAGATTCCTATATAACTATTTTGATGATTCTAAGTGCCTAGATAGCCTAGTTTATTTTGCACTTGTCTTAAGTAAGCGTACGATTTTCAATTTATTAAAATCTATACTTAATATATAAAGCTGAAGAGTTTGTTTGTTTGGTTGAACGCGCTAATGTCAGGAACTACTGGTACGATTTGAAAAAATCTTTCGGTTTTAGAAGGAAGACTTTAGGCTATATATCATCACGCTAACATCAATAGGAGTGGAACGCCAATGAAGAATGTTTCAAAATCGGGCATTTTCTTCGTTTTGATCACTTTCGCTGCGTGTTAGCGTTAGTATTATATACGTTGCCATGGTATCGTGGTAAGTTTTTTTTTTTAACTTTATTTTTGGCAACCAATCTTAGATTATTACTGCCATTGTCGAGTAGTTAATAGCATTACAAGTTCTTCTTCCATTCCATTTTTGGCAACCAGTCTTCTAGTAGACGATTACTGCCGTTGTCAAGTGAGTATCGATATTACAAGTTTCTTGATATAATTTCAATGAACTAACAAGATGGTGGCCATCTTGTTAGAACTTTCCATGGAGTTTTTGTGGCATCTCAGAACTCATGGTCCGTGGTATTATTTTCCATTCACTTCACTTATGCACAATAAACAAACTATATTCCATAAAACACCACCAATGTTACACAATACAGAGTCAAGTAACACAAGATTATGAATAAAAAGTAAAATTCAGTACATGACAGACCAAGATCCCGTCAAAAACCAAAACGTGGTAAGTTTCTATCGCAAAAATTTTCAAAGATTATTTTGGGTTCCTATTGAAAAAGTTTATTCTACGTTAGTTTTGTTTCCAATTTTTTATTTGCAATCTATTACGTATTATAAAAATAAAGTGTGTGTATGTAAAAATAAATAATAACTTTTTTGTGAATGGATATAGCTACAAATAACAAAAAAAAATGTTTTTAGATTCGGTCGATATTTTTATATTATTACTAGCGGGCCCGGCGTACGTTATCTGGCCTTGATAATTTAAAAAATCCTAAAAGTCAACCGCAGCACCACCTACCGGGTGCTATTGTGAATCTAAACCATCTTTGGATCTACTGGAACACGCACACAAAATTTCATCAAAATCTGTCCAGCAATTTAGGAGGAGTTCAGTGACATACACACGTACAAAAGAAATTTATATATAAAGATATTTTGTCTGTTTGTTTGTTTGTTCCGGGTAATCTCCAAAACAGCTGAACCTATTTTAACGGGAATTTTACTGGCAGATAGCCGAAATGATAGCGGTTGACATATTCTATTTTATTCGTCCGCATTGCTATTTCCAAAATAGTTAGACTGATTTTCACGGGATATTCACTGGGAGATAGCAGACCTCATAAAAAGTAATTTAGGTTTTTTTTCGCCTTCGGCCGCAGTGGAATATCGGAAATGCTTGAACTGATTTTCACAGGACTTTCACTGGCAGATAACTAACTAATGAGCTATTTTATTTTAGGCTAGCGGACTCGGCAGGCGTTGTCCCTTCCTGATAATAAAAAGAAAACTTTGGCAAATTATACCTAAACCTTCCCCATTAACCGTTCCACCTACTGGTGAAAACGGCATGAAAATCTGTTCTGTAGTTTTTGACTTTATCGCGAACAGATAAATAGACAGACCAGAGGACTTTGTTTTACACTATGTAGTGATGAACTGTTACCTGTGCATTCGTTCGTGTGAAATTGATCAAAAATAATTTGTTTACTGTAAACAAGCGCGTGAGACGTGCGCTGTATTGGACTCCAAGAATAATAAATGTATGTAATTTAAATTATATTATCATTTTGGTCAATTTGGCGGCCATTTTGTTTTATTTACCGCGTTTGCATCTACATAACTCAGTGATTATAGCAACGTATAAGAATAACACAATTATATCGACAATATGGGCATGTTATATCTATCTATCAATTTAACACATATTGTTCGATAATGTATAGTTTAAAATTTTCATTACTTTCTTATATAGTGTTAGTGAGCACTGAGGGTGGTATATAGTAGGTTAAAGTTCCAGGTATGTTGCTGATGATAAATCCCATCCCATTTTATATACTATTCGTATTCACATGTCTAATGTACACGTTACATGTTACAGTAGATGGCGTGCGTGTCGTAGTTACAAATGTTTTTGAAAAAGCATTTCCGTAATGTACATATCTACTTACAATTTTAAATTTCTTTAATACATTTTAAAAAAACGCGTGCAGAGCCGCGGGCAACAGCTAGTAGTATATAAATCTACGCGTAAAATCGAGATGAATAGACAAAATATATAATTAATTTGAAACAAAAATATTTATTGTTTATATTGGCTTATCTATAATTCTTAACTTATCTATTATATATTATCAAAAGTTTAAGAAGATAAAAATACGTGTATATATTTATCAAAATAATTTGACCCCTGGGGCATTCTTATCACGGTAAAATAGAATAAGTAACATTTTATTATTTTAATTTGTTCATATCTTTTTGTACCAATCACTATACGTTGAATAATACAAGTAATAAAGATATCAATTCTCCTCACATCATATAAAATATTTTTATTTTATTTACTATAAATAATGTATTAGAAATAAGGATAAGAGAGACATGAAGTTCAACGGATAATTATGGTTTATCATGTATTAGGGTGTCCATTATTTCCGAAGTTGGTTTTGTTTCCAGTGTCCCCTACATTTTTAGTGTATACCCTAAAAATAAATATCAGACCCAAATAATACTGGTGAATAAGAATATTCATTCATATTAACCAGTGCCTAAATCATAATACATTTCGCCTTTAAATAATATAGGATTTTTGCTTTTTTTACATTAATTTTTTTTCTCTAAAACAAATAGAGTTACAACCAAAATCAAGGCATATCTTTATAGGAAATTAAACGCTCTACAAAAAAGATATCTTATGTTTTTTCGATGAATTCTATACTTCATAAAGGATTTAAGGATAAAGTAGCGTTCATTGTCAAATTCACTGTTTTTTCCTTTATTTTTATAACTATACAAAATTACGAAGACGACGCTGGCGACACCACTATCACTATTTGACGATAACATAAATATTAAAAACTAGTAGCATCTTATCTTATTATACGCCATTCTAATTTGCGATACCTCGTGTAGCACTATCTCCGAATTTAGATTTACAATTTTTGAAAGTTGTACAGAGGACACTTGATAAAGTTATATCTGAGGCTGTTTTGTATAAAGGCCATAGGAGCCTAAGCATAATGAATCGGCCCCAGAAAGATATTTAAATGGTATTTAAGGGTTATGTACTATTAAGATATTAAGATCCTGAAGGTTTTAGATCTCTAATTTGATTTATTTTCGAGAAAAAAGCAATGTAAGAAGCAGAAAAACATTTAGAGATCTGAAACTTTCAGGATCTTAATATCCTATTAGTGCTTGCATATCCCCTACGTACCATTTAAATATCTTCCTGGGCCCGATTCACTATGCTTAGGCCCCTTTACGAATTATTGGTGGTATTTGAATTCTGAAACAGCGGCTCTTTCGTTTTTGGATCCAAATCTATTAGCTAACTAAAGTTTAAAATAATTAAAACGTTAAAAATTACTGAAGATTCAGAGTTCGATTCGTTTAAGCGCTATATTATGAATACAAATGAAATTAAAAATTTATTCAAAGTAGGTGTATATATTTTTTCATCACTTCCAAATCGTTAAAATTTTTGGTAGATTTGACATAAGTAAAAACTTTTTAGAAACAAACGTTGACACGTGGACTATTAATGATTATTATTTGAATGGTCTGAGAAATGTCAATAATCTGCAGGTAATTAACGCTTTTGTCGAAAGAGCAGTTCAAGTAACTCTAGAATATATTAATAATTTAACTACACAAGAAGACCAGAAACAATATTTAATTCAATTCGTAATTGAATATAGAGCCAAATATCCCAATGCAACTAAAGAATTCTTAACAAAATAATTATAAAAATAAAAAAGCACAATGAATATCTTTGTAATATCAATTATAAAATATAATATACGTTTCTACGATCAAACTTTATTAATATTTATTCTGAACGATAACTATACGTGTTAAATAATAAAAAGAAATACAAAATAAATGAAAGTTATAGTGGAAAAGTAAATTTTCAAAAAAAAGTATTAACCGACTTCAATATCAATCAAAAACCCATAAGGTACTAAAAAGCGGAAAATAAATAGTTTATCAAATTAACCAAATTAAATAAAACATATGAATATGTGTGCTACCTAGAGATGTATTGGAAGTCGGTGCCAACCGAAATTTCAAATTTGTTCCTGGTAGAAATGTATTACAGAGACGATTTAAACTTGTACCTATGTAGATGATATGATTTTCGTTTCGCACCGACCGCCAATACATCTCTAGGTAGCACACATATTCATATGTTTTATTTAATTTGGTTAATTTGATAAACTATTTATTTTCCGCTTTTTAGTGCCTTATGGGTTTTTGATTGGTATTGAAGTCGGTTAATACTTTTTTTTGAAAATTTACTTTATTTTTCCATTTTTAGTGTACATAAATATATTTTACTAGCAGTTCCCGCGAACTCCGTTCCGCCTTAAGTATATTAAAATATGCGCATTTTTGCGGTATGGTATGCGATATGGTTTCAATTGGTTGTACAATAAGTAACGTTTGGTACGAACGCAACCTTATCAATAATCCGCGATAGTTTCTACCACCAACTCGGCTACCATCGCTTCACACATAATACACCTTAAGTAATGTAATTACAATGCTTGCGTCATGTTGCAACACAGCAACGAACATAAGCACAATAGGCTCCTAAGAATTGAAGAGTTTTTTTTATAATATTGGTGGCAAACGAACATACGGGTCACCTGATGGTAAGTGATCACGGCCGCCCATGGACACCTGCGACACGAGAGGAAACACAGATGCGTTGCCGGCCCTTAAGAAAGGAGTAGGCTCGTTTCTTGAAAGTTTTCTTACTTTGTCACGGATCCCATAATCAGAACCTAACCAAACTCTCATCAAACTACCCTTGAAGTACGTCCTTTCCAATAAAAAATGAATCATCCAAAATCGGTTAGCGTTATATTGAGTTATTCGTCTATTTGTCGTGTACATACTTAATGCAAATTTAAAACTTATACGGTTTTGCATTTTCTTACTTTGTCACGGATCCCATAATCAGAACCTAACCAAACTCTCATCAAACTACCCTTGAATTACGCCCTTTTCAATAAAAAATGAATCATCGAAATCGGTTAGCGTGATATTGAGTTATTCGTCTATTTGTCGTGTACATACTTAATGCAAATTTAAAACTTATACGGTTTCGCACTGGATGCCGTTGTCGGAACTGGACCAAATTAAAATGGGACCACACGGGAAGTACCAGCTTTCAAATAAAAAAAGAATAATCAAAATCGGTTCACCCAGTCCAAAGCTATGAGGTAACAAACATAAAAAAAAAAATACAGTCGAATTGATAACCTCCTCCTTTTTTTGAAGTCGGTTAAAAATAGAGAAAAACCCATGAATTTGACAATGATCATTACTTTATCTTTGAATAATTTATGAATTGCACACTTTATCGAAAAAACG
This sequence comes from Antheraea yamamai, assembly GCA_036509395.1. Classification (NCBI taxonomy): domain Eukaryota; kingdom Metazoa; phylum Arthropoda; class Insecta; order Lepidoptera; family Saturniidae; genus Antheraea; species Antheraea yamamai. The sequence goes on from AP028436.1 coordinate 9,386,735, forward strand.
TATGAAACCTTTTTTGTAGAACGTTTAATATCCCATAAAAATATGACTTGATTTTGGTTGTAACTCTACTTATTTCAGACAAAAAAAAATAAAGCAAAATATGTTATGATTTAGGCACAGTTCAATATGATTATTAAGGGCTTCTTTGGGTCTGATATTTATTTTTTAGCTATAAACAGAAAATTCAGGGGGCGTTTGAAAAAAACCATCTTGGGAAATAACGGACACCCTAGTGTATAGTATATTTAATACCTCACCTTATTTGGCTATCACACGACCCTTTGAACGACCGCAAATGTTAAAATATGTACCTCAAGAAACTCGATATCGTCTTATATACACGATTGTATGACGTAGATAATCCAGTTTCAATATAATTTACGTTGATAAAAGTCATGCTGTTAAAGGTCTTAAAAATGTAATAACATAATTATATAAGTTATCAGATTGTTTTAAAATCATTATATTTTTATCATCATTTATTGTTACTTTTATTAATTACTAGCGGTCCCGGCAGACGTTGTTCCGTCCTGATTATAAAAAAAATCTTTAACAAATTATATACTAAAACGTTTCCCATGAATCGCTTTATCCACTGGTGAAAACCGCATGGAGATCCGTTTAGTAGTTTTTGAGTTTATCGCGAACAGACAGACAGACAGACGCGGTAGCGGACTTTGTTTTATACTATGTAATGATAATGAAGTTTATTGTCGTATTTGTCTGTTAATAATTACCCACGAAAAACTTAATCCATATCTTATCCTTACTAATGTTACAAATGCGAATGTGAATTTGTTTGTTTATTACATTTTCACGCCTTAACTACTCAGCCGATCATAATGACATTTTGCGTACACATTATCAGGTTTAGAGAAAAGGTAAGAGAGATTGGTAAAATGTCCATTAATGAGAGCAAAGCCATGACCAAAAGCTAGTATGTATATAAATATGCTCTCGAACCGGTAACTCAATTACGACACTCTTTTTTTTCGAACTGTCTGCGCTATTGACCTAGGAAGGCCTTAACAGCTTCACCGGACTACTAAGGCGAGCATTTAAGGCGCTCAGCCGATTTAATTTTGACAACTAGCTCAAGGCAATTACTACCCTCGATCTCGAAGCCTATTCGACGTATCATGAACAAAGCTCCTCGGATGCCATGGATCCGTAGGTAGATTATTTTAAATACTTATTGTGTTTAGCGTTTTGTCAATTATATCACCTGATTCTAAATAAATATATGGTTTGAAATGTCAGTGGAAAACTGATTCTCAAACTTTCAACTTAAGTGTGGTAGGTAGCCAGGCGAGCTTAGAAAAAACTTTCCACCAAAGACCACACAAAACGGTAACAAAAATTATTTACAACGTAAATTGAACTTACTATTAATTCCAATAACATAAGGAATTTAATTAGAAAAAATTGTTCTTACCATATAGCTACATACAATAAGACATGTTTACACTCATAGCCTAAAATTATTATTTACTTACCGATAAAAGAGTCAAAGGTCGTATATGTATACGTACGCTGTATCTGAACTGAAAATCATGATATGGAATGATAATTATATATTATACTAGCGGGCCCGGCAGACTTTGTCCCGCCCTGATTATAAAAAAATCCTTGACAAATTATATACCAAAACGTTCCTCATGAATCACTTTATCCACTGGTGAAAACCGCTTGAAAATCCGTTGAGTAGTTTTTGAGTTTATCGCGAACAGACGGACAGACAGACGCGGTAGGGGACTTTGTTTTATACTATGTAATGATGATATACTGAATAAAACAAGAGCTGCTTCAAAATATTTATTTACTAGTTTAAAATTAGATAAACTTAATCCAAAGTAATTTATGAATAGCTTAAGGGAGTTAAATGTTGGAATTAATTTGTTTTTGATGAAAGTCCAAGTCCCTTCATCATGTCATTGATTTTTTTTTCTATTTACTTATACTGCTCACATTTCCTACGAATTTATGCAATTTGCATATACACGTCGAATTCGTATTCACAATAATGTTTAATTTTTTAAGTTTTCCAATATATTTAAGAGATTTTTTTTTGGTTTTAAAATTTCGTACTATGCTCTGTTGTCAAGATATTTACAATTTTTATTTATTTAAATCCACAGTATTTAAATTATGATATTTACAGGAGATTCAGTAAATTTTATAATTTACCTAGATGTGCCTGCGGATACATGCTTGCAGACTTTCGTGTATTAAAATAGTGACGAATACAAGTTATAGGTAAGCAAATGTATGACATTTCAGTAATCCGGTGTATCTGTTAAGGTCTTACTAGGCCAATAGCGTAGACAGTTCGAAAAAAAAAATTCGACTACTACGCAACATAAATTTGACCTTACATTTTGTGAACGATTTTGTTCTCCGAAATGCAGGTAATGTGGCGGTTAGCATCCAATCGTTGCTCACATTCTAAATATACATTTGTAACTGTCGTAACTCGGCGTATTACTCAAAACAATAGTTAGCCGTGGCTCAGACACTTGCTCATTTTTATTTGAAACAGCTCGCAGCTTATTAACATTATGAATTTAACTTAATAAATGGGTTCTTTGCTATGGCATTTTAAAGGTAGGTAAATATTTCCAACAATCTTATTAGGTTGTGAATCTCATCCCAGGAGCACTCGTCCGTTTACTGTCAGACATCTTATCCTCAACCAAACCACATCGCAATACAGTCAAAAGATCAAAGTTTAATACTAAAGTTTAAGAAAAACCTACTAGTAATTCAACCAATCGTAGACATTACAAAGTAAAATAATTTTGGACAAAAACCTATATTTTCTAGAAAACTTAGGAATAAGCGTTTAGCAGTTCAGCAGCTAATTTCAATTTCGTCAAATTCGTAATGCAGTAAGTAATTTGAAATGGCACTGAGAAAAATCATGCTTGCTGGATGTTATATGCTCGCCTCGACTTTGCACCAGTATGTTAACGATTAACATTGTTTCTGTCAATATTTTTCAGGATCTCCCTACTTTTTTATTTCACTGACTCCCTCATTATTTATATGGAGATTTATTAAACCATTCCTTTTTCACTTTTTCGAACGATTTTTCAAACATTCCTCTCATATAATTTTTTTCTGACAATTACAACACACCAAAAAAAAAATTAGCCAAATAGCTGAAGTCGTTCGGAAGTAATGCGCTAAGATATATGACAATTGATTATAATTTAAATAGAAGTTTTTAATTTAACTATAACTCTTGACTACCCTCATACAGTTATGTGACCTTGTAGGTATTGTAAAGGCACGTTTGAGTTATTTCCGTTAATATAAAAATTATATAATTATATATAAATAATACGAGTATATAAATAAAAATATTAATAAAAAAATTATCAAATTATCATCAACCGCCAACCACACAAAGCACACAGCGTTTATTCGTAATCTGTAATTATTACGCCCGATTTGTTCATAAAATATTTGTATAGTGTATTTTAGTTGTAGTTTTTTTTAATATATAAACAGAATATTCATTGGTGTTTATCTGAAACACCAGTAATAAAATATTGTTCTCTATATCGTTGCCATGACGATTCCCTTCGCCCTCGATACGTTGTGACAATTGAAAAATAGAATGGTTGAAAACGATATGCAACATTTTAAAAATTGTTCATTATATCAAAATGTCATGCTCCTATACGTATTCTGATCTTATATAGTTAGTACAAATAAGCTTACAAATGAAAATAGCCAAAGGGAGGGGTCCCTAAGGGTCCCAAGACCGCCAAACGAAAGGGAAGAGGCCCGCAAAAGCAAAAAGACACCCATAAAGCAGCAGAAGAGCTGTATGACTCAATACAAGTCAACATCGAAGTCCGCAGACAAAGACTAGAGAAAGCCTCCCCGGAAGAAGCCTGCGCCATCAGAGCGGATTTCGGGGACCAAATGTGGAAGTTGCTGCGCAACTAATGCGCCTCAAGCATGCCGGTCTGCCCTTCACTCTTCACAGAACCGAGACGACCATCGCACACCGACGGATAGTCGAGACCTCCCCGGGAGAGCGCCTTTCAAGAGGCGCGTGTCCCTCACGGGGCGAGTGAGAAGAAAGCCCCGCCGCTGATTGCCCAAATTTTAGGTTTATTAAAAAAAATTAAATTTTTCGCATTTAAAAATATTATTGAAACCGGTGATAACCGATTTGATGCAGACGAAGTTGCACGGGTCAGCTAGTAACCAAATAAATATAAAAGTCGACAATACTCTTAATTATGGGTATTAAAACTGATATGTTAAAATTAAGAAAAGGGTGATATTCCACTTGTTATATATTCACTTGAAGACCTTAAAATCCACAGAAAGACCGACCGTCTTCAATTTTTATTGCTATTCTTACACTACAGGCACGATAAGTAAGTATTCCTAATAGAATAAATTAATTGAAAACTTATAATAAAATGATAAAAATTACTAGTTTTCCCTTTGTGTTCACCCCTCTACCTATCTGGATGTCAAATTTTAACTTTCTAGGTCACCTGGAACTACATTTAATTATTAATTTTATTTGATTTCATTTTCATTTTCATTTAATGATTAATACAATCATTTAATTTGTAATTAAAAATATTGAGACTCAAGTTGGACCAAATTATACATAAATGCCAACTTTATGAAGATCGGTTTAATAGTTTCGGAGTTCATCGTGGATAAACATCATGAAACTGGATTTTTATATACAGGGTTATTGGTAATTCGACGTATTCCCGTTAGGAGGTGATAGAGGTGACTATTTGTCATAACTTTAACCCACATATGCATTATACAAAAGTGAACCAAGTTATCATGTTTTTAGATCAATATAAATCTTATTTTTTCTTCCGATTTATTAAAAAAAAACTGAGCCGTTACAGGACGTCTGGCAGATGTGAAACATCGAAACTGTTTTGTATAGGTTGTATGCATAAAAGAACAGATTACGATAGGAGTCAGCTATGGCATAATGAAAAGATAAAGATTACAAATTTGTTTTATAAAATAATGACTGTTTATTTATTTAATTATGTAAATATTCATTTTTATTAAATACAAAATTCAACTAGGCGCAGACGCGGTGTGTTTGGCGGCATTTATCAAATGGCGCTAGGTCGTCGCGCGTGCTGCGTAACACTAGTAGACTGAATGGCCGACAACACAATTTGAATCTTATGTTTATATAGATAGGGTTGCAAACGTTTTCGAGTATTTCGTTAATAGTGCAAAAGTTCGTGATTTGCGTCGCCACGTCGTGCCAAGCCAATATCAGGTTTACCCGCGCCTATAGATGTTTCACATCAAAACGATATTATTTCAATATTTTTTTCCACTAAAATGCCTTAAAAAAATTAATGTAATGAAACTTGGCTTGGAGATTATTTTAAAAACAACCATTAGCTCTCCAACAATGCATAACAAATAGGAACTTATTTCAAAAACTGAAAAAAAAATAACCACAAATGTAGCAGGCGGAAATAAGTATCGAGCAAAATTTAAGGTCGTTCTTTAAAAATTCCATACAATTAATTAGAAACAATATCCAATGTAAATAAGACAAAAAATACAAATTTAAAATAAAATTTAAAACCAGTAACAGTTTAGTAGTAATAAATTTTGCTACAAAGTAATACATGATATATAAATTTATAACAACCACAAATTTATTAATCTTAACAAAAATGCCCTTTTATTAAAATAAAAACTTGTTGGTTTTAATTAAACAATGTTTATTCAGAATTTTACAAAATATATAACTTTTCAATAATGAAATTTATACATATACATAATAGAAATGATAGTTTTAATTGTTTTATAAATCGAAGAACAACACAGAAACTGCATTTTTCAATTAGAGGCACGTCGAAGAGTTAAGTCTTAAGTCACGTATTAAACCTCGCACACATTACATAAGAGTAGCGGTTAAATTACATCTAGTTATCTATAAAATGTTCATAGAGTTTATCTGTAAATATGAATATTATCATTACTCTTTATTTAAATATGATTACTTGCAATATTTGTGACACAATTATTAATTAAGTAATTCAGTCAAGTAAGTTATTAATTAACACTACGTGGACAACCATTTATGGTTGAAATTCGACCATAATAAAGGGTACTAATCTTTTTCTTCATCTCTCAATACATTATTATGTAATAGTATTTTTTTTGTAACTGTAATGTACATATATTGTAGATGTAGAGGCAAACGGCATAAAATATAGAGAGACTTACATCTAAAACAGCCGACTCATCGATTTTATTAAAAACTAGCTGTACCCGCAGCTCCGCACTCTTTTAAATTTTATTAAAGAAATATAAAATTGTGAGATTATGTACAATTACAGAAATGCTCTTTAAAAACAATTGTAAGTACGACACCCACTCCACTTACAGTTACATGTACCGTATACATTAAATATATAATACTAACAATGTGTCAAATGAGGTTTATCAACAGCAACATATTTGGAACCTTAACCTACCATATAACTACCTCAGTGCTCACTTACACTGTATAAGGAACTAATAAAACAATGACTTAAAGATTATTATAATGTTATAATATCGCCATATTGTCAATAAGTAATACTTACTTATTATCTCTTATTACAAATACCCCTTCTATCTTCAAAATGACTATTCATAATTATAATGTTGAATTGTAACTAATGAATGTCTTGAAATCTTGCATGAATATAAATCAAGTTATAAAACTTTATATCTGTGTAAGCAGTTTTTAATCTTCGACAATTTAAATAGTGCCTAATGAACTCGATACAATATTCTTATATGGTACTATGGTTACTTAGTATGTAGAAGAAATCGCGGTAAATAAAAAGAATGGCTGCCAAAATGACCAAAAGGACAATATAATTCAACTTACATACATAGATACAGATATATGAATTTCAATTATATTTATTCTTGGAATCTAGTACAACGCACATCTTATGCACATGTTTACAGTGAACAACATATTTTTGCTATATTTCATGCGGACGAATACGCGGGTAACAGCTAGTCTAAAATAGAATAACCTAAATTACCTACTATAAGGTCAACTATCTGCCGGTGAAAGTCCCGTAAAAAACGGTCGAACCGTTTTGGAGATAGTACTGCGGGCGAAGCCATGGTTAACAGCTAGTATAAATTAAAATTACTGGAATTACTTTTTATAATATCGGCTATCTGCTAGTGAAAATTCCGTGGAAATCGGTCCAACCGTTTAGAAGATCGCATCGCAGACAAAGCCGGGGTAACAGCTAGTCTAATTTAAAGTACCCTAAGTAACCCACTGTAATTTTTTCTATCTTCCAGTAAAATTCCCGTCAAAATCAGTCCAGCAGTTTCGGAGATTAACTGGAACAAACAGACAGACAGACAAAAATTTTAAAAATTGCATTTTTGTTATCAGTAGCGTGTAGTATACTTTCGTACCCAATCGGAAAAAAAAATATTTTGATATTACATACAGACACTTCATTTTTATTATATGTATAGATTCTATTTCCAATGTTTTTATTAATTAATTATCAATAGCTACTAAATAAGAAAATCGGTTGAGAAACAGAAGAGAAAAACGTAGTCTTTGCCAATTTACATGTAGATTTTGTTGAATAATAAATGTATATTTTTTTTATAAACTAGGTGAAGAGAAGATGACTTTCCATACACATTGTGACAGGAATATTCAATATTTTTAGTACGAGTGACAGAAAACAGTTAATTATATTAGCTACTAGCTGTACCCGCAGCTCCACACGCGTTTTTTTTAAATCGTATTAAAGAATTATAGAATTGTGAGACTATGTACAATTACAGAAACGCTCTTTAAAGACAATTGTAAGTACGACGCGCACGCCACTAAAAGTAACATGTAACGTGTACATTATATATATAAATACAAATAGCGTGCCAAATGAGGTTTGTCATCAGCAACACATTTGGAACCTTAACCCACCATATAATTACCTCAGTGCTCACTTACACTGTATAAGGAACTATTGAAACAATAACTTAAAATATTATTATAAAGATTTACATTTACATTACATTTAATATACATTGCCATTGTTATAATTAAGATTTTGTGACTATACAAAAAATAAACGCTTGTCTGTTCCGCAAGAAATTGTATTATGGAACTCTTTACGTAATACGTTTATAATCTAAGATCTTATTAGGAATACCTCTATATAATTAATGTTATTAATAATTATAATGTCGAATTGTAAACAGTAAGTTCGCTATCTACGAGTGAAAGTCCCGTGAAAATCGATGTAACCGTTTTGGTGATAGCACAGCGGCAGAAGCCACGATTAACAGCTAGTATAAACTAAAATCACATAAATTACTTTTTGTAAAGTCAGCTATCTGCCAGTGAAAGCTATGTGAATGTTTCATTTATGTAGTATAATCATTATCTATATTCTTCTTTATAATGTCTCTGAACATATAAAACTATATCATTACATAGTATAAAGCAAAATCCCCTACCACGTCTGTCTGTCTGTCTATTCGCGATAAACTCAATAACTACTGAAAGGATTTTCATACGGTTTTGACCAATGGATAAAGTGATTCATGAGGAACGTTTTGGTATATAATTTGTCAAGGATCTTTTTATAACCAGGGCGGGACAACGTCTGCCGGGCCTGCTAGTTATAATAGTATAACGATTCGTGTAGCGCCATCTCAATATTGTTGTAATGATAATATATATATATATAGTTTTTTGTATCTATTTATATTTAAAATCACATGAAAGAGTTAGAATTATAAAACAAATATTTTTTGTTTGTATTTGAATATTAGCGACGGTCTGTGGTGGGCACGTGTTTTTTTTTATGTTGAAATTATTTTAAAACTATTTCTACTAACTCTATTTATACTATCAATTTTAAAAGATTACATTTCTGTGAACAAAAAAGTTGGTTGAGAATTAAATAATATTTACGTATTTAGTATTTACTATTTCACGAAATGTATAACTATTATTGATTTTTTATAACATTTTTTAATGGTACACAATATGCGTGTACAAAATGTCACCAAAAACGGTTAAGGACGAGCCCAATATAAAGGTCCATTTTCACGGTTTTTCAGTACGAATTCTGACAAAAATATTGAACTTTGGTAAATATTATGATTAAATATAAATACATTGAACCTTTAACAATAATATACAAAAGATTGCACTTTAAAATTAATGGGTTTCTATTTTAAAAAATCAATTCTCCGTAGTAACCTCGCGCGAAGCAGCCTGATTTTTGGTACGAAAATCGCAATAAATTTACATTTTTCTTAATAAACAAAAAATACCTGCTTATGCTATATATAATCAAGTTTAAAGTACATACCATAACATCCAAGTTATCTATACTATATCTGAGAAAAAAATGATTTAGTTGTAAACAAAATTTCACCACTTTTAATTAACTTTCGTAGATCTTCACTTGTATGGAATAAAGTCCAATTTACTTCTTTATTTAGATTCGATTTAGACAACAGTTTGGAACGAAAATCCAGGCCGCACCAGTCCGTGCTCAGGCGCTATTACGAGTGGATGTCTACATCGTTTTGCACTCTATTGGGAAAAAAGCATCGCTGTAGGAATACGTATACACTTCACAAAACGTTCGTTTTGATCATTTCAAAAAAGCTACCAATTTTTTATAGACTATTTACATTTGTTTAGTAAAAGGCATTGTAATTAGGTTGAAACAAAAATCCTAAGTATAAATATTTATTATGTTGTTTCCTCAAAGTTATCAGCTTTGTTTTTTTATGTTTTGACTGTACATGAACTTCAGGAACTGTTATGGAACTCTTTGACGTTTAGAAATAGATATGTCGTCTTTAAAATCCTTTGTAGTGACGAGAGCTTACCACCGGACTGAACAAAATGACCTTAAGATGGACTGCAGAAAATGTCATGGAACTGCTTGACAGGTAGAAATAGATATGTCGTGTTTGTACTCGTTTTATTACCAGTTACGAGAGCTTACCACAAGACTCTATAAATTGAGGTGACGGAGGACTTCGGAAAATGCTACGGAAATCCTTAACAGGTAGAAATAGATATGTCGTATTTATACTGGTTTTGTTATCAGTAACGAGACCTTACCTCAGAACTGAACAAACTTATCTGATGATAAACTTCAGAAAATGTTATGGAACTTCTTATAAGATAGAAATAGATATGTCGTCTTTGTAGTTCTTTTTAGTCGTGACGAGAGCTTACCACAGAACTGAATAAAATGATCTGATGACGACCCACTACAAAAAGTGTTATGGCATTCCTTGACGGATAGAAATAGATATGTCTTGTTTGTACTCCTTTCGTTAAGTAGTAACAAAAACTTACCACAGGACTGAACAAAATGATCTCATGATGGACCCTCAGTAACGACTATGGAGCTCCTTCATGGGTAGAAATAGATATGTCGTATCCGCATTCCTTTGATTATATTTTGTTATCTAGGTATTCATCTATACTAATACTAATACTAATAATATTATAAAGAGGTAAAGTTTGTGACGTTGTGGGTTTGTGGGTTTGTGAGTTTGTGAGTTTGTGACGTTGTGGCGTTGTAAGGGGTAATCTCAGGAACTACTGGTCTGATTTGAATAATTCTTTCAGTGTTATTATATAGCTCATTCATCGAGAATGGTTATAGGCTATATATCATCACGCTAAGGCCAATAGGAGCGGAGCACAGATGAAAAACGTTTCAAAATCGTGTTGTTTTTTTTTTGAGAGCTGCTGTGTGTCAGCGTTAGCCCAGAGTAGTAACTATTACTACGCGGACGAAGTCGCGGGCAGGGGCTATAATCTATACTAATATTATAAAGAGGTAAAGTTTGTGAGGTTGTGACGTTGTAGGGGGTAATCTCAGGAACTACTAAACCGATTTTGAAAATTCTTTTACCAATATAAAGCCACATTATTTATGAGTGTCATAGGCTACATATCATCACATTAAAACCAATAGGAGCGGAGCAACAATGAAAAATGTTTTAAAATCGGAGTATTTTTTCCTTTTGAGAGCTTCCGCTGCGTCTTAGCCCAAAATAACTATTCCACGCGTGCGAAGTCGCGGGCAGAAGCTATTAACTAATTATATTATCTATAATCTATACTAATATTATAAAGAGGTAAAGTTTGTGAGGTTGTTGGGGGTAATATCTGGGCAGTCGGAGAAAAATGGTCGAACGAAAACGTTTCTTACGAACGCTGCCTTAATTATGAGATATATATGATTGAGTTCTAGAGAAAAGTTGTAGCTTGATAATGCCTATTACCACCCAACGAAGTGGGCACGGGTCGGCTAGTAATACATACAATAGTATCATAGTGGTTCCTAGTCACATTTTAGTGATTTTAGAATAGCACTCTAAGTGTGCATATTATTTCTGCACTGACAATGCAAAGCATGCAGTGAAAACAAATGTAATCTTTCAAAATATTCGAGTATAAAGCTTTTCATATATACATCATTACATAGTATAAAACAAAGTCCCCTACCGCGTCTGTCTGTCTGTCTGTCTGTTCGCGATAAACTCAAAAACTACTGAACGGATCATCATGCGGTTTTCACCGGTGGATAAAGTAATTTATGAGGAACGTTTTGGTATATAATTTGTCAAGGTTTTTTTTATTATCAGAGCGGAACATCGTCTGCCGGGCCCGCTAGTAATATATAAAAATAATAATTCATATATACATATATAATGATCAATTGATTTGCTATTTGTTGCAGTTAGACGTAATAGTGTTCAATCAATTCCAAGCGGAAATGCAAAGTAGCGTTCACTATAATATTTACTTATCGTTTATCAGAACATAATCTCTCAAGTGTTGTTTATAATGAAACGAATTATTCGGTGGAAAGTATCAAAACTAGAGATGCAAAGTTTGTCGGTGGAATTAGGGTCCGTTATACACAAAGACCATCATACGCTGCAGTTATTATAACTTACAATTCAGGTGTTTTGTTGTATGTTGTTCACAGAATTATTTTTTATCCAGAAGCAAACTCTAATTTAAAAATTCTCCCATCTAAATCTCTGAGCGCATACTCAATGTTTGTAGCTAATATCTATATGCACTAAAATTCAGTTATACCAGTCATAAGAAATTAAAGATTTATCAGACACTATGACACTTTCAGTGTAAACTCTATATTTCTAGATAATGTATACTATACAAAAAATTTGTTATCACGACAAAGATACGCATCTAGCCCATGAGAAATAAAACTTTCATCCGATACTGTGAGACTAAATATCTGAACCCAAACCTGATGTTTGTAGCTCCTATAAACTCTAAAGTTCAGTTATCATGAACGTTGATCTGACTCTATGAAACTAGACCTTTGATCGCAAAGTTGCTGTTTCTGAGGATTATCAGTACTAAAATTCTGTTATCACGATACAGCTACTCACTTGGTCCATGAGAAATGATACTCTCATCTGATACGACAAGACTCAGCCTCTGAGCGCAAACTTTATATTTCTAGCTATTATCAATATTAAAATTCTTTTATCACGATATAGCTGCTCGCTTGGACCTTAAGATATGAAACATTGACCTGACACTATGACACTAAGCCTTTGAGTGCAAATTCGAGGTTTCTAACTATTATTTATACTAAGATGCAGTTATCATAAATACTGTCTTCACCAAACTTAAAAAAAATTGAAACCTTGCTGCTACACTGGGAGACTAAACATCTAAGCACAAACTTGATGTTTTTAGCTATTATCTAGACTATGATCCAGTTAACACGATACTACTACTCATGAGAATGTTGAGAAATGATACCTTGATCGGGCACTAAGGGGCTAAACATTTGAGCATAAATTCGATGTTTTTGTGTATTACGTATACATATTTTGGTTAAGTTACACTGTCCTTGACCTACTTTGAGAAACTATAATTTATTTCGATACTATGGGATCCAATATAAAAAAGTAGAACATCAATAATAAAAAAATATTGTAATATTTTTTATAAAAGTATCAAATTCGTTTCACGTGAGATATAATTCCCCTGATTATCAGTTGTCGTGTCTATGTGCATAAGGTGTGCACATCTTGTAGGAATCGATGCCAAAATTAAACCGCGAAAAATTGAGAGCGCGTCCTGGAAATCATTTCTAAAACTACTGTTAAAAACCGTTTATGCTATAAAATTAGAAAATTGTAATTCGATAGAAAATAAAATTTACTCATTATAAAGATAATCGAGATCGAAAGACATCCGAATAACAATCGCTAAGTTATTTAATTTATGCAGGCGCTGATTCGTTTGGATCGTTATTTCAAATAATTAAAAAAAGAGGTTTGCCTCTGATAAAAATATTACTGTATAAACTTATATAAATATTTGTTTGAACACACTACATATTACTTATTTACTATCTCAGCATTGTTAAAAAATCAACTTTCAAGTCCAATGAAATGAGTAAATGTAGAAATTCTTTAAGATTTAATCATTAAAAATGTTGATTATACAAGTAGATGCCCGAAATTAGGAAGCGTTTAGCTGTAATTATGTCAAAAAAGTATTATAATACATCATATTATGTAGCATCTTATTAAAATTGATAAGGTATTTTTACCTCTTACTTTTTTATTTTTTCATTAACTTCATGTAATATGTTATTAATATGAAAACTAACAACCACCTACAATTTAGCACGTATTAGTTAGAAATATAAAAACATAGATAATTTGGTGTCTTATCAATAAAATACAATCAAATTAGAACTTTATTGTATACTAGCGGGCCCGGCAGACGTTGTCCCGCCCTGATTATAAAAAAAATCCTGGATATATTATATACCAAAACGTAACTCGTGAATCACTTTATCCACTGGTGAAAACCGCATAAAGATCCGTTCAGTAGTTTTTGAGTTTATCGCTAACAGACAGACAGACAGACGCGGTAGGGGACTTTGTTTTATACTATGTAATGAATAGCGGTCCGGGCGAACGTTGTCCTGCCTTGATAATAAAAAAAAATCTAAAATTCAACCGCAGCGTCACCTACGGAGTCCTATTGTGAATCTAAACCATTCTCGGATCGACTGGAACACGCACACAAAATTTCATCAAAATCGGTTCAGTCGTTTAGAAGGAGTTCAGTGACATACACACGTACAGAAGAAATTAATATATAAAGATGGAAAATATTCTATTTTTCAACATTAATTATGCTATAACAGAATCCCGATGAACACAAGTAAGCTCTCTAGTTCGATGAAATGAAGAAACGTTTCCAAAAAACAGGCAGCATCTCCACATTGGATGGTAAACGTTTGTCTGCCGATGAAAATGTCTGTCAGTCTTTTACTCGTTAGGCGCGTACGTGTATCCAGATGATTTGAGAGTTCCTTAAAAAAGGTGTACTTGAACCAAATGGAGTGGGAATTTGCATTCCAATAAAATTCATTCAACATCACAAATATAATATTAGAATCATTAATAAAACGTAATTATTTATTAGAAATTAATGATAGTTACATATATTTGAAAACAAATCAAACAACAGCTAATTATATTGCCAATTCCAGACTTTTAGTAGTCTTTAGTTTTGGGATTTTAAATTGCTGGACAGTCAATCTTGAAGTTGAGATAACGGACGCGATTATATTGCTATACAACTGCTGCATTCATATTTGGAAACGATGATACTATACCAGTTTATCGGATTAGATTCAGAACATCGATTTTTTTTATGATTTTGGAAAGATTTAATTAAGAATTATGTTTTGAAATTTATTCAATGTAAGTGATAATCTGCGGTAAATATATTTGAGTGAACTACAACTTCTTCCGTAATCGATTAGGTACTGTCATGTCTCAAAATGAAACGTGTAACTGATCGATACAAATCGATTGATTTGTACATGTTTCGCTTCCTCACGAAACATCTTCAGATCGACATTAACTCTTCCATTGCTAGTCGCTAAAATACTATTTTCAAATATTCTATTTAGAGTTAGGTATTAAAGTAATTTGTATTAAGCACCTCACATTATGAAGTGAAAACTTCATTAGGCTGGCTATGCGGTATTTTTTTGACAGGAAGTAAACTTTCGCTTCATGTCATGCTAGTAAGACTAGTAAGGCTATTAAGAGACTGTGCATCGCATCATCTTTAATTACTAAATAAACTGTATAAAATGTGTATAATTATCGATCCAAGTGCCAATAGATATGAAAACCAACCAGACTAACGTTAATAATTTCACTAGGTATGTAATATATGAAATTTAAATAATTCTCACTATTATTAATTTAAAAATTCGAAAAAGAACACAGTTATTCCGCAATTTTGAATTTTCATTTCTGACGGCAGTCCTTATGACTACCTCGACTTAAAAAAACATTAAAGTTTTGTTTTATTGACTTTAATCCCATTTCTTTTCTATCTAATTCTGTTACTATTTTATCTAGTTTTCTTTCTATCTCATTGAATTTTTTTTTTTATATTTAATATGTTTTTACTTTATTTTTTACATTTTTATAAAAGCGTCTATTTTTTAGATATATTTTTATTGTTGTTAATAATTATTATTTACTGCACGAGTGCGCATACGCAGACACTATTAGTTTATTTTAGTTTGATAAAAAAATATTTATTTCTTCAATTTATTTTACAAAAAGTTACATATGTGTCGAAAATTGTTGGTGTGTAATACAAACTGGTATATAAATCAGAACCTCTTTCATTTCAGTATTCATTGTCGATTAGAATTAGAGAGTTTTCCTATATTACCTTAATGTTTATGAAAATGTTATCTTTGTAAATCTTTATTTCACATGTATGCTCATAAAAGAAATTATTTTTGTTTTTATGCTCATTTAATAAAACAAAAAATATTACATATTTCAATAACACGTATACAGTGATAAGCGTGAAACCGTCGATTGACCAAGAATTATGAGTCCGATTATGAATATTCAGCTGGTATATCATCTCCTGACCAGTCAATATCAACAGCTTTCCCGGTTCGCGCGCTCTGTTCAGCAGCAGTGGCTATCTTGCTTACAGCTAACGTTTGCCAGCTAGTCACATCCATGGGGACACCCTCTGATAACAGAAACAACCATGTAGTTGACGATAAGAACATAGTTTTAAAAGAAAAATAAATTTAATTATTATTTTTTTTTCATTTTACACTTAGTTTTACAGTGGCTACCAAGATACAGGCTCTGCCTGGTTTTTTTTTATACATAGGCACTTTTATAGATTTACACTCGATTGCTATTGTCGCCTGTAAGTGCTGCAGGCAGCGGAATTTTAACTCGGTGTGGTCTTATATGGTTGTAGCAATTAAAGAATGTATAAAATAAACTGGTTTTAAAAATATAGGTGTCTTGTTTCTTAATGAACATATTGAATACATTGTCAGTGAAGTTTAAAACATTTCTACAAATCTCGATACTTAAGCGTAGCAAGATAAATACCAATTACATTGATCTCCTATAAGTTACATTTCGTTATGTACGTTGGATGAGAAGCGTTTTTAGCGTGGTTAATTAACTTACTCTGTACGACATCCAAGAAATGTTCCAACTCATTTCTGTAGGCAAACTTGTAACGGGACGGGAATGAGTAGAAGATTGGTGTCTTCCTAACACCCTCGTGACATATTGTCGCCTCCGTCGAATAGTAAGGCCTTTCGTTTCCTACATTGAGTAAGCCTGTAAACGAAAAACTAGTTAGTCGTATTCTGCTTAGAATATTAAATGGTTATCAAGAAATAATATTATAGTTATAAAATGTAATGTAAATGTAAAACGTATGCTTTTGACAAGACAATAAATCCAAACAACAATTGAGTGTTGCATACTGTTTACTAGTCTGATTCTATTTAAGAAGCATAATAGTAATAAGTACAACATTTTAATGTTAGAGATAAATTAGAGATATATAATATTAACAAATACTGATAAATATTTACCTCTATTACCGAAAGCTTCAACTCTCTGGTCGTGACCAAATGCAGAGAAACGGCTGTTGTCACCAATAGCAACAGCGCCAGATGGAAAAGAGAGTAGATAAGCAACATTGTCAAAATCGTTGATAGCCTTGATTTCAGGAATGAGAGCGGTGGCTGCTACTTGCACACGATGAGGTACCTCCCCAAGAACCCAGCAGGCCATGTCAAAATCGTGAACCATACAGTCATGGAAGATACCACCTGAGTTAGTACAGTTACTATTATTGAAGTGAAACTTGTAATGCGACTTCCAACAAGGTTGCGTTAAACGTTTAACGCTACCATGGATGGGGGGTAGGAAAGCACTGTTGCGTTAAACGTTCAACGCTCCTGGGGAGGGGAATAGAAAGAGACAATGCGAGAAAAATAATCAAACATTTCGTATCTTACTTTAGTTATCATAATTCCATTGTAAATGTTATAGATTTGGATATTTCTCCACTCGAAAATGATTATTAAAAAATGCGATCAATTGTGAACTGTAAGCAATGTTAATAAAGTTTGTATTAAAGAAACAATATGATTTCACTAAAAATCAATTTCTACCCCTTCCTGTTTTCATTTCCACATTACGAAGTTTCACTTCTTCCACGCGGAAGGACTCCACGAACTATTTTTTGCTATAATGAATCAACACACTAATTACAGATCACCCGAGTATTAATAGATTATTAAGGGATATTATGTATGAACTAATAATAATAGTAGAATCATCAGGAACTCTGATGAATACCGAGAGAAACCTATTCAACGTCATTGCCATGCTGACTTCGGTAGACCCTTTGTCAGTAATATTATAACAAATATTTCTAAATAAGATCGAGAATGTTACTAATTTGGTACTTGATACTCTTTGTAGGATACTTACTGTACGAGTATAATTAGTGATTTAATAGTGTGCCTAAACGAAATAATGCTTAAAATAAATTACCTGAAGTTTTCAAATATTCTATGGGGGGAAGAGGTGAATCTTTAGTTGTAAGTTTTAACATTTGAACGTGACCGACTTCTCCACTGCGAATTCTATTCTTAAAGTTTCTATAAGACGGGTCCCAACGTCTGTTAAATGCGGCGTATAAAACACGGCCCTTAGTTTTAGCGGCTTCGTAACACTTTTTTGTATCTTCTATATTCTCAGCAATAGGCTTTTCACAGAACACATCTTTATTGTTGATAATAGAGTTGACAACGATGTCATGGTGAGTGCGAGTTGGAGAAGTAATGAACACGACATTCACTCTGTAATTTATAAAAATAAGGTTATAGTTAAAACGATCCTTGGAAACTACTGTCTCTTTATATGCCTTGAATTACGTAATCATGGTATAAACTCAGGTCAATAGATTAAAAGGGTAGATTAATAGGTTTAAACAAACAAGAATTATAAATCAATTAGTAATTGAACGCGAATTGAAAAGTACAGACATTTATTCTAATGCGTTTCGTTTTATTCTCTTTAATTCTTCAAATGCATCCAATTCAATCTTAATCATCAGTTTTGTTCATCTTCCCATAATAACTTATTCGTTGTAATAGTTTATTTTTGTCTTTTTCCTCATCCGTTAAATTCTAGTCCTCTTGAACTAGAATTTACTATTTTTCTTTTCTTTTTTTATGTCAAAAGGAGGCTAACGAACAAGTGGGTCACCTTATGTTAAATGATCACCACCGTCCATAGACACTAGCAACATCAGGGGAGTCGCAAGTGCGTTGCTAGCCTGTCTATGAGGGAGGGGTAGGTAAAGGAGAAAGGGGAAGGGAAAGGGGGAAAGGAGGTGGGTCTCCGGCGCTCTCACTGACCGAACGAAACGCAACAATGCAAGCACTGTTACTTTACGTCGGTGTTCTGTGAGAGGGTGGTAGTACCCCGGGCGAGTCGACCCATTCATGCTGAAACTAGTAATAGCTACAGCGTGGCTCTACCACATAAATCAAAATTTTCTCATAATACATTGCGTTTGGATTCATTGTCTTCATTAACCTTTTATTATATGCATTCTATTGTTACTATTTACATTTATTATAGTTGCCATTGTAGGTCTTAACCTAATGCGACTTACTTAATAACTTTCAGAAACCTTGTCTTCCATTGAACGAATTCATTGTAATAGTAATTAATAAGGCTCTAATTCGAACTAGTTTATTTCAGTATTTCTTAAATACAAATTTACTGTTAAAAATATGAAGATAAAGGGTATTAAAATCTAACTAATTCCCTTCACTTCCTCTTACTGAGCATTAAGGTATAGAGCAATACTTACTCTTTATCTTTGTAGACACGTTCTGCATCCTTAGAATGTAAGAATGTAATTTTCTCACTGATGTTCCAGTACTTTTTCATCTCATCAAACATTTCGGTGCGGTCGTCGACTATGTATTTCAGACTAATGCGGGGATTTTGAATCATATTAGGCATATGGAAGGAACCAGCGCGGCCAAGTCCAAAAATAGCAGCGACTACCGGAGGCGCTTGGCATTTCGACTTGTGGTTTAATGTATAATTGTTGAGAAACCTGAAATATAATTTATTTAACGGCTTAATAACAACTTTCAATAAAAATAATTAAAAATATCCAAACATATTTTATACAGTTATTTTCAATATACATAGATAGTATCCTAA
Source organism: Antheraea yamamai (assembly GCA_036509395.1). Classification (NCBI taxonomy): domain Eukaryota; kingdom Metazoa; phylum Arthropoda; class Insecta; order Lepidoptera; family Saturniidae; genus Antheraea; species Antheraea yamamai. The sequence continues at coordinate 9,406,394 of AP028436.1, forward strand.
CTAATTTAACGTATATTTTAGGTACAGTATAATATATCTATATTCTAAACATATAATAAAAATTAAGTGTGTATGTGTAATATTAACATAAAAAAATTTTTACTGGGTATGAAAGTATACAAGCTACTGAAAACAAAAATGCAATTTTTGAAATTTTTATCGGTCTGTCTGTCTGTTTGTTCCGGGTAATCTCCGAAACGACTGGACCGATCGATGGGTATTTCACTGGCAATTACAACTGAAATTACAGCGGGTTACTAAGGCTACTCTAAATTAGAGTAGCTGTTAACCGCGGCTTTGCCCGCAGTGCTATCTTCATAATGTTTCAACCGATTTTTACAGGACTTTCACCGGCAGATAGCGGATATTAAAAAAAGTAATTTAGTCTATTTTAGTTTAGACTAGCTGGTTACCGTGGCTTTACCCGTAATGCTATCTCCAAAACGGTACGACCGATTTTTACGGGACTTTCACCGGCAGATAGCAGACATCATAACAAGTACCTAATTTAGTCTATTTTAATTTAGACTAGCTGTCAACTGTGGCTTTACCCTCAGTGCTATTTCCAAAACGATTCGACCGATTTTTACGGGACTTTCACCGGCAGATAGCGAACAATATAAAAAGTAATTTAGTCTATTTTAATTGCAACTAGCTGTTAACTGTGGCTTCGTTCGCAGTGCTATCTTCAAAACGGTTAGGCCGATTTTCACGGGACGTTCACTGGCAGATAGCTGACCTTATAGAAAGTCATTTAGGTTACTCTATTTTAGACTAGCTGTTACCCGCGACTTCATCAGCATGCAATTTAGCAAAAAATATGTTGTTAACTGTAAACATGTGCGTATGACATGAGTTGTACTGGACTCCAAGTATAAATATAATTGAAATTCATATATCTGTATATCTATATATGTAATCTATATATGTAATTTGAATTATATTGTCTTTTTGGTCATTTTTAGGGGTCATTTTTTTGTAATTACCGCGCTTTCGTCTACATAACTCAATAACTATAGTAACATATACGAACATTGTATCGAGTTCAATGAGCAATATTTAAATTGTCGAATATTAAAAATTGCTTATACCGATATAAAGCTTTATATCTTGATTTATATTTATGCAAGATTTCAACACGTCAGCTCATTCATTGTTTTCAGTCCAATATTATAATTATTAACAGTAATTTTGAATATGGAAGGGGTCTTTCTAATAAGATATTAGATCATAAACGTATTACTTACTGGCAATATGGGCATATTATATCATTATAATAACATCTTTAAGTCATTGCTTCATTAGTTCCTTATACTGTGTATATGAGCACTGAGGTAGTTATATGGTGGGTTAAGGTTCCAAATATGTTGCTGATGATAAACGTCATTTGACACACTGTTAGTATTTATATTTTTTTTTTTTTTTTTTTTTTTTTTTTTTTTCTTTTTTTTTTTTTTTTTTTTTTCCCCTTTTTGGTTTTTTTTTTTTTTTTTCCTTTTCCCCCTTTTCCCCCCCTTTTTTTTTTTTTTTTTTTTTTTTTTCTTTTTTTTTTTTTTTTTTTTTTTTTTTTTTTTTTTTCCTCCCTTCCCTTTTCCCCCCTTTTTTCTCTTTTTTTTTTTTTTTTTCCTTTTTCTTTCTCCCCCCCTTCTTTTTTCCCCTTTTTTTTTCCCCCTCTTCTCTTTTCCCCTTTTTTCCTCCCCCCCCCCCCTCTTTTAATTCTTTATTTTTCTTTTATTATTTATTGATTTTCCCAAAATTATTTTATTTAATTCCGTCTCGCCATTTTTTATCTAATGTATACATTACATGTTACTGTAAGTGGTGTGCGTGTCGTACTTACAATTGTTTTTAAAAAGTATTTATATAATTGTACATGATCTCACAATTTTATATATCTTAAATATAATTTAAACAAACGCGTATGGAGCTGCGGGTACAGCTAGTTATAAATGAAAATAAACTTCTGGATAAATCGAAACTCTATCGAAATTTGATGTTCCACTAGTATTCATGTTTTCTCAACACTGACTCCTAAAGTGGATACTGTGAAAAAGTTACCTGGATTCCACGAATCAGTCACATCTATTATTCAACCCTTGAATCATTTTTGCTGTAGGATAATTTAATTGCTACAAATAAGTATTAGTATAGATATATTATACTGATATAAAATAAAAATAAAAGATTTGTTGAAAGTTCCGTAGATTTTCTAAAATAGGATCCGTAAATATCGTAAAAAGAGTTAGAAGAAATTCTTTTTTTCTTATAGTACTTACTCTTCAAACACGTAGTCTTCGGGGGGAGGATCGTAATTAAAATAGGTGTAAGGAGATGCTCCAGCAAACTTCTTGGTGGCCATTTTATTTGTAAAAGTTCTTTCTATAATCTGTTATTAGAGAAATATAAAACATTATATTTCAAAGTATTCAAATAACTAAGAGTACAAATAAAATGTATAAAAATATTTTAAGACGACTACAATTATTACTCCTCAGTTTAAAAAGGGCATAGAAATATATAATAATAACATATTTATTGCCAAACAACTTATCCTAGGCTTACATATATTGATAATATAACAAAGTATGTTGCTATAGATTATACACTGATCTCCACACTAGGCTCGAGACCTGTGTTGTGGATTTCTACTGCAGGATGATTTGTCTATCCGATTAACAAGCGTTTTAACCGCGCTCGTGTGTATCCGATTGTGTATGGTTATGGGAATATCTGTTTATATCTTATATGGTCACTTTTAAAAGCTCTTCAGTGTTATTTTAAGTTAAAGTTTGAAGCCATGAATGGATCTTGTCTCTTGCTTCCCATGGGTTACAGTCCTGGATGTTACAGTATTTGTTTACTTTATTGTATAGAAATGGATGGAGAAAGTAACTAAATCTTCTTGCAAAAGACGATTTTACTTTTGGTATGAACACGTTAAAGACTCTAGAATTAATCATAGTTTTGTAATCGGGGGCGTGTAGTAAGGTGTAGTGCAGTTGTGTGGTGGCATTAGCTATGAATAGTTTGCGAATGCTCAAGATTTGACTTTCTTTATATAGTAGTTCTGTCGGCTTTTCAAACATAACTTTAATAATTGATCATTGGGCATTTTCCAATGTGATCATTTTTGTAGTTGCTGAACCCCCCAAACTGAGTTACAATAGACGAGAACTGATTCACCAAGGTGTAGATTGACTGAGGAGGTTTTTATTAGCTACGTTTCTCGACTATTCTATTATTGAGATTAGTTTTAGGGTGCGTTGTACTGTAACTTTAATATGGCTATCAAAAGAAAATCTGTCATCTAAAATCACTCCTAGATACTTTATTGAACTGACTTCAGTATTGATAGTATTCACGTTTGCAAGTACCTATTACCAAAATGTAGTTAATAATGTCAATAAAAATTGCACTTACAGAGTACTTCAAATTTGAGAGAAGAAATATATTCTATAGATTCTACCATTTCTGATGATCTAAATTATTTCGACAACCTATTTTGTTTTTGTCCTTTGCTAATTTTGTTCTTAATTTTGGTTCCAGTACTGTTCTATTCTATAATATTATATATACACCATACCTCTTCGCATCATGCGAGCAGTAGTTAAATCAAAAGTTTAACAAAATACAACATTTGCATTTTGATTTTTGACGAATGATTGATGAGTGAAATTATCACATCTGTTAATTCACATTCAACTTCATCGACCTATCAGACGAGTGAAAGCCTTTATTTATAAGGCTTTATTAGTTATACTTCACACTCCTTACTTCTACGATCATAACTATTCTAATTTATATTCTGAATTGTTTCTAATAAGTATAAAAATAAATAAATATATTAAATCTGAAATCTAAAGAAAAGGTGAAATGAACAATATTGGTTGAGATAGTAAAAATCATTTAAGTTGTAGAAATCTTATGTTATTGCAATTCTTGCGAGTGTGGAATGATTAATGATTGCTACGCACACTTCTCCCTACTTTTCCATGGTCCTCAATACATAACTTTGCAGATTTCACGAAAATTTTATTAGTATGTTAAACATAGTCAAATTAATAGCAAAGTGATACTTTTGTCCAATAAATAGGTGCTATAATTACTAACGTCTGTGTTTTAAACACATAAAATAATAATAAATAAAAATAAAATTTCTGTTACCTCAATTTATATAGCTGCTATACGACCGTTTCCACGACTGCAGACGATAAATTTAAGTCCAATGTCACGGGATCATTTTATATACTGAGAGAGATCTTCGACATAGAGATTCCATTTCCCATCTATTTTTTGTTGATAAAAGATATAATGTTAAAGGTCTTAAATGTGTTATAACATATTTATATAAAATAATACGATTATCATATTATTGTTTAACAACCGTTATACTTTGCCATAAACATTGTTAATTAACTTTGTTGTTGTATTCCTAAGAGAATTTTAAATCAAAATTATGTTATTATAAATACAGATTGTCACGAAATAATATAATAGCAGTAATAGGTACATATGTATTCTGAAACCAATGTAATTTTGTTGAATATAATTACTTTTTATTTTTCATTAGCATTATGAAATAGCGCTGTCACGAATTTGTTCTAGATAATGTCTTGTTTTGTTCCATAGGAGTAGAAGGTTATGATAGTATTTAAGAACTTCTTCAACGAATACCGCTTAAACTCAAGGGATTAAATAGGAAACTTTGTAGAGTTCTACTATCGACCACTTGATTCTATAAACTATATAATAAACTGAATATTACTATAACTACAATAATACATAATGTATTTTTTTTTAATTTTATTTTTGGCACCCAATCTTTTACATTATTTCTGCCCTTGTCGAGTAGTTAATAGTATTACAAGTTCTTCTTCCATTCCATTTTTGGCAACCAGTCTTCTAGTAGACTATTACTGCCATTGTCAAGTGAGCATCGATATTACAAGTTTCTTGATATAATTTCAATGACCTAACAAGATGGTGGCCATCTTGTTAGTACTTTCCATGGAATTTTTGTGGTATCTCAGAACTCATGGTCCGTGGTATTATTTTCTATTCACTTCACTTATGCACAATAAACAAAGTATATTACATAAAAGACCACCAATTTTCCACAACATAGAGTCAAGTAACACAAGATTATGAACAAAATATAAAATCCACTACATGACAGACCAAAATCCCGCCAATAACTCCATACATAATGTTGTTAGGGGTGCATACAAAGAAAAAGATTGTTATGCTAATTCGACACATTGCTAATTCCTCTATATATAAACAAATTAACACATTCATAATTAACAATATATGAATTTAACATACAAGTCCGAGTCTTCCTATATTGGTTCTGCGATCATCCGATACAAGAATGTACAAGAAATTGTTCTGCACGTTTTTTTTTTTTCGAACTGTCTACGCTAGTGGCCTGGCATGGCCTTAACAGCTTCACCGAACTACCTTTGTACTGCACGTACACGCGCAAATTACTACATAACGATACCTCGTATAATTATGTAATTTTTCACAGGTTCAAAGCGTAATGCGATCACATATAAAATATCCTACTAATGTACACAATCTAATGAGATATAGCAATTAACTACTATTATTAAAAGATTGTGAATTTTCACAAAAACTAAAGAACAAATCATCTGTTCGTTTGGATTATTCCATAAATGAAAAAGGAAAATTTGAGACGTAACCTGCTTAAATGAGATCCCTCGTCTGCCATTGCACGGACCCTTTATTCTTTTTTTTGCTCATATAGACTACTTGTAGGTCGTAATCGACCCCTGAAGGTCGATATAGACCACTTTGGGTATCATCGGTCTCAAGTAACATTGGTGACAAACCTGAAATTTAAAAAAATCATAATTTAAAAAAGATTTTTTAATGAAAATTGTTTAAAAACAGTTTTGGTAATTGTTATCCTATCTTATTCACAACATTCTTACTAGGTACTTGTGCAACACAGTAACCGTTCCATTATTAATCTTCAACCCATACTAATTATCAACAGTTTAGAGAAAATGTTAGTACTTATTTATATTATACAACTTACAAATAATACAGTCGTCAGCGAAATATGTGCCTTTAGAAAAGTAAGGAGATGGTCCAGCGAACTTTGAAAATTCCTTTAAATGATCTGTTAGTAAATAAATAAATAAAAGTAATGAATTTATAACAATAGGATAGGTAAGGTAGTTGTAGGTGGTAGAGCCACGCTGAAGCTGTTACTAGTTTCAGCATGAATGGCTCGTCCGGGGTACTACCACTCGACCCACAGAAACACCGACGTGAAGTATCAATGCTTGCATTTTTGCGTTTCGTTTGGTGAGCGAGCGCGCCAAAGGCCCATCTCCCCTCCCTTCCCCTCTACTCTCCCCCCTCTTCCAACTCACCCTTCCCCTAAATACAGGCTGGCAACGCACTTGCGACTCCATTGCTGTTGTTAGTGTCAATGGACGGTGGTGATCACTTAACTTCAGGTGGTCCACCTGTTCGTTTGCCTCCTATGGCAATAAAAGAAAGGTATATAATGGTATTAGTAACATTAAAATTATTAAAGGTTACTACGTTGATGTATACTCGTAACCACATGCTAAAGAAGTATAGCATATATCAATGCATTAACATTCAGTACTCAGAATATTATTTATTTTTACGTTTAACGACATAATAGATTTTTGTTTAAAAACATTGTATTAGGTATGTTTCAATAGAAATGCTAAACCACAGATTACTCAAATTGAATAGCAAAAATACATTCTCCAGATTCCTATGTATGTTAATTATTTTGGTGATTCCGATTACTTTGACAACCTAATTTATTTTAAACTTTTCTTAAGAGTTTTTTTGGCAGGATCTTGGTCTGTCATGTAGTGGTTTTTATTTTTTTTTCATAATCTTGTGTTACTTGACTCTATGTTGTGTAAAATTAGTGGTGTTTTATGTAATATAGTTTGTTTATTGTGCATAAGTGAAGTTAATGGAAAATAATACCACGGACCATGAATTCTGAGATGCCACAAAAACTCCATAGAAAGTTCTAACAAGATGGCCACCATCTTGTTAGTTCACTGAAATTATATCAAGAAACTTGTAATATCGGAACTCACTTGACAATGGTAGTAATAGTCTACTAGAAGACTGGTTGCCAAAAATGGAATGGAAGAAGAACTTGTACTACTATTAACTACTCGACAATGGCATTAATAATCTAAACGATTGGTTGCCAAAAATAAAGTAAAAAAAAAAACTTTTCTTAAAATTTTGTATATCTCTAAAACATTATATAAATCTACATGTCGTAAGACGAGATGAATTAAGAAAATCTACATCTGTTTAAAAAAACAAAAATACTCAATATAAAATTAATAGATATCGCATTTCTTTATTCAAACATAGGGATCAAAAGTTTAATAAGATAAAAATAATTATCAAAATAATTAGACCCCTGGGGCATTATTATCAATGTAAGATAGATTATGGAACTTATTATTGTTTTCATTTGTTCCTATCATTTTCGTTTCAATGATGCTACACTGAATAATATTTATATTACATACAAAATATTTTAATCTATCTCTACTAATATATAAAGCTGAAGTGTTTGTTTCTTTAGTTGAACGCGCTAATCTCAGGATCCACCAGTCCGGTTTAAAAAATTCCGGTTTTAGATAGCTCATTTATCGAGGAAGGCTTTAGGCTATATATCATCTCGCTAAGACTAATAGGAGCGGAGCACTAATGAAGAATGTTTCAAAATCAAGCATTTTTCCTTTTGAGAGCGTTCGCTGCGTATTAGCGTTAGTATTATATACGTTGCCACGGTAACCATAGAATAGTAACGTCGTAAGTTTCTATCGCAAACATTTTCAAAGTTTATTTTGTGTTTCCTATTCAAAAACTTTATTCTACGTTAGTTTTGTTTCCAATTTTTTATTTGCAATCTATTACGTATTATAAAAACAAAGTATTCTACGTTAGTTTTGTTTCCAATTTTTTATTTGTAATCTATTACGTATTATAAAAATAAAAGTGTGTAATGTAAAATTAAAATAACAACTTTTTGATGAATAGATATGGCTACAAATAACCAAAAAAATTTTTTTTATATTCGTCTGTATTATTATATTTTGTCTGTTTATTTGTTTGTTCCGGGTAATCTCCAAAACCGCTGGACCTATTTTAACGGAAATTTTACTAGCAGATAGTCGAAATTATAGCAGTTGACATATTCTATTTTATCTGTCCGCGGCTTCATCCGCATTGCTATTTCCAAAATGGTGGGACCGATTTTCACGGGGTGTTCACTGGTAGATAGCACACCTCATAAAAAGTAATTTAGGTTTTTTATTCGCCTTCGGCCTCAGTGAAATATCCGAAATGCTTGAACTGATTTTCACGAGATTTTCACTGGCAGATAACTCACAATATAAGAAGTAACTTAGACTATTTTATTTTATTAGCCAAGGCTTCGTCTGCAGTGCTATCTCCAAATCGGCTGTACAGATTTTCACGAGATATTTACAGGCAGATAACTAACTAATGAGCTATATGTTGTTTACTGTAAGCGCGTGAGACGTGTGCTGTACTGTACTCCAAGAATTAATATACATAATTGAAAGTCATATATTTGTATGTAATTTGAATTATATCATCTTGTTGGTCAATTTGGCGGCCATTATGTTTTATTTAACGCGTTTGCGTCTACATAACTCAGTGATTATAGCAGCGTATAAGAACAACACAATTATATCGACAATATATATAATAAAAAAATTAACACATATTGTTCGATAATATATAGTTTAAAATCTTCATTACTTTCTTATATAATGTTAGTGAGCACTGAGGGTGGTATATAGTAGGTTAAAGTTCCAGGTATGTTGCTGATAATAAATCCCATCCCATTCGATATACTATTAGTATTTCTATATCTAATGTACACGTTACATGTTTTAGTAGATGGCGTACGTGTCGTAGTCACAAATGTTTTTGAAAAAGCATTTCTGTAATGTACACACCTAATTACAATTTTACATTTCTTTAATACATTTTAAAAAAGCGTTTGCGGAGCCGCGAGTTACAGCTTGTATTATATATAATTCCACTCCGATCACGTCACGAGTGTAGTGTAGTGTGGTATTGAGTGTATCAAAAATATCACAAATAAAAACAAAGCAGTTCGAAAATTACATGAAGAAATTCAAGGCTATCAACCAATTATTGTACAAAACGTCTTGTCCATAAATAAAAAATAAAGATAATATTTAATAATTATACTACATTACACCTGACAGTGACGGATATTATATGGAACATTTAGAATGCATCTACAATTACAACTGAATCTGCCAGTTTCAGAATTCCCATTTAGTTAATAGTTCAGACGCAAGTCGAATTAAATATTATATATTATGGATTCATATGATCAGATAGATAGACAATAAAACGTTAATATAAAAATAAAACCGACTCATAATAAATCTACTCTAAAAGAATGCATCAGATCGTCTATCACCACAGCTATGTAGGTACCTATCTAGTCTGAAATTTTAGTTAACCTACCAATATCTAAATCACTATTGGTACATTTCCTATTGGATTTTGAAAAGTGCCTTAGTGTATCTTCGAAATCCGAGTTGCAATGCTAAAGAAATTAAAGGATCACTTTTATATTTTCTAAGTCGGTTTATAAATGACAAAGTTCTAGGGTAAAAAACACCAAATTGAGATCCTTATTTTTAATTTCTGTTAGAAAACAAGAAATTCAAAGAAACAATATATTTGAAAATACTCTGTCAGTGTGGAATAATTAGCGTACCGTTGCACATTTCACATGACGCCTCTTATATAACCCCAAAAACGGCTGGATCATTCGTTTGTCGTGAGATGTTTGTTATTTTTTATGTACAATCTATTATTACAGATAAAAATATGATCAGATTATTTGCAAATATATTTTAATAAATACGATCATAGAATTCAGTACTTACTGGTGTTAAAAAAAACTTATCCTGCAGTTAATCATGTTTGACTTTTAAATACACAAGGATATATTAAAATAAATATATTTGTAACCTCAACTTATTTAACTATCGCTCGACCCCTTTAAAGATCGCAGATGTTAAGCTATGTAATTTAAAAGAGTCGATGTCATCTTATATTTAAACTCCATGACGATCCAGTTTTAATCAAATTCGTATTGTCAAAAGTCATGGTGTTAAAGGTCTTTAAAAATATAATAACATAATTATACAAAAATTCCACATTTTTAACAGCTATTTTTATTCATGGAGTTTATTGTTTTATTATTCTACTAGCTGACCCGCGCAGCTTCGTCTGCGTCAAATCGGTTATTATCAGTTCCAATTTTATTTCCAAACACAAAAAACCTTAAAAACCTAGTACCCGATTGTAGCGACACTGGCCGGGCCCTGTTGTGAATCCAAACTATCCTATATATATTGGAAAGAAATGTATTCCCGGTATCGCCTGGGTTGCTCCTTTGGCCCTCACCTCTGCGCCCCATTTACTATCCTCGCAACAACGCAATAATTTTACCGGCTTATAATTTTTATATTATTATCTTCTAACCAACTTCATCAATTAATGTGCTGTAAAAGGTAAACTTTATCTCCATAAATTATTCAATTTGGAATTTAACTATTTGTTTTAATAAGAATTTGTAAAGTATACATGAAACCTATATATAATAATTTTAGTAATTTGCAATTAGTAATTGAAACATTTATTTTCTTATTCGCATAAAAACAATCTTTTAGGCTGAGATATTGAACTTAGATATACGGTATCTCGTATTTTTTTGTAAAGTTAACAGTAATGAATTTTGCTACGGATTTAAATTCTTTATTTCAAATCATTACAGGAACGCACGCTATGTTATAGAATTTGTTAATTTGAATTAAATTTATTGTGATCAAGTATTGAAAATAATATATGTTTACCAAAATAAAAAGGAGTCTAATATACCTTTCTAACAGTGAAATAATTTTCAAAATCGGATCAGTAGTACCAGAGATTACCCGAACATCCAAACACACTAACTTCAACTTCAACTTTTTAATATTGTAGTTTCATAGTTACGAATTCTAACAGTGTCAAGTCAGTCATGGAATAGTCACTTTATAGGTAGTATTAAATTTTTATTATGCAGTTTAGTTCTTCCACATTATACCACTGAGATACACAAAGACAAACACAACACTTACATACATCATGCTTTAAATAAATATATACTTACATAATAATTACTGTTAAAGTTTAATTTTGTTAAAACATATAAGATTAGCCAGAGTATTGACAAAGGGAGAAAATACACACCTTTGTGCGTTTATTAAAATCAGACGGACATAATATATTGTTAAGTAAAATATCATACAGTACAAACCTAATTAAATTAGAGCAATTGAAAAAAAATGTGTTCATCCAACCCACATTCACATATTCAGTTGTCCCTGATTCTGATCTCTTCAAGATGGACTGGAGAGCACACTTCTACAGATAGATCGTCAGTCTACAGATAGTAGACGCAGCAAGTTTGTAACAGTCACGAAAGTTATAAAGCCATGGCTTACCCGGAACGTTATCCTGAATATACCCGGAAGCATATGGTTTGCCTTTAATTTGGTTGGATACATTCCAGTTTAAGTTCCATGATGCAAAGTCAGTCTTTGTTTAGAGAGGATGAATCCTAAACATAGGTTATATAGTGATCAAAAGAAGTCCAACAGCTTCATTGCCCTTAACCCTCGTGGTTAGGCGCATGAGGAAGTTGGGCCTCAGGGTGGCCCTCGAGAAGACTGAGACCTTGTGATTTCACGGGCCTCGGCGAGGGCCACCACCTGGGGCTCACATAATGGTAGAGGGCGCCCGGATCGGGGTGGGAACCTGGATGAAGTATCTGGGTCTCACCCTGGACGGGCGCTGGCGGTTTAAGCCCCATTTCGCGGAGCTCGGACCGCGAATTGCTGGAGCTGCGGCGGCGCTCGGCCGGTTGCTTCCCAATATAGGGGGGCCAAGAGCCGGGTGCCGCCGACTCTACATGGGAGGCGTGCAGGCGATGGCTGCCTACGGAGCACCGGTGTGGGCCGACGCCCTCGGTGCCGACAACGTGCGTGCGCTCCGCAGTGCGCAGCGCACGGTGGTACTAAGGGCGATTCGGGCATACCATACGGTGTCCTCGGCGGCGGCCTTCACGCTCGCCGGCTTCCTGCCCTGGGAGCTGGAGGCAGAAGTTCTCGCTGCCGTGTACGAAATCACGGCGGCGAGAAAGCGAAGTGGGGAGCCTCCGGCTCCCAAAGAGATAGACGAGGACACCGCGCAGCACGCTCAGACAGAGTGTGGGAGAGACAGCGCCGCACTCTGGCTGCGGTGGTAGGACGTGATTTTGTGACGTGAGTGTGGTTTTGTCCATGCTCGGCAGCAACCAGACTTGGCAAGCGATGGCCTCCTTCTGCGAGGAGGTCATCTCGCAGAAGGAGGCGGTGGGGAGGGCCTGCGAGGTAGATCCTTTAAGCGGCCCTCTCCGCCAACGGAGGGCCGGCGGTAGGAAACGGCGCTTTGACCAACTCCTCCCATCACCGTAACTGGACCTGAGGGGATGGGCTGGGGGCCCATCTCCTCATTGCACAGGTCCGGCGGACGAGGGGAGGCAGCTGGTGTGTACCCAGTCTGCCTCTCTATAGGTAGGTGCTCGGCGGTCACCTTCCGCCGGGCGGACCGTTGGGGCGGCTCTACAAGGTTGAGTAGCATTGTACGATGCCTTGCCGCTCCAACAATTACGGTCTGTCAGTACACCGTGGGGTTTTAGTCCGTGAGAGCCGGACATAACCCACCCTCTCCCTCGGGAGGGTGGCGTATCCATAAGAGATTTCCCCACGTTAAATCTTCATTACCCTGGATCCTACTATGTCCTGGTATCCATGACCTACATATATAACTACATAGAACTACATAGATTCCTAAACAATGACATTGATACAAATGAAATTTAATAATTATGATAACTGGGGACTTTAGAAAATTTCGAACTAAGCTGAATAGTTTGTAAGCAACTTAGAGTATCTGTCAAAATGATAGTTTAATCTAATTTATGTGATAGTACATATTTGATAGCTTCTAATATAGCAACTATTTCACCTGTGTAGGCGGAGGGTAAAGAAGAGTATTTATTACTTTTTATAAAATTAGTGTAGATAAAACTGATATACATATAAAATGTATATTATTGTCATATAAATAAATGTATTATTGCAAGCATACGCGTACATAAATCTTATAGCCGAATGACGCGAAATTAAAAAAAATAAAAACTTAGCGTAAGTCATTATGACCTAATGTGGTTAATTCTGAAGCTGACGGGTTAAATAGCTAATTATATTTAATTGAAGTATGTGAAATATGTCAAAATAATATTGAAACGTAGTGTCAAAAGTTCCAATAAGAACGAAAACCCTTTGTTTCTTTAAGGCAAATAATTTCATTAATATATTTAAAAAAAACATTTATATATAGACTTTTTGATACAGCAACCAACTCGGGCGTCCCCAGAATTCCCTACAAAATTATTATTACAATCTGATCAGTGGTTTCGGTGTGCATAGAGGACAAACATTGGTTTTTATATATAAAGATTAATAATTACGTACAAAAAACTTAATCGTAAGTAACATTATTAATGCGAACGTTTGTTTGTTCGTTACGCTCTTACGCGCAACTACCCAACCGATCATCATAAAATTTTGCATACATTTTATCAGTTGTACAGAAACAGATATATACACTCATCAAAAAAGTCTAAGCAACATGTACTAATTTAAATTTTAGGATGGTTCTTCACATTATAACGTTGTATTTTATTTTTAAAATAATATCTTTAGGGTGCTATGATGTAAAAATAACAGCTGTTGTCTTTATAAGTTCTTTTAATAACAGAAATGAACAATATTAGAATATACTGTAGAAACTAAGATACATAAGAAACTAAACTTTTTTCTTACAAAATGAAATTTCTAAAGAAAATGTATTTATTGTGAAAGAATAGAACAATTTAATACAAAGTATGGGCTCCTCTGCTATTCAGAACTTGTCGGCAACGATTATTCATTGAATTAATGAGACTGTTTATGTCATCTTGCGGTATTCGCTCCCAATGGAATTGTAGCAAATCCTTCAGCTGTTGGGTTGTTGTCGCTCCGTCCAAGTCCTTCAAAACACGTCTCTGGAGCATGTCCCATGCGTGCTCGATGGGGTTGAGATCTGGCGATTGTGCAGGCCAGGGCAATACCCGGATGTTCTCCGTTGCAAAGTATTCACTGGTTCGCCGAGCTGTATGTGAACGCGCATTATCATGCATTAACCTAAAATCGGAGCCAAAGGTTTGTGCAAATGGGTAGACATAAGGTCTGAGAATATCCTCAATGTAATTTTCAGCATTCATGTTTCCATTTACAAAAACGAGCTCAGTTCGCCTGTTCTTCATAATACCCGCACATAACATAACTGTTGAGCCGCTGTATGGATGAACTTCCTGAACACACCTGAGCCTTTCAGTATTTCCGGGCCGACGATACACTCGCACCCTTCTTGTATCAGGCTTAAACCCGAATCGCGACTCATCGGAAAACATAATTTTATCCCATTGTTCCTGGGCCCATGTTATGCGTTCTCCACACCATTCATATCGACGAGCGCGTTTCCCGTGACGTATCGGTGGGCACCTGATTAGGCGTCGAGCTCGTAGGCCGTACTCATGCAGTCGATTTCGCACAGTTTGAGGACTTACATCAACACCACTTGAAATTTGTAACCTCAAACTTATCTCTCGAGTGGTTAACATCGGCTAGCGTCTTGCAGTCAGTTGTATGTACCGGTCTTACCGAGTGGTTGTACTCCTTTTACGGCCTGGATGCTGTTCAGCGTGTTCTCCTGTATTATTGTAGCGCTGCCAAAGACGAAAAATAACACTTCTATGAATGCCAAAATGTCGAGATACCTGAGATTGATTACTTCCCGCTTGCAACATCCCTACAGCTCTTTGCATTTCATCTGCCATCAAATGACGTCGCTTCATGACGTAAAGAATATCTAACGATTCAATTTTGTCGCTAACTTTATTTAAATGGTTGGTAAAATTATAAAATCAAGACTAAACGTAGCAATTAAAACGCACTTAAATTCAAACAAATTCGCAGTCATTTGAATTTTATGAAAAAACAAAACATAATCAAATTTTTTTTACAACCAGCCAGTATGTCATCAATAACAAAAAAGTTTACTTACCTACGCACTTTGTTTGAGTAAATACTTAGAAATTAATTAATATAAATGGTAAAATTTGTAATATCACGCATGTTGCTTAGACTTTTTTGATGTGTGTATATCATTCAGAAAAAATGTATTGTGCAATGCCGAAATAATAAACTACTACCTAATGGATTTTGATACAGTTTTATCTATGGTTTATATAAAGCAGAGAAAAGTCGACGTATTCAAACGAAGTCACAAGAAGGAATTTTTGGCTGCTTACATTGAAAACGCTGGCCAAAACATATGAGATACACACGTCAAAGTAATGTATTACGGAATTGTAGATATTACAAATGCCTACAGAAAAGTCCCCGATGACATATGTCTATCTTTCAAGGATAATTATTAAGGTAATAATTTTTATCTTTTACAAATTACTAAAAAATAATGTGTCACTTGTGACGCTATTCAGATTATGGTATTAATCCTTAACTATTTACATATTTTTATTACGTTGTACATCTAATGCAGTTCAAAATTGTCCTTTCCAGGATATAATTTGAGGAGATCACAGATTTTAAATTACGTGCGAGAAAAGAAAGATTTTTTATGAACATTTTTACGTAGCTTCTATGACTTTGATGACCTGTAGATATCAAAGCGCCAAAAATGGACCCTAATCATTGAGACACTTGTTAGGCAACATAAAACACGCATGCAACGCCGGGGTCGCTCATTAGTATATATGACAAATCTTTGATTTGAACTAAAAACTCTTGTTTTAAACACACTAGTCGGCAAGCAGTTGTCGAAATTTCACCATAACTCATAATTATTTAAAGTATCAATATTAAGATTAAGTTTCAGTATCAATATTTAGATATTAAGGCCGTGTACGCTCTGGCGCGGAACATTGTGGATTACAATTCAAAAATGGCAATAAAAGATAAAAAAGAAACCGTCATAAATGCGACATTCTCTATGAAAAATAGGGAATATAGTATAATGTAAACTAATCGTAACGTAACGTAAATTAGTCAACGTATAATATTTAATAATTAAGTAAAATAACAATAGTTGTTCACATGTAAAACAATTTTTAACTAGGCTAAAAAAATTAACGATATCATAAAAAGGTGCGGACCAAGAGTCTGCAGAAAAAAAAATATATTAAGAAAAAAAGACGTTCTTTTTCAAATTTTTTTCTTGATAACCAAATAAAACAAAGGAGGAGGATGAACATAAACTTAACTGTTTTGCCTCTGTATATTTTTATACCTAGCTTTATTAAAAATAAAGCAATTAATTCTGTATTATAAAATATGTATGTATTCCAAGAAATGTTATAATTATAGAATGGATAGTTTTACTTCCATTACAAATTGAAGAACAAAACAGAAACTGCATTTTTCAATTAGAAGCACGTCGAAGAGTTAAGTCGTAACTCACGTAAACATCGCACACATTGCATAAGAATAACGTTTAGATCAAACCTACAAAAATGGTATCTGTTGAAAATCATTTTATCATTACTATTAGGTCTTTACCTGTGAAATTGCCGTTTTGTATGAAAAAAATTTTTTCATGTATTTTTTATTCGTATTAATCGAAGTAATCACCCATGCAATCAATGCATCTTTGCCAACGCATTGGCAGTTTATTGATGCCCTTCTTAAAGAAATCAACTGGACGGGAGGCAACAAATTCTTCAAAGGCATTTTGTACTGTCTCTCGGGTATTGCATTTTTTTTCTGCCAAGGAGTTATCCAAATTCTGGAAAAAGTAGTAGTCTGTAGGCGCAAGGTCTGGTGAGTAGGGCGGATGACGGAGAACTTCCAACCCCAGTTCTTGCAACTTGGAGACCGTCTGCTGTGCAGTATGAGGTCGCGCGTTGTCGGAGACGAGCGATTGACCAATGCTGGTTGGAGATGTGCCAGCTTCTCCATCATTGTATTCAGTTCTTCACAGTACACATCTGCAGTAATGCTCACCCCGTTTGGTAAAAAGCTGTGATGAATCACACCGGCGCTAGACCACCAAACAGTGACCATCACTTTTCTAGGGGTAAGTTTTCGTTTAAGCCATTGTTTAGGTGCTGAACCAGGAACCAACCAACTTGCTGAGAGCTTGCGGTTATCAAACAGAATCCATTTTTCATCGCAGGTAACAATGCGGTTCAAAATTCCTTCATTTGTGTGTCTGTTGAGCAGTGCAAGGCACGTCTCGACGCGTACTTCGCGCTGGCGATCATTGAGTTCGTGGGGCACCCATTTGTCAAGCTTTTTTACCTTGCCAATTTGACGCAAATGGACCAATATTGTTTTGACGCTAACGTCGAAAGCTGCTGCTAATTCAGCCGTACATTGTGTATCATCAGCTTCCACAATCGCCTTTAATTCGTCATTGTCGACCAAAGTCTTCGGACGACCGCGAGGTTCATTTTTCAGGTCGAAATTCCCAGAACGGATGCAAGCAAACCAATAACAGGTGGTACGTTGGTTTGTAGTGTTAGCTCCGTAAACGTCGTTGATGTTGCGTGCCGCTTGTGCCGTGTTGCTGCCACGACGGTACTCATATTCCATAATTACTCGAATTTTTAACGTATCCATGATGACAAAAAAGATTGAAATGCGATGAAAATGTAACACTAATCAATAAACAAATGTCTACTTTTGGAAAAAGAATTCCATGTTTTTTAAATAAAATTAATTTGAAATTAGAATTCTTAGCCAAACAAAAATTATTTTGATTTGAAATGGCCAGTACTGCCGAACGGCAATTTCATAGGTAAAGACCTATTATAAATAGAATGTCAAAGCACGTGATTCTTCTATAATTTATTAAAGTTATTCAAAGGAAGTACTAACAACTGGCTACAGCGACACGATTTATTGGTATAATTGGCATTTGTCATCAACTGCATTACCACGGAAACTGCTTTGTTTTTAAATTAAAACAATCGATACTATTATAAGAATATTTATTATTCTTAAAGATCTATTTCTTTTACATTATTACTGAGGATACTGCATTGTGAAAAGAGTGTGTAAAACGATGATTTACCCATTTCACACTCTAATCGATTCCAACAATCAGCACGCTTCGTAATAATTGCTGACTACACAATTTTGAAATGTACGGACAGACCTGCATATTTATTATTATAAAGATAAAAGATTTATACATATAAAAGAATGTAAATTGTTATATCTGTACTTTTCAGACTTTTGTGAAAAAGTTATTGCAAGTGACTAAGAATAAAGTTAAATAATTTCTAGAAATGTCTGTCTGTCTGTTTGTTTGTGCACGTGTCACTGCTAAAGTACTACGTTCATAATAAAACGTCACCTAAAAAACCATAAAACATATCTTTTAGTAACATTTAGTCTTTTATGCATTAAAATTGGACTGTTATCGGGTCGCGAAGTCGTGGGTATCAGCTATGCAAAAATAAAATGATTAAAAATACGACATATATGTGCTGGCTATATATATGCACTATTTCAGGAAATTTCGAACGTTGATGTGCCAATACATTTCTCAAAGAGTAGACACCAATAATTATGGCTTTCTATATAACATTACATACATACAACATTTCTACATAACTTTTTATTGTCGAACTTAAGTTACAGATCAGCAAAACAATCTATAAAAAAACAGATTACTTCTTAATGTAAGATAAATCTAAATTATTTTACCGTCTTCTACAAGAAAATTAAATTAAAGTAACGAACTATTTATCTCTACTAATATTATAAAGAGGTAAAGTGTGTGACGTTGTAGGTAGGGTAATATTTGGATCTACTAAACACATTTTGAAAATTCTTTTACCAATAGAAAGCCACGTTATTTGTGAGTGTCATAGGCTATGTATTAACCCGCAAATGATAAGACTTTTTTGTGGAAGTCGGATTGAAAACATTTCTTACGTACGCTGCCATAGCGATAAGAGATATATGATTGAGTTCCAGAGAAAAGTTGTAGAGCTTGATAATGCCCACAAAAATGTCAGCATATGTCTCACTTTTATATTTAAGTCACAAAAAGTAGTTTTTTATAAATGTTTACCGCCCAACGATGTGGGCACGGGTCAGCTAGTACTTCTATATTAAGCAAATCCTTATGTAAGTAATTAGTCTTAACTTTTTTTAGAAACTTTTCAAATTGATAAACGCGTGATAATTGATTTTATTTTTATTAATAGCGCCATATAAAATATTATTAGGCTTAGTTTCTGGTAATTTATCAATATCAATATGCGAATGGGTGGCTAACATATATCTACTTAAAAAGTATAGTTTTACCACCATACATCATGAAAACATATGGAGTTCCAATAAATCCCAGGAAAAATGAAATCGTCTAGATTATAGAGAGTAGGAATATATCCCCAACGACAGTTCTTTGTTAATTTATTCTAAAACTTCGCCTGCTCAAACTTGCTTAGCAATAATTTTAATATGACAACTACAATCACGGAATCAGTAGATATAAATATTTATGTAATCTATGATGAAATACATTTTTTAAAGAGTCGAGTTCCAAGCAATGCACTACAAAGCTCAAGGCTAAGTATAATTGTGGGCTTCAATGGTACTACGCTACTCTTAGCTAGCAATTAAGGTATTACAGCTTGTCCTCATCACTAATACTGCGCACATACAGACAGGCGCCATATTCACGTTGAGAAGCGTCTGTAAAAAAGGATACTCAAGCAACGTATACGTTTATGTGAATTAAAGATAATACGACGCGTTTTTCTAATATAGTAGAATTTTGAATAAAAGATATTGATCTCATTCTGTAAATTGCTAATTTCTGGAGATATCTCTTCTTTCCATGGTAGTTCATATAGCCACAACATTTGTAAAAAAAAATCAAACAAACCCAATGGGTCAAAAATCTCTGCAATGGCAGCAATTACACTGTGTGTTTCCACTTGTTAAAAATTAACCTGTTGAAAAAAATGTTGTTCAGATAATTATAATCAACTATGAACAAACGTCTTGATTGGCTCTAAGGCTCCAATTTTTAAAACAAGCGAAGAAGACTGTAGAGTTTCAACTTATGCGATTATCTGAGCATCATTTAAACTCGATTTCCTTAAATACAAGGAATTCAGTGTAGAAATCATATTGTTAGTCAACTCGATTACTTTATTTAGATCATCATCACCATCTGATAACGAATCACCAATATAATAATCATTAATAATCGCTTCAGACAGATCCTATCGCTTCTGCACTCAAATATGATAGTACTTGCAAATATAGATGACCCTAATTTCGCCTTTTCATTTCAAAATCTATATGATAGTGATTGGTTTTATCATTTTTCGTATATTTTGATTGAAGGGATTATTTACGGACTTAATTCTACCTTGTTGATAATTTTTGTTAATGAAATAAAATGCAGCTCTTCCATGAACTGTTTGATATATGAATGACAAGATATGTTAGTAAAAAAAATATTAATTTTAACGACACAAATGACAATCGCGAATCTATTTAATTTGCACAAGTGCATTTCCTATTAGCATAGTGTACAAACTATCATCATGCCAAATTTCGTTAAAGTCGGCTCAGTAGTGTCTGCGTTATACTCGTACTGTAGTGTCGTTTCGTTTAGTCAACAAGCAAATATAATGGTTTAAGCAAAAAATCGTTCGCTTTTTCCGGATACCTGAGAAAATCGCTAATTCTCATCAATAGATTATCTCCTTTAGCGCGTTCAAGTGAATCAACCCTGTCTCCGTGACAGTGAGTGGGCTGCCGTCATTGGATAAATAATTCCACTCGCACTTATCTACTTCAGCTAGTGTTAAACTACTTTTGTGGTAATTTAAACTGAAAATAATAGTTAAATTAGGATAAATTTTAACAAATAAGTATTTTGTAGATACCAACAATAATTAAAATAAAAGTTGCATGAAGAATTTTATTTAAAAAAAAGAATTGCGATATTCATGCAAAGCGAAATATTGTTTAAACGTAGATACGTAGATTAAACTTTATAACGTATACCCACTATAGAAATATTTAGTTTCGTGTATAAATACAGATGAAGGAATAAACAATGATACAGCATCCCTTATTTTCCAAAGTGGTCCAGGTGGACCCCCAGGGTCCACGGGAGACTCGACGGGGGACTACTTCGGCGTGTCAAAAAAATGGGGGTTCATAATACGTAAGCGGGTTTCCACAAAAATTGATTAGCTTTCGATAGTGAAGAACTAAAATATTAGCTTGATTTCAACTATCAATGTAGGCAGATAACTAATTTTTTAAAGCTCACAGCACAATCAATTAATTCATTAACCAATCAATTCTCACTCTTTTTTCGAAAACTAATTAATTCGTGGTTGGAACTCAACCGCAATGCAAATTTCTATAGTTAGATCTAATCTTCACATTTTTTTTGTCGAGTATTGGGAATATGGCAGAAATGTAGGTGCAGGAGTCCACCGGAACCAGCTAAATTTTAAAATTCTATGAAAAAAACAGTCTGAAAACCTCTGATCTATACTAGTATTTATTATTAGAAAAAGGGAAAGTTTGTTTATAAAAGATGAATAACTAAAACTAGAGATCCGTTTCTAAAAATTCATTCACTGTTATAAAACCAAGCTCCCTCTGTGCCATTGGCATATTTTATTATTTTTACTTTGTAATTGATTTATTTAATCGTAAGGCTAAATAGAGTATCTTCAGAGAATTACATACTTAATCACATTAGTGCGTCATCGATGCCGTGCACCCTTGAGCTAGTTGTCAAATAAAAACGGTTGAGTGCCTTAAGCGCTCCCCTTATTAGTCCGGTGAAGCTGTTAAGACATTGCTAGGTAAATAGCGTCATCGATAAGAGTGATTAGGTTATCTGGAGAGCCGTTGTCTTTCCAGTGGACACTATTCTATAATATTGTGGACCGACCGTGTTTCAGACCCGATATTTACATCATAGATGAATCAACCCACCCTCAACAATAATTCATCCCAGCATACTATAATAATTAACGCAAACGAAGTTGTTGGCGGTTGGTTTTTTTTTATTTCTCAATCAATATAACGATAGTCAGTATAAAGTATATAATAATAACATGCAATAGAATTGTTAAAACCTTTGATTTGTTGGTTACAAAAATGTTGACTTCCACTTTACAAGTAAGAAATGAATGAAATCTATAACTGTATTTACCCATTTATCTGAACGCGGCAGAAGATCAAGGAGATATGTTCTAGAGCCGATTACCCTCTTGAAATTTCTCTTGTGTTCAAAGTGAGTGTATTGAAGCGGAATGTTCCACGTCAGAGGTAAAAGCAAGTATTCATGTTTAATTTCACTCCGTATGGGGAGCATGTGAAAACCTTTTATCTGGACCCGAATTCCTAAGAAAAAAATGATTTTGACTTCTAACTATTTACTGTGGCATCATAATCTTGACTTTGTAAGACATTCTTTAAGATTGATGCTATAAAAGATAAATAGGCATGTACATAAAAACTTATTGAATATATTATACGAAACGACATAATTAACATTCTACTTATAACAAAAACAGGTGTATAATTTTATGTAGATCACGGGTTATGAAGTCGTTTATCAGATGGATTAAAAAAAATGATCTTATATAATGCTATGCGAAAGATATATTGCTATACGTAGTGTATAAGGAATTTAATATACATCTTACG
The DNA here is from genome assembly GCA_036509395.1 of Antheraea yamamai. Classification (NCBI taxonomy): domain Eukaryota; kingdom Metazoa; phylum Arthropoda; class Insecta; order Lepidoptera; family Saturniidae; genus Antheraea; species Antheraea yamamai. Next base: position 9,429,367 of record AP028436.1, read on the forward strand.
CTTAATATAATTTTCTGAAACTAAACTCTGAAACTAGACTCGAAATTAATAAGACACCAAACTTAAGAATATTGACAACAAAACTTAAATGTGTCTCCTTATACACTAGAAACACCAATCGGGCTGTTCATCCGAAATTAGAAAAATAAAAACCCAATAACTATTTCTGTTCCAACATATTTATGAATAAACTTAATAAGGTAATGATCACGAGTAGAAATGTAGACAATTTAGAAATCACTGTTTTAGTAAATTTTAAAATTAAATGAGTATTAAAAAGAGTACAGAAATCTATAATTACTGCGCTTACCAAGGAAACAACATGAAAGATTTGAATTACATTCTTTCAAATTCGTTACACGTATCTGAATTATGTAGTTTATTAGTTCCGTCCAAATTTTTGCGGACAGAACTGGTTGGCATTCTATAAGTATAACTATAGCACTAAACTTGAAAATATAAATATTTACAGTAATAAATATTGACACAGAACATAAGTAAAATATTTTATGTGAAATAAATTATAGAAGTTTCGATAAAACGATGTAAATATCGACAAATTTAAATTCGGAAGCACAACTGATAACTTCAGTTATTAGAAATATGGAATAAAATATCATTTATCATTATCAAGTAATAAGTAAATCCCCTGACAACAGACAGAGATCTTTTTCTAAAAATATATTTACAGCTTTTAACATGCTAAGTTTGAAATTTAAAACAAAACCTTAAAAGTTCAAGTTGAGATTTATAATTGACGAATACAAAAAACAGAATTACAACTTATGAGGAACAAGGAACTTAAGTACAGTTATTATTAACTTAGAATAATTGGAGACATTCGAAGGGTATTTTACAAAAATCTCAAGCTTATCTTATCTACCTACGTTCATTGACCTGGCGTCTGAATACCACTACCAATTTTAAAATAGTGCGAACCAACTATCCCTACCTGTAATAACGTTTTAAATCGTATCTTATGAAACAGAACAAAGGATGAACCTATAGCCATAATTAAAAAAAACCTGGGAAATAACAGATATAAAATTCCTGACATTTTAATGAAAGTCAGTCGAAAGTTAATTACTGCGTATGAAGACAGTGCCTCGCACGACAGGTATTTTTTAATGTAAATCCATTAACCGACTTGTACACAAATTTATAATTATCAAATAATAACTGTCATTATTCTAGGAGTCATAAGATATACTCAGGTTTAAAAATAATAGAAGAAAATAGGAGCAAATCTTGCCTTTATAGTACGACAATACAATAAAATAATTGAAAGTCAATGAGTCAATATTTTTGAAGATATTCCTACTGTCTTTCGTCTTACTCACTTAATCACATTTTTGAATAAAGATTTTTTAACCCATTTTTTTTTGTTTTCAATATGATTTTTCAAAGATTTTATTTTATGCGAACCTTGTCCTAACACACACGATAAAGAATAAATTAGCCAAATTGGTGTCGCCGCCTAAAGCAATTCATTTGTTTATTTATAAGAGGGTAAACAAGGTTCCATTATATAAATATAAACAATTACTAAACTACTTAATTAAAATTACAAATTAAATGTAAAAAAAACATAACGTTAAACAAGATTATAACAAAAATGGAATTATACAACGACCGATATCCATTGCTTCAGATAAGGACTATCGTATATGTCTACCAGTGTTTTCATTATTCTGTTGGGACTGTTGCAAAGTCTACCTAGGATGGAACTCTTTTACGCATGATCGCATAAATATTATGAGCGTTCACCAAAAAAACAATATTTTATTTAATGCTCATTTATTTATACGAAAAAATATTACATACCTTGTACAAAACAATATAATTAACCATGGTAGCGTATTTATAACAATAATAAGTATAAAATCTTCGATAGAGTGAAGATCATGAGTTCGTTTATGAGTATTCAGATGGCATGTCATCTCCTGACCAGTCAAGGTCAACAGCTTTACCAGTTCGCGCGCTCTGTTCAGCAGCAGTTGTGATCTTGCTTACAGCCAATGTTTGCCAGCTAGTCACATCCATGGGGATACCCTCTGATAACAAAAATCATATCTTTAAAAAAATCAACGACAATAACAACATACTTTTATAGACATGCACATTTATACTTGATCACTATAACTACTTACAAATGTTACAGACAGCGGAATGTTTAAAGAACTGTGGTTTTATATAGTTATCATAGCAGAGTACTGGTGGACTCGAATCACACGAAAACTAAATACTCTAACAGTATTATCCTAACTAATATTATAAATGCGAAGGTGTTTTTGTTTGTTACTCTTTCTCACCTTTGAATATCATTTTAGCCAAACGTGAAATAATAGTTAACAAACAAGTACAATAAGTAAACAATTTGCAGTCGCGAGTTAGGAGAAAATAATGGCAAATGCTTCAGTCACAACTAAGAAAAAAATGGTTTAAGGCTTTTCTGTAAAACAAACGACTCTCGGACGAACAGAGCTATATAGATATATGATAAATTCGGTTTCAAATAGGTTTATATAATTTTCTAATTATTTCATAAGATTACATGCTAATTGAAATGTTAATTAAGCGGATTCGTTTGTTCTTAAATATCATCATCACATCAGCCTGTAAAAAAGCCATTCCAGAATCATAGGCCTCTTCACAAAGGAAGGTATGTGAATAACTGGCGCGATACAGTGACACAAAATCTTACATCACTGCGACAACATTACACATATCACACACGTGCACGCATACAATCTTACACATGAAAGTGGAAGGGTTTTATTTTTTTCCCTTATCAAACTGAAATAGTTTAGAAAATTATTCGATACGAAATATATATAAGAGTTGTTGAGGTATGTATACTTGGTACACACATATGTTTCAACAACTCATTTATGTATGAATAGGTTAGCTCAGATAGGTCGCGAATTGCATATATCAGGCAACAACCCAAGCCGAGGTGTGAAGTGGGCCCTGGAGCTAGTTGTCGAATAAAATCGGCTGAGTGCCTTAAACGCTCGCCTTAGTAGTCTGGTGAAGCTGTTAAGACATTGGTTGGTCGAAAAAAAAGGTATGTGCATAGCCACCACGCCAGCCCACGAAGTATTAGCGATTTCAAACTGAGTGAAATTCACAGTTCTATATTTTTCTACATAAAGTGTCACTATAAAGAACATTTCTCAGTATGCAGGTTACATCACAATTTTTTTCTTCAGCCGATACTGTTGCCATTATTTAATCAGTGCGAAACAGTTTATGCGAGTTTATGCGAGTTCCAAAAATTCGTTATCACATATTGGGGTACGAAACTACAGATATGGAAGTGTTATCCGACCGGTCGTACCAGTCGATCACCAGGACATTACGTTATAATGCAGTTAAATGTATAAGAGGATAAATTGAACAAATAAAAAAATTAGATAAATGTTGTAATTCGTTATATGGTAATCGCAAACTTCTATTCTGTATCACAAATATATGAGGGATGGGAACATTTTAGTTTCATTCTTGTTGTGCATATTATGTAACAAGTGGTAAATTAAACTCACTTTGCACAACATCCAAGAAGTGTTCCAACTCATTTCTGTAGGCAAACTTGTAACGGGACGGGAATGAGTAGAAGATTGGTGTCTTTCTAACTCACTCGTGACAGATCGTCGACTCCGTCGAATAATATGGTCTTTCGTTTCCTACGTTGAGCAAGCCTGTAAACGAAGCACTATATTCTTCAAGGATTGTCAAAATATAATTACTATAGCTGCAAAATATAATGTATTTTTTCAATGAGACCATAAATCAAAACAAAAGATGAATAATATTAGAAAATTCCACCAATTTTTACCTCTGTTCCCGAAAGCTTCGAGTCTCTGGTCGTAACCAAATGCCCAGAAACGGCTGTTGTCACCAATAGCAACAGCACTGGATGGGAAAGAGAGTAGATATGCAATAGTATCAAAGTCGTTGATAGCCTTGATTTCAGGATGCTGCTACTTGCACACGGTTGGGTACCTCACCAAGGATCCAGCAAGCCATGTCAAAATCGTGTACCAGACAGTCGTGGAAAACACCGCCTGTGTTAACACATTTATTATTAATTTCACAATGGATGAACCCAATAATTAACACCTAAGTATCATATCGATAATATTATCTTCTATACATATAATAAGAATGTAAATCTACCGTGTATGTATTTAGATTTTTATGAAAAAACTTGTTGCAGGTGTCTTGTAATAATTAATAAAATACATTTTAATCCTTTTTAGAAATGTCTGTCTATCTGTCTGTTTCTTTGAACACGTATCACTGCTATAATACTGCGTTCACGATATAACCTCACCATGAAAATCATAAAGCATATCCTCGAGTTACATCTAGTCTTGGTTTCATTAAAATCGGTTCACTCTATCCAAAGTTATTGTAATTTCAATGACGACGCGACTTAAATACGAAAGAAAAGTAAATAAGTAAATGGATGTTTTTTTTTTATGTCACTGCTTTTTCACATTAGGTTCCACGCGAATGTATACACGCACTTCACTTCAGGACAGTTGCACCTATATGGCTATTTTTTTTGTTTTTGCTTATATTTGTAATTATTCATATTAGGCTTGTATGAAAAAAAACGTTTGAGATATAAAAAAAACGAAAGATGTGGGTTAAAAAATCTCCATATTTGAAGTGAATGAAACAGAAGATAACACGGAGAAAAACAAATATACTGGCATAATTGACGTTCACTTGCTCAGATGCCATTTTATTTTATTACTTAGTTGAACTGTAAAGCCGGCATACATAAATGAGTGCATAATTTTGGATTATGCACTCATTTCACATAGTCTCGCGTCGCTTGCGTCTTTGTAAAAGCAACTTTAAATCATTCAAGTAATGTTGAATTTGCAAAATCATAAGTTTATCGCATAACTATAAACTCGTTGCCATTTTATTTTATTACTAGCTGTCCCCCGCGGCTCCGCACGCGTTTTTTTTAATGTATTAAAGAAATGTAAAATTGTAATTAGGTGTGTACATTACAGAAATGCTTTTTCAAAAACATTTGTAACTACGACACGCACGCCATCTACTGTATTATGTTACGTGTACATTAGATATGTGAATACGAATAGTATATCGAATGGGATGGGATTTATCATCAGCAGCATACCTGGAACTTTAACCTACTATATACCACCCTCGATGCTCACTAACACTATATAAGAAAGTAATGAAAATTTTAAACTATACATTATCGAACAATTTGTGTTAAATTGTTTATTATATAGATATAACATGCCCATATTGTCAATATAATTGTGTTATTCTTATACGTTGCTATAATCACTGAGTTATGTATAGTAGTTCGATGAAGCCGTAAATGCCGCAATGTTAATAGCAGTCAGTTCGAGAAAAAAAAACTGAGTTATGTACGTGCAAACGCGGTAAATAAAACAAAATGGCCGCCAAATTGACCAAAATGATAATATAATTCGAATTACATACATTTATTCTTGGAGTCCAGTACAGCGCAGGTCTCACGCGCTTGTTTACAGTAAACAATTTTTTTTTATCAATTTCACACGAACGAATGCATAGGTAACAGTTCATCACTACATAGTGTAAAACAAAGTCCTCTGATTTGTCTGTTTATCTGTTCGCGATAAAGTCAAAAACTACAGAACGGATTTTCATGCCGTTTTCACCAGTAGGTAGAACGGTTCATGGGGAAGGTTTAGGTATAATTTGTCAAGGTTTTCTTTTTATTATCAGGGCGGGACAACGTCTGCCAAGCCCACTACCTTAAAATAAAATAGCTCATTAGTTAGTTGTCTGCCAGTGAAAGTCCCGTGAAAATTAATTCAAGCATTTCGGATATTCCACTGCGGCTGAAAAAAACCTAAATTACTTTTTATGAGGTCTGCAATCTACCAGTGAATATCCCGTGAAAATCGGTCCAACCATTTTGGAAATAGCAATGCGGACGAAGCCGCGGACAAATAAAATAGAATATGTCAACCGCTATAATTTCGGCTTTCTGGCAGTAAAAAGTAAAATTCCCGTTAAAATAGGTCCAGCCGTTATGGAGATTACCCGGAACAAACAAACAAACAGACAAAATATAATAATCTAATAATATAGACAAAGTATGAAAAAAATTTTTTTTGGTCATTTGTAGCCATATCCATTCATCAAAAAGTTGTTATATTCATTGTACATACACAAACTTTATTTTTATAATACGTAATAGAGAACAAATAAAAAAATTGAAATAAAAGTAGTATAAACTTTTTGTATAGGAAAACAAAATAAACTTTGATAATGTTTGCGATAGAAACTTACCACGTTACCATGGCTAAGTATATAACACTAACGTTAACTAAATATCTCGAAAGGAAAAAAAGTGCCCGATTTTGAAACATTTTTCATTGGTGCTCTGTTTCTATTAGTCTTAGCGTGATGATAAATGAGCTAACTAAAACAGAAGGGTTTTCTCAAATCGGACTGGTAGTTCCTGAGATCATAGCGTTCAACCAAACAAACAAACAAACTCTTCAGCTTTATAATATTAGTATAGATGTACCTATGTCTATGTGCCAACACCTGAATTATTTTTCAATAAAGAATGTTAGCATAACACTAATATAAACTTACTAGGCAGTGGGAAGATAATATTTAAAAAATACTCATGCTTTGATGATTCCTTTACTTAAAATTCCCGATATCATATTATTTAATCTTTATCGCCTGTTGTCATTATTCTTAAACAAGGACGCGACCCCCAATGGAGTCAATAAAAATATTTACGTCTACGAAAGAACAAACTTCTGAAAACAAAACTATTTCTTTTTCTTCGTTTGGTCTTTTCACCCCACACTGTTTGAAATTGTTTTATTCAAAAATGAGAAAGCTGGCAACATTCTTTCAAAGGACTATCATATGCGTTTAGTTAACATGCTATAATAATATATTCAACTGTCCTACTCATATTATAGATTTCAGGACATTGTACATACAAGAAACATATTGAAAACGCGCTAATCTGTGGAATTACCAATCGGAATAAAAATAATGTTTTTGCATTTTATAGTCTACTAGCCGACCCGTGCCCACTTCGTTGGGCGGTAATAGGCATAATCAAGCTACAACTTTTCTCTAGAACTCAATCATATATATCTCATAATTAAGACAACGTTCATAAGAAACGTTTTCGTTCGACCATTTTTCTCCCACTCCCCAGATATTACCCCCTACAACCTCATAAACTTTACCTCTTTATAATATTAGTATAGATTATAGATAATATAATTAGTTAATAGCTTCTGCCCGCAACTTCGCACGTGTGTAATAGTTATTTTGGGCTAAGACGCAGCGGAAGCTCTCAAAAGGAAAAATACCCCGATTTTAAAACATTTTTCATTGTTGCTCCGCTCCTATTCGTCTTAGCGTGATGATATATAACTTATGACACTCACAAATAACGTGGCTTTATATTCGTAAAAGAATTTTTAAAATCGGTTTAGAAGTTCCTGAGATTACCCCCTACAACGTCACAACGTCACAAACTTTACCTCTTTATAATATTAGTATAGATAATATAATTAGTTAATAGCTTCTGCCCGCGACTTCGTACGCGTGGAATAGTTATTTTGGGCTAAGACGCAGCGGAAGCTCTCAAAAGGAGAAAAAGCCCCGATTTTAAAACATTTTTCATTCTTGCTCCGCTCCTATTGCCCTTAGCGTGATGATATATAGCCTATGACACTCACACGTGGCTTTCTATTGGTAAAGGAAATTTTCAAAATCGGTTTAGTAGTTCCTGAGATTACCCCCTACAACGTCACAAACTCACAAACTTTACCTCTTTATAATATTAGTATATAGATTATAGCCCCTGCCCGCGACTTCGTCCACGTAGTAATAGTTACTACTCTGGGCTAACGCTGACACACAGCAGAAGCTCTCAAAAAGAAAAAAACATCTTGATTTTGAAACATTTTTCATCTGTGCTCCGCTTCTATTGGCCTTAGTGTGATGACATATAGCCTATAACCATTCTCGATGAATGAGCTATATAACACTGAAAGAATTATTCAAATCGGACCAGTAGTTCCTGAGATTACCCCTTACAATGTCACAACGTCACAAATTCACAAACCCACAAACTCACAAACTTTACCTCTTTATAATATTAGTATAGACTAATTGGATACATTCAATGATCGATTTATTTCTTTACGAAATATCTATCTATTATTACATTACGGCCCTTATGAGTAAAGTGTAAGTAATTAGCATACAAAGTATATGTTAGAGAATACGCTAAGCGAGAAAGAACGAAGAATTTATTTAAGTACTAGCTGCGCCCGCGACTGTGTCCGCGTGGAACCTAATGTAAAAAAAGCAGTGACTAATAAAGCCCATTTACTTATCTCTCATAATTATGTCCCGTCGTCATTAAAATGACAATAACTTTTAATAGAGCGAACCGATTTTAATGAAATTAAGACTAAACACTTTAGGTTTACATTCTTATTATATCTTTATATATACAAATCAATGTTTGTATGTTTGTCATCAATGCATGCCAAAACTACTGTTCAGAATGTAATAATAATTTAGTAGGGTGTCCTGGAGACGTCCGAGAGGGTTCCTGGCTCAAAAAATCTATATATATAAATGTTTTTCTTAAAATATATTAATGAAATTGTTTGCCTTCAAGAAAGACAGGGATTTTTCTTCTTATTGAAACTTTTTACACTACATTTGATATTATTTTGACATATATCAATGAAACATCAATTATCATAATTAATCAATTTCATTTGTATCAATGTCATTGTTTAGAAATGTATGTAGTCCTGGCATGGATACGGGGACATAGTGGGATCCAGGGTAATGAAGCTGTTGATCTTATCGCTAAAGAAGCTATCCAGACTGGATATATTGATCACTATAAAACCTATGTTCAGGACTTATCCTCCCCAAACAAGACTGATTTGTTTCCATTATGGAACTCAAACTGGAATGGCAAATCATATGCTTCCATTCAGAACAACATTCATCTGTAGACGTGTGCTCTCCAGTTCATCTTGCAAAGCTCAGAATCAGGGACAACTCAATATATGAATGTGGGTTGGATGAAGACACTCTAGAACACATTTTTTTCAATTGCCCCGTTTTGTTATTGTATTGTATGATATTTTAGCCAACAATATACTACGTCCGTCTGATTTTAACAAAGGCACAAAAGTGTGTATTTTCTCTTTTTGTCAATACTCTGGCTAATCTTATGTTTTAACAAAATTAAACTTTAACATTATACAATCACTAACTAACTATTCACTAACACTAACTAATTATTATGTAAATATATACTTATTTAAGGCATGATGTCTGTAAGTGTTGTGGTTGTTTTTGTATATCTCAGAGGCCTAATCTGGAAGAACTAAATTATATAAAACAAAACTAATACTACCTACCTCTCCCATGACTGACTTAATACTGGTAGAATTCGTGTATTTATGTAACTCCAAAATTGAAAAGTTGAAGTTATACTTTGCGAGTTTGGATATTCGGAGTAATCTCTGGTACTACTGATCCGATTTTGAAAATTCTTATACCGTTAGAAAGGTTTATTAGACTACTTTTTATGGTATATATATATATATATATATATTCTGCAATTGATCACGATAAATTTCAAAATTTAAATTACTAATTATAAATTACTAAGTTATTAGATACAGGTTTCATGTATACTTTACAAATTCTTATTAGAACAAAGAGCTAAATCAAAATGAAAATTTCATGGAGATAAAGTTTACTTTTTACAGCATGTTAATTGCTGGAGTTGGTTAGAACATAATAACATAAAAATTATAAGGCGGTAAAATTATTGTGTTGTTGCGAGGATAGTAAATGGGGTGCGGAGGTGAGGGTCAAAGAAGCAACCCAGGGGGTACCGGGAAGACATTTCTTGCCAATATATACAGGATAGTTTGGATTCACAATTGGACCCGGTAGGTGACCCTACAATCGGGTTCTAAGGTTTTTTAAGATTTTTTGCGTTTGGAAATAAAATCGGAATAGGCAATAACCGATTTGGCACAGACGAAGTTGCGCGAGTCAGTTAGTATATATATACATTATAGTTCGAGTGCGTCGTGTGGCGCGGCGCAGACTATTGAGAGCTGAGGGCGATAAACACGAGTGAAGCCACGGAGCCGAGCTAGTATCGAATAATTTCTGTTCTTAATGTTCTTCTTATTATGATTTCATGTACAGAAGACTCTTCAGAAAAGCGGAAGTACATTTTTTAACTGGTCAGACATAGACACGAGCTACAGCATCATACGTCCGATCTGCATTTACCAAAGCATTTTATGAACTGTTTCGAATTTGTAGCGTAATTTTAAATTATTAACGAAACCTCGTTTCTTTGAATTTTTCAAGCCACGTATTTTAAGGATTTTGATTTCATCGGTAACTGTTTTTTCCACGTATCATACAAATATTATTATGAACACATATGTACTATATACATTTAGTACTATAAAAATATAATACGATACCCCATGTCGATAAAGATAAAAACATAATACAAATATCATTTCACAGTTCTTTAACTTACGATTGTTTTATTATAGATAACATGGGGTCGAATACTATGTCATAGCAACAAACTATACCTATATATCAACATAATACAAGTTTTCAGGAAAGGCTTTGCCCGTGTGGAATTAATATTTCTATAAATGTGTAAAGTATGACTAATATTATAACTGAAAATATTTTCATGTAATGATTATCTTCGTGTCAACCGGTTGAGGGTTGATTTTCTAAACATAAGTAAGTAAATAAGTTTATAAGTAGAAAATAACAATCAAATTAGATTTTTTCAACTCAACCCGAGAAAAGCCCAGGAGGTAATAAATGAACAAACGTCTATACCTTATCCCAACAAGGAACAACAGTCAATTGTAATCCCACAGGTGCGTGCCGTAGCAGGGAATTAAGAACTTGGATTGGTACGCGGAAACTTGCAAGCTCTAATAAGACGAACTCTTTGGCATGCATGCCGACTCCTAACAATACTTTTATATATTTTATTCTCTTATTTCTTTTGGTATATAATAAAACATAAACAATACGCTTCATGTTACTAAAACTACAAGTCACATGAATAAAATATTCTTACCAAATCTTGTTTCAAATAACCTACTGCTTGATTTTAATTAAACCTTTATACCATGGAGCGACTTCATTTGACTATTAATGAACTGCAAAAGGCTCTAAGTATGATATTAAAAAAAATCAAACCCAGGTATCTCGGTAATTTGGCGTCGATAGTAGCGTAATTTGTGAAAAGCTCAGATTGTGGAAACTTCAGTCACAAGGATTACAGCTTGTAGCTTAGAAATTACACTCCCCCTTATGTGCTAACGTTACGTAGCACTCCAAGTATATCATGCTGGTGCCAGCAGCAAGCCACCATTCACAGAAAAAAAGCACCAGTAACACCAAGACCTCTATAGAGGTCCAGCATAGAAAAACGGGAGGAGGTAAAGGGGCGTTTTATTCGCCCTGAATTCTAACTTAAACGAGAACTCGCATCTTTCCAATGCAATGATTCTGCAATCTGGAAGGCAGATGAGTTTCCACCAGACTGTCTCCGTATCTAAGTGCATGCTCATATGATCTCATCTCGCCCCGTTATAGACGGAAAATCGTACACCGTTTTTGACGTGAGTTGGGAATTTTTTCCGCGCTAAAAAGACACTGGATTTGCGATAAAAGATAGCGCAAGCCGGCTAGTGACTAATAAGTGTAAGACAATAAATAATACATGACCTCGAACTGAGAATAATGAATATTCATTTATTAATTACCCCGATAAATATTTATACCAGTATATTTACAAATAAACTATGTTTCCGACATCCGCAGTAACATACGTCTCACATAGTCTACAAAAAATGTTATCTCGGTATATTATGGTCTCGAAAAACAGTATACCGACTGTATTTTTTTAACTGTAACTGATAAGTTTATCGCAACGTTATCTCTAAAAACAATGAAGTTTCTTTGATTATTACTGACAAATTTTCCTTACATATGTGTTATGTAATTTTTTTATTTGCGAAACAAGGGCCAAGTGAAAGATCTCTTCTACTATCTTTCAGGGGTTTGTCCGAGGTAGCTAATCCTCAGGCAACTAAGGACTACACGTATTAGGGAAGCGGATATGTCAACCGTATCTCGCCACCATTATCTCCGGCTAGAGGCATGAGGACGATACCAACAATACAGCGATAGTTTATCTCTGGGATTATGGACGACTATTAAGTCGTAGAAGTTCGATATAACCCGCTTAAAACTAGAATTCTAAAACATAACAAGTATACTAAGATAAGTAGATAAAATCAGTAAATTGTTTATTTTATTTCACTTTTTTTCTGTACAATAAAGAAATGATAATCGTAATACTCAAAATATTTTTTTTAATTGATCGGTGAAAACAAAATCCTGAATGAACGTCGCTTGGTATATAAAAATTAGTTACCTATGCGGTATTAGGTACGGTAACGAATCGAATCGTTTAAAATATGTTATTTTATTATATTAACTATTAAGAAACTATAATCCATAATGTATTTATTTACAAGTTCATATAAATGTAAAATATTAATAACTGTATAATAAAATAGACTATTATAGTGGCGCATCTAAGATGGTACATACGTTACGTTTGTTATATATTATATATAAAACTTCTTTAATAAGGTTTTAAAAGATAAAGTCATTTTGAATTGTAATAAATGTTGGCACCTATCGGTTGCACAGAACTAAACTCTAGCAAAACTAAAATCCGACTAACGTGTAAAGTGTATATAATGAAAAAAGTATGCAGCTGGGCACTATACGCGAAATTAATTATAATTAAAGTATTTACTTCCATTGTGTAAATGGTTATTGTTATAATTAAAACACAAATCATCCAGTTCAAAGCGCCCCCTTTGCTCCTTTCGACCTTTCTCAAAATGTCACATGCGTTTTGTTTCTCCTACAAATAAGCCTAAAATATGACTTTTAATGAGCATACAAACTATTATGTATTTTAATAAATGCAAATAAATGAAACGAAACACATTTTAAACAATTTTTTTTTAAACTATTATTCATTATTATAATTATACATATTAATTGTTTATAGATTTTTCTACAGTTTTGCTATTGATATATTAAAGTACATTGCATTATATTTTATTTTGGATAAAATGTCTGTTTTCAATAATAAGGAGATCGTTAGATGACCCAACAAAGTCTATAATTTTTTCTTTATTTTGCATACGACTTCAAAAACTTGATTTTTCAAGTGTTACTATTTTCAATTCAACCTGCCTAATGATATAATGTTAGTAAGAAATAGTTAGATTTACTAATCCTGTAATCCTTTTTTTTAAACTATATCGTTGTTATTACAAAAAAGTTAAATACTTGCTTTAAAAAGGTTTCGAATTAAATGCACCGCGCTCGCCCGAGGCAAGTTAGCGTTATCCTTTTTCGCAAGTCTAACCTAACGTAACCAAAGCGAGACAAAAGAGCAAGGTGGCGAACATTCAGCGACCGCGGTGAATTTAATTCGAAACCTTTTTAAAGCAAGTATTCAATGCGTATTTAACTTTTTTGTAATAACACCGTATATGTGTACATAAATTAAACACTAAAATAGTAGCAGACACTACAGGAAGAAAGAGAACTTTGAAAATATATTACTATGTTAATAACTGTATATTATATTATTATCTGTTAATTATTAGATTTACCTCATTTTTTAACATTCTTTAAATCTTAGACATACCTACTCATTTTAGAAATTACGAATAGAAATAGAGAACTTTTTGCTTGCGCCTTCGCTTGTCTTATGTAGATTTGACTTATCCCACGGACGCAGTAATTTTGTCTGGATAAATGTTACCTTATGTCCAGTCCTCACCAATCTCTTTGGCCGCTCTGACTATAGCCGTAAGTCCCGGCTTTCATACAATATCGTCAAGAGTTTGTTACAAAACAGAGGTAAAATATATATTTAAACTTTAAATTTGGAATTTAAATTTGTCATTTATTTATCTTTAAACTGTTTCGCTGTTACACATAATATTAGTGTTTCGAGCGGACAAACATCCAATTACTGGCTAGTTGAATATTTTGCTATTTAACCGGTAAAATATATTTTGAAAGGATAATTAACTACCCAAGCGGCACAAAACTTCGATCTCGGAAATTGGAATTACGAAACTCATGATTTATTGATGTTGCTAAAGTAGGTATTAGGAATATTGACAGAATTATACACATAAGCTGGGTATTTGAAGAGCTTCATAATTAATTATTATCAATATTAAGTAACATAATAATTAATTTTTAATAATTATATATAATGTATAACTTTTCATTTGTTAATTAATATATTTAACTGTATATAAGGTAAATTCTTATTAGCCTGTACTATACATAATCTCAATCACGTATCAACCCCACCATGAGGCAAAAAAAATACTTTAGTTAATTGTCCGGTAAATTACCGACTGCATGTTGGTAAAATAAGTAAAATGTGTATTTTACCGGTAAATTCTCTTCCCTACATAATATAATAATTTTGTATTTTGCAAAGCAATATTCAAAGTGGTATCATAAGTTTGTTAAGGACTATCCTTTTTTGTAATTCTGAACAACGTAAAAATGTAATGATGATCAGACTTGTAGTTGACACATAAAAGTGTAACAAACAAACTTACATTCGCATTTATAATATTAGTAAGAATATTTGGATATCTGGCAGCACTGGCATGTTAGGGTAAATCTTGGTATTTTATCTAATACCCAGGTAATACCACAGAATAATATTACTCCTAGCCAAAGAGTATAATAAGTATTATAGGAACTCCTAGCGGAGGTATACTCCGCTAGGAGTAATATTATTCTGTGGGTAATACCACAGAGGGTAATACTATGATTGTACTGTGCTCAGTGCTGTGACGTATGTTCTGTTTGAATTGAATTTTCTTAGCCAAAGATATAATTTATAAGTAATTTCAACATGCATCGGTATATTTCTGTTTTAATATATACCAGCGGTTTATTCCACAATTCGGTAATACCTTGAGCACTTTACAAGTTTTGTATTTTCTTACTATCAATATTTAATCCTAAAGAATGTTTTAGGTAGAGTTTTTAAGATGATGTGAGAAATTTCTGTATCGATCAATTGTTTATTTCGTTGCTATTTACTTAGTCAATAAAAGTAACGTTTCCCCCTAGGTTTCCCAACTAAGATATTACAACCTCACTTACATTCCAGATCTGTATAGACTATGATGGTTGGCTGAATATAAAGGTAGAACACACATTACAATGCAATGGCGAGAAACATTGTCATCGGGGGAACATATCACTAAAAAGTATGAGAGCTGGGGCTTCTATTATTGACCAAATACAATTCTCCAAACAACATATAGAAGAATTAGAGGTAAGGTTGTGTCAATTACAATCAGTTATTGTTCCTCGCAGTGTTATGCAGAAATGTATTTAATAAAATATAATATATAGTGTGATATACATATGTTCATCAATTTATTATTTATCTTTTATATAATGCAAATCCCATTTTCAAATTTCTAGTACATTATAAGTGCTCTTCAGGTTATATTTTGAAATAAACAAGAATTAGAAAGTGATCGACCATTGGACTAAAATTTATTATCATATACTGTATAGATAAGGATGTGAATCAACCAAAGTCAGGTAATTCTGATGTTTTAGGGAACTTGTCACTAAATAGGGGGGTATTAAATTGAGTTTATAGTATATATTTATACAGAACTTTTTGGCCTTAATTTTAAATTATATCTTATATATGTCTTCAGAGATTATCGGAAGTAGATGGCTTCTATACCTTGAAGACAACTGTGACGTCTGCTGAGAATAGTAAAGGAATAGAATTTCTATCATCAATGAAAGCCAAAGCATTCCTTGACAGTGGTCTATCAGATACTATTAACACTTGGGTATTACCGAATGGAGCAGTGACAGCTGTTAGCTTCCAAGTGACTAACTCCTCACAACCTTTAGTACAGAATACTAATGGATACAAATTAAACTCCAACTTCTATCTTCGTTCAGTTGATCAAGCTCCAGTGTAAGTATAATACATATATGCACTTAAATATGTTAAATTACAGTACAATAATCAAATTATATTATACTAGCGGGCCTGGCAGACGTTGTCTCGCCCTGATTATAAAAAATCCTTGACAAATTATATACCAAAACGTTCCTCATGAATCACTTTATCCACTGGTGAAAACCGCTTGAAAATCCGTTCAGTAGTTTTTGAGTTTATCGCGAACAGACAGACAGACAGACGCGGTAAGGGACTTTGTTTTATACTATGTAATGATTAACTTTTGCCTACAGCTTCACTTATATTGGTATATATCTGATCTATCCCTCGGGAACAGTACATTTTTGAAGTAAAACTTCTTTACGCATCCCTTAACTTGGGGAGTAAGCTGATGAATGCGTGACAAGAGTGTTACGAAAATTGTGACCAGGCGAGGCGAGTGGAAATTGAGAGCGAGATATAAGTTAGTGAAGATAGGAAAAGAGAGAGTTATGTTTCGTATTATCAATGAAAACCCATGATAAATTTAAATATATGTAGAAACATAATATATGTGTATGTATATAATTATATAGACATGTATATCATTATATATATACATACATATAGATGGAGCCAAAGAAGTTTTACTTCAGTTGTATGATCTAAACCACACTCATTTTTTTTCTGCATGAAAGGTACCCTTAGGCAAGAGAATTTACCAGTAAAATATACATTTTACTTATTTTACCAATGTGCAGTCCGTAATTTACCCTCATGGTGGGGTTGATACGTGATTGAGAATATGTATAGTACAGGCTAATAAGAATTTACCTTATATACACTATAAATATATTAATTAACAAATTAAAAGTTATAAATTATATATAATTATTAAAAATTAATTATTATGTTAATTAATATTGATAATAATTAATTATGAAGCTCTTCAAATACCCAGCTTATGTGTATAATTCTGTCAATATTCCTAATACATACTTTAGCAACATCAATAAATCATGAGTTTCGTAACTCCAATTTCCGAGATCGAAGTTTTGTGCCGCTTGGGTAGGTAATTATCCTTTCAAAATATATTTTACCGGTTAAATAGCAAAATATTTAACTAGCCAGTAATTGGATATTTGTCCGCTCGAAACACTAGGTACCCTATATCCTTTTTTGTACCCATGACAATGTGCATGCAAAATTCCATTGTAATTGATTGTGTAGTTAAGATGTTAGAATATTACAAATGTTCATTCACATTTATAATATTAGTAAGGATGAGCTATAATCCTCAATATATAATGGATATATATATTATAGTAATAGTATATTTTTGTGTGTATTAGTATCATCATTGTATAAAATTTGCTAATCTTATATATATATAGTTAGGTACTACAATTTTATATGTATAATGAACTTCTGTGATTTTTACCTCAAAACAAATTCCACAGATTTCTATGCATCAATAGTTATAAGTAGAGAAATCATACAACCCTTGAAATAAGTTTTTTTTTTCTCGAACTGACTACGCTATTGACCTAGCAAGGTCGTAACAGCTTCACCGGACTACGCCTTGAAATAAGAATTGTGACAATAATACCTGTGTTTACAGGTTATTTTAAATATGTATTTTTGGATTTTTGTGAGTATAGGACAACATAATTGACTGCAAAAAAAATTATTTCACAAAGGGATTGTTGCAAATGAAAATGAATTGTATAATATATAAATTATTAAGTATGTAATAAGAATAGAGTTTAAAGAATGCAACAAATTGTAACATACAACAGTAACAATTGTTTTCTAGATTAGAAATTAAGCTAAACTATAGGTACATTGATCTCTCTTCATTTTCAATATCAAATTTAGTTTGTGTTCTTTTTTTTTATAAGTTATAGAGTTCGACCACAATCTCAGCTTATGTTAAATCACTATGTTGTCTTCCTAGACAACTTAGTTACTATCCTTAGTAACATGCGAAACATAAAGAAGGACTAACGATTCCTATGATTATTGTAGTTGTAAATGGGGCTTAATCATTAATATTGCATTATCATTGTGAGTTCTGTAACTCATTATTATACATTGCCGTAAGAAGTGTAAGTACAAGAAAGTGCAGTATATACTTCATTCTAATAACACATTTTATTGCCATACCTGTCGCGGGATATTGTACCAAATATAAGCTTTTTTTGGTAAGTGGTATGTTAATAATATATATTTTATAAATCATCTAAATATTATAGGCCAGATACAGCATCATATATACAAAAACTGGAACGTGAAAGAGAAGCCAGAGAAAAGGGAGAAGTCAAAGATAATAGATCTTTCTTAGCTAAATATGTAAGTATACAAATCATTCTAAAAACAATGTAGTTGTAAGAATAATAGCAACATAATCTTATTCTTTCCGTTCTGTTTCTCTTCTTTTTTTCTTTATAGTTTTCGTTTTGGTTAATTAGTTTGGCCAGATTGTCAGATATAAAATATATGTTTGCGATGGTGAGGCAAACTTGCTTGTGTGTAACTGACATATGTATGATTAGTTTAGCTTAGCTTACTCAGATTGTTAGCATTCAAGGCAACATCCCAAGCTGTGATTCGGACACTTTAGCGCCCTTGAGTTTGTTCCTATAAGGTCGAGTGCTTGAAGCGCTCGTCCAAGATAAATTGGTTAAGCTGTAAAGACTCGCCGTGACAAAAACGTATAGTTAGTTATATATCTTTATTAAATAAAAAAGAAGATACTCGATATTTTTTCAAATCTGCATCTATCTTGGAGGACATATTAAGGATTATGTATGTATTTTTTTTAACACGGCAAAATTACGGTACTAAGTCTGATGCTAAGTGCTAAGTAAAACAAGATGCCCACCAAGGTAGCGGCAACCCGTTCAGCTGTTGAGTATAAAATGGTTGGACCTGAAATGCGACAAAGTCACTTTGACGAGTTTAGTACCATGCGCATGGTGGTCGTAATCACTCGACCCAGTTAGGTACATACCACGTCACAGTGCACGTGAATGCAACATCAAAGATTTTTGCAGCCAATGATTTCCCAGTGTTTGTAAATATTATGGTTAATAAAGAAATTCAAGTTAATTTTGTATTTTTTTTTATATCATAGTTGGCAAACGAATAGGTGGTTCACCTGATGTTAAGTGATCACCACTGTCCATAGATACTTGCAACAACAGAAGAGTCGCATATGCGTTGCCAGCCTGTGTTTGGGAGAAGGAGGAATGTGGAAGGGGATGGGGGGTTGGGTATCCGGCGCTCTCACTGACCGAACGAAACGCAACAATGCAAGTACTGTTACTTCATATCGGTTTTCTGTGAGAGTGTGGTACTACCCCGGATGAGCCGACCCATTCGTGCTGAAACCAGTAGTCGCGTGTCTCTACCACCTACAAATTATTATTAACTATTTAAACTAAATATTTTTAACAAACAAGTTATTTAGAATGTCACTCCTTTACAATTACTGATACTGGTCCTTTGGTTTTCTGGTTATGTATTACTTGTAAGAATATGTTTATAACGGGATATTTAACATTAATTATAGTGTTTTTGTATATTCCATAACTCTTTTATTTTTATAGTGGATGTACATCGTACCTATCGCAATTTTCGTCATGATATCAGGCGCAACAAACCCTGAACCAGCTGGGCAAGGAGCACGATAAATATTTCTATAGGAAAATATTATAACATATAAGTTTTAACCAATTATGGTAGATGAATCCTTTTTAAAGTAAAGGGCAATGCTGTTTTATCACGCTTTTATTAGCTTCACCTGTATCTTTGTATGTATGTTTGTTTGTAATTGACCCCTTTGAGCTCGATTTTGTCCTACTTTGAACGATCAGATTTAATTCAAACTTTGCACACCTGTCAAAGGTCGATGACAATGCAATAATCCGAAAAAAAAAGTTAAAAAAATGTTTTAACTAAAAAATGAGAAATAAATAATAGTTTAAAAAAAACTAATAAAACACGCTTTCATATAAAATCCAATTAAAAACAGAAAATAACATTTAATAAATTTGGATTAAGAATAGTGTAAATTAGAACAGTGGCGCATCGCATGTTAGTATCAGCACCTCGAGATATCAGTATTTTTATCATTTTTTTGTCACTTTTTACAAAAATATACATTTATTTCTAATTTACACTATTCTTAATCCAAATTTATTAAATGTTATTTTCTGTTTTTTAGTTGGAATTTATATGAAAGCGTGTTTTTTTAGTTTTTTTAAACTATTATTTATTTGCTATAATGTATTAGTGTTAATAGTTTAAGTTTATTTATTCAGATTTATTGATAATATGTTTATTAAAATTTCGAATAAAATGAAAGACTATTCATGCATCTTTATTATACTTTAATAGGGCAATAATATAAACTTTGGGTTGGATGAAATGAAATCTAAGTATAGCATTCAAAGACACATTGTAAAAAATTAAACATCAAAAATGATTATAAGCAGTTTTATTTGTCTTTCCTCATTATAAATGATATTAATTTTCAACTTGCTTATAAAAATATAAAGTGGCCTATAGTAGCAAGGCAGCTGGGAAAATTGATTAAGACTCTGCATCCTTTTTATTTCGATGTTGTACCCTTAAGCAATATGGTTGTCACTAAATTGTACTTTATAGAATTAAAAAAAAGAACTTTAAAGCTTAATAATATGCATAGAAAAATTCACAATTTTAATAATACATTTGAACTTAAATCTCTAAAGCTCAAAAATCCTGCCTGAGCCAATGCTACATTTGGCGCATAAGAATTCTCAAATAAATTAATATCAGGCCCCGATTTTCTCAATTTCTTCTGCATCTTCAATATCAAGTAACTGGATTTTCTTTCCAAAATGTGCTTCAATCTCATTACAAATATCCATTGTTTGAGGTGAATCAATTAAATTTATCGCAATACCTGCCTTTCCAAATCTTCCTGTACGTCCAATCCTATGTAAGTATGTCTCACAATCTGCTTTCCTATTCATATCCATTGGCATATCAAAGTTGACAACAAGTGTCACTTGTTCAACATCAATGCCTCGGGATAGCACATTTGTTGTAATCAATACTTTTTCAAGACCTGCTCGAAAACGGTCAAGTACTGCTATTCTTTGTTCAACAGTAAGTTCACCAGACAAAACAGCAACTGAATGACCATCCTTTGACATTTTCTCTGATAACCAACTAGCAGTCTTTCTAGTGTGACAAAATATTATAGCTTGTCCAATTGTGATTACTCCATAAATATTACAAATAGCTTTATATTTCTCCTCAGGGTTTTTACATTTCACATAATATTGTTTGATATTATCTAGTGATTCTTCTTCACGTAATAATCTTATTATAATTGGATTAGGTACTATAATTTCAGCAAATTCCATTACAGCAGTATCATAAGTAGCAGAAAAAAACATCATTTGACATGTTGGTGGTAAACATTTATGTATACGGATACACTGATCTTGATGACCTTGCCTATCAATCATTACATCAGCTTCATCCAAGACAAAAACCTTAATTTTATTCAAATCAAACATACCAAACTTTACACCCCAATCCATCATCTTTCCTGGTGTTCCAATCAATATATGGTCAGTAATTTTAGTGCCTTTAGGTAATTCTTCCCCTCTTACAGCATATTTCAGTTTAATTTCAGGGCAAAACTTTGCCATCTTTGCTGCAACTTCACCAGTTTGAATAGCAAGCTCATATGTTGGACTAAGACACAATACTTGCGGATAATTCTTAGTGTGATCAACTCTACTTAGCATAGCTAATACAAATGCAGCTGTTTTCCCTGTTCCTGACTGAGATTGTGCAATCATGTTCTGTGGAGGATCAGCTAACAGTGTTGGTAGAGCAGTTTCTTGAATTTTAGAAGGTGCATTGAACCCCATGGCATAGACACCTTTCAGCAAATTTGGTTTTAAATGCAGAGCTTCAAATGTCTTTACAGAATAAAGTGGAGAATTTGGATCTTTCCTTTGGATCTCAATATCTAATTTAGACTCGACTAAACCTTGTCTTATGATTTTCATCAAGAGTGACGTATCTGCAGGATTAGCTTTATCAGCAGTATCATCTGAATCATTACTTTGGTCAAGAGGTGGTTTATTCAAGCCCAAACCAGCCACTTTATTAGAGATCTCTAACTCTTCAGCCTTTTGACCCCACTGTTTAGACATTATTACCTGTAAATAAAGAAAAAAATGGATGATTAATTATGAAGAAAATAACAGCTTTTTTTCAAGAGAAATCAATTTACTAAGTATGGTTAAAAAGCACAACTAAGCTTGAATTATATCTATAAACTATATTTTTAATCTGCTAGTTTTTATAAAATAATTGTTAAGATTAATAACACAAACAAATTCTAAGTGATAACATTTTTAGATTACTATGTTATAAAAACTAGAAAATGTGTTTTATGGTCAATTAATTTCAGGCACTCATTTGACTCCTAAATTATTATTACAGTTCTAACTTAACTAATCAGAGGAACATGATCAGTAAAGACCACACACTATTATTAATTTGATATTGATAAATTACAAAAATGATTCAAAAGTAATTAAAATTAAATTTCATAATTATGAATTTATATTACAAATATAGTATGTATATAGTAAAAATAAATATATTAGACATCACATTTTAAACTCCTAATTATACACAATATTGTTTGTGACCTTATAATTTTATAAAACAGTACAGATAAAGTAACATTGAATAAGACACCTGGAATCTGAAAAAGGTACAATGACCCATTCCTTTTGTACTACTGATCTTCAGATGAAATTGTTACAATCTAATGCACAAAAATTGAGCAATCACAGGATGTCTGGCAGATGTGAAACACGTGTGTTACTTAGTAAACAAGACTGTATACAGTATAGGTATACAAGCTCAGTGCTGCAAAGAGAGATTACACATGGTACCACGTCGCCACATCTCGCCACACCAACAAACAGGTTTACCCTTGCCTATAGATGTTTCACATCAAAAAAATTCTAGATTTATGTCATCTAAAGATGTTATCATGACATTGTAGGTAATACATACTCAGTTGAATGTTGAAGTGTTGATAACTGATTATACATGATGGTCTAATCTTTGTTTAGTAAACTAAATCATAAATAATATACAGATAAATAGAAAAGGTTTCGGAAAGTGAAGAATGCTATCTTGTCAAATTTACATATTCAATATGATTGTTGTAAGATTGTTTTAGAAAACCTATTTGTTTGAGCGACATGGTATTTTAAATTTACTAGACTTATGGGTTGATAGAACTGAAAATACTATGAAGTCTCAATTCGATAATAATAATGTAAGCTTCACGGTACAGTCCACTTCGGGTATAGAATATATTAGAAAGACTTAACACGCTTCGCTGAATCGTGATATATTTTCGCGTATCAATAAGTAACATTTAGATAACAAAAAAAGAAAGTATGGCAAATTATAAACTCGATCAAATAATACAATGCAGTTAGGTTATAATTATATGTACACGAATAACAAAATGTTACATTCACGTACGTGTATCGTTCATTTTATTTCATAACTATAAAAGTTACTTACACAAATATATTGCACTGAACGGAAGAATAAATAAGTTATGTATCTTTTTTCAACATAACCATTACAACAATAAAAAAATATTTGAATAGATCAACAACAGTTATAAGTTCACAGCTGTTGTTGGAGCTCTAACATAGACTTTTCTTGTTTCTGTTTTTCCATTCTAATGAGGGATGGCAATCTGATCAAATATTTAATGTTTGAGATAGAAAAAATGATTTTATCGATATCAAACAACTAATCGATCTCCAACATTACAAAATCATCATTTGAATTTTTCTGTTTAGGTAACAAATCATGACACCATAAAACCTTACAATATTTTTTTTTTAAATCATAGGAAAAATAATTAAGGGAGCGACTTTGAAATTATCAATTTAAAAATAATTAATTTTTTGTGAAGAGTCGCCATTCCTAATTCAAAGGAAAAGGCGAAGGCATCTATATCATGGACTTATTATACTAAACAGGACCGATAACTCTGTAAATTTGTATGAACGAAAATAAACTGTATTACACACAGCAAGGAATTTATAGTTGTTTACTTATAAATTCCTTGTAGTAAAATATATTTTCTGTGGCGCCTAACACTGAGGCTAATCCGAGCCGAGAGAATATAGTTTGGTTATTTTGCACATGTGAAGTTGATGGGAAATAATACATCAGAGTATGAATTTTGAGATCACACAAAAGCTTCATGGAAAAAAAAATGTCGTGCGACTTGAATGCATGGTCTCATAGAATTATGAAACCGCTTACACTTACAAACGCGCAGGTTTGTTACTCTATGCATGTTCTATATAGATCATACAGATAATATACTAAACAGGACCGAGTACTCGTAGTTAAAAAGCGAGCAGAACGAGATAGCTAGTTTAGAGGCCGTGTGTCCCTTTCTAATTGGGTGACAATAAGATTTTTGCTATATGAGACAAATTTGGTCTTGCAATCTTCATACTAATAGTTTATTATAAACACATGGATGTAAAAGTTTTTCATTAGTAATGGAACATTTCTGAGGGATTAGGGATGGATTGCGAGATAAATAATACAACTAAGTACAAAGTATCAATTTATTAATGGACCTTAGTGCTATACTAATTACAGTTGACAAGCTGATATAGTTCAAATATTTGAAATCTTATGGACGCACTCAGAATTTTATGCGCTTCATTTCGGGATCGAGTCATATTACTACAAGTGCATAGATCACCCATACATCGACGACTTATAATTAGGAAAATAGAAACGACTTTAATACTTTTATTAAAAAAACTAGCAAGCACGTTGGACGTTGTCCCACCCTAATAATAAAAAAACCTTGATGTTAGACATACGCTGTCGCTGACTTCTTATAAGGCATTATCAAATTCTACAACTTTTCTCTAC